>JARQOD010000002.1:561842449-562043965 GCA_033576555.1 Oophaga sylvatica | reverse complement strand
TTTTTAACTGCTTGGCATCTTTGGAAACCTAAAGTGGTTAAAATACACTAATAAGACTGAATATATGAACAGCAAGTAGTTTTTAAATTATATTTCAAGAAAATTTCGGACTGAAAGCCATCGGAAAAAGACGTGAAGACATAGCCTAAGGCTACGTTCCCACTATGAGAATTTGGTGAGTTTTCTGCACTTATTAGCTAGGTTAAGTGCTTTTTTTTATTGCGTTTTTATTTCTATGGTTGTCTCATTTTAGTATGTCATGTTTTACATAAAGCTGCTTTATTTTTTATTTCTTGGTATTTGGCTTTGACAAACCTTTATTGATAAAGTCATAAGTAGTTTATATGCGTTTTCTACTTGTGGAATTTTTGCATCTAATTACATTCTATGGGGAAAATTTGCACATACATCTCAGTGTATCCACAAGAGAAACTTGCAGACATGTTGCAGATTTCAGACACGCAGCACAGGTCGGCTTACACAGCATAAGAAAAAACACAGTGGGTGTGAGATTTCTATAAATCCCATCCAATTTGTTGATACAGTAACATACTGTGTTTTTTGGCTCTACAAAAACATGCAGCGTCACAAACTCACCAAAAACTCATTGTGGGAATCTTAATCTGTTCTTTAAAGGAATCCAGTCACGTGAAAAAAACGCTACCAACCTGCAGATATGGGGTTAATCGACTGCCCAGCAACCGCACTTAAAGCACTGTTGCCAGGAGGAAATGTACTTTATTCCTCCCGGTAGCGTTTGGTCATGGGGTGGCGCCGGCGCGGGTTTACTCACCAATCTGTATATAGAGAGCCGCAGCTGAAACCACACAAACTGAGCATTTGAAGCTAAAAGTCACACAAATTGCGCCAATAGTTTGGCGTTTTCAAAATACAACGTGGAGGACTGGAGTGAAGTTGTGCCAGATTTTGCAACGTTTTAAAAAGTCACAATTGATGACTCAGGCAAAAACATCTGGAATTGCTAGACTCTGCCCACAAAGTGGAAAAAGAAACAGGCGGGCCCATATAAAATGACTTCTAAAAGGCACAAATGGAATAATCAACTGAAAGCAAACAAAAAAAGGTGCAAAATACACAAAACTAGACAAAAAAATTTGCAAAAAACAATGAAGAATTTGGGCCATTGTCTTTATCTAATGGACTGAAGCACGTTATGCTACTTCCCAAAAAATTTTAAATGTTCAAAATATATGTGTACCAGGGAAATATTTAGATTTGAGAGTCCTGAGTGGTTGATACCTTACAGTATACTGGCTAACTGAAAAGATGGTAACAAAATGCAAGCTTTCGAGACTACTCAGGTCTCTTCATCAGGTAAATCAGTATTCCTGTGTACCAGGGATACTTAAATGGAACCAGTCGCATTGAAAATGCATTCCTGTCTGTTATCATGTTGTAGAGCACGAGGAGCTGAGCTGCTTGTCACATAGTTTGATGAGAAAAAAATTCCGTAAACCTTAAGTTTTACTCAATAAAACCCTTGCTTGTTTTGGGATTTTTTGTCCTATCGGTGACTAATGGTTTTCTCTGTATAAGTTTGCATACGATATACGGTAGCTGTCAGTCACCCAGAAGAAAGGTTTAAATGATAAAAACACAGGTTATAATTAATCATTTTTCACCAAACTATATAGCAATCAGCTCAGCTACCTCTGCTCTATAACATGGTGCCTACAGATTGGATGACCTTTTCACTGTGACAGGTTCTACTTAAAGGGGTTATCCACAGCTAGGACAAACCCTTCTTGATCTAATGGTTTGGCCCTTAGAAAAATATTTAGAGTTGAGAGTCCTCAGTGGTTGATACCTTTTAATGGCTAACTGAAAAGATGGTAACAAATTGCTATAAGGTTTGGCCCTTATACACTGTGTGCAGAATTATTAGGCAAGTTGTATTTGAGAGGATTCTTTTTATTATTGAACAACAACTATGTTCTCAATCAACCCAAAAGACTCATATATATCAAAGCTTAACATTTTTGGAAGTTGGAGTGGGTTTTTGTTGGCTATCTTAGGAGGATATCGGTTTGTGCAGGTAACTATTACTGTGCAGAATTATTAGGCAACTTAATAAAAACCAAATATATACCCATCTCACTTGTTTATTTTCACCAGGTAAACCAATGTAACAACAGAAAATTTAGAAATAAACATTTCTGACATTCAAAAACAAAAAAACAGTGACCAACATAGCCACCTTTCTTTACGATTACACTCAAAAGTCTTCCATCCATAGATTCTGTCAGTTGCTTGATCTGTTTACGATCAATATTGCGTGCAGCAGCCACCACAGCCTCCCAGACACTGCTCGAGAAGTGTAATGTTTTCCCTCCCTGTAGATCTCACATTTTATGAGGGACCATAGGTTCTCTATGGGGTTCAGATCAGGTGCACAAGGGGGCCATGTCATTATTTTTTCTTCTTTTAGACCTTTACTGGGCAGCCACGCTGTGGAGTATTTGGATGCATGTGATGGAGCATTGTCCTGCATGAAAATCATGTTTTTCTTGAACGATACCGACTTCTTCCTGTACCACTGCTTGAAGAAGGTGTCTTCCAGAAACTGGCAGTAGGTCTGGGAGTTGAGCTTCACTCCATCCTCAACCCGAAAAGGTCCCACAAGTTCATCTTTGATGATACCAGCCCATACCAGTACCCCACCTCCACCTTGCTGGCGTCTGAGTTGGAATGGAGCTCTCTGCCCTTTACTGATCCAGCCTCGCGCCCATCCATCTGGCCCATCAAGAGTCACTCTCATTTCATCAGTCCATAAAACCTTAGAAAAATCAGTCTTAACATATTTCTTGGCCCAGTCTTGACGTTTTATCTTATGTTTCTTGTTCAAAGGTGGTCGTTTTCCAGTCTTCCTTACCTTGGCCATGTCCCTGAGTATGGCACATCTTGTGCTTTTTGATACTCCAGTAAAGTTGCAGCTCTGAAATATGGCAAAACTGGTGGCAAATGGCATCTTGGCAGCTTCACGCTTGATTTTCCTCAATTCACGGCAGTTATTTTGAGCCTTTTTTTTATCAACACGCTTCTTGAGACCCTGTTGGCTATTTGCCATGAAACGCTTGATTGTTCAGTGATCACGCTTCAAAAGTTTGGCAATTTCAAAACTGCTGCATCCCTCTGCAAGACATCTCACAATTTTTGACTTTTCAGAGTCCGTCAAATCTCTCTTCTGACCCATTTTGCCAAAGGAAAGGAAGTTACCTAATAATTAAGCACACAGTGTACTCACCTCCCGCGGCAGCGCTGTTTCAGCGATGTCAGCAACTGCGGTCCTGGGGCTCTCATGCGGTTCTTGTGACATTTGACCTGGGCGGCCAACCACCGCTGGCGTCACTGCCCCCGCTTTTTGTCGAACTGCACATGAAGAGGAAGTCTGGGCTACAGCGGATCTCACTTCCTCTTCATGTTCAATTCGACAGGAGGCGGGGACAGCGACTTCATCGTTGATTGGGCGCCGAGGTCATGTGTCACAAGAACCGCACTAGAGTCGCGGGGAGAATGAGTGCTGATACAGCGGGAACGGCGCCGGAGGTGAGTAGAAGCTTTATTATTTTATTGTGGCCAATCCTGGGGTACGAGAGGGGGTTGTCCAAGTAGTGCACTGTCAAACTGGAAGGAAGTAGTGAGACAAATGCACAAGTTATACCCATTGGGTTTTTGATTATCCCCAGTGTATGCTATATGAGATCAACTTTTTAGGAAAAACTGGCCACATTTATGATAAAAACAAGAAATGTACCTCCAGATTTATCCAAAATCAGAAAAACATACCTGCTCTTGGATCAGCGAGCAGCCAGCGTGGTCCTTGGGAATGCATGTACCTGTGTGTCTCAGCTCTACTGCCTCCTTATCTAGCAGTCACGTGAAGTGGGTGCTGCTGATTCATAAGCTAATATTGGAGGGGTGATACTGTTGGAGCGAAAAGATTAACCCTGACGATATTAACCCTATCATAGGAGACAAGTTAAAAGAAAATAACTGTTTTTGGAAGAAAGAAGTCACGTTTTTCTTATCCTGTGAAACCCAATTAATGGGAAATGTTCTTGAAAATTGGGTAAACCATCTTAATTACTTGGATTTCCTACTAAGCAATTGTTGAATTTACTCCCAACACTGGAAAGTAGTAATAGTAGTAGTAGAAGTTGGATGTCCCTTTTTCCGAATTATAAAATTATCAAAGATCAATACATATGGTAGATCTCACTTGGGATCTACTTATACCCAGCACAGCAAATGTTTTTTTCAGTGTTTTGTAAACGTTTCCTGTAAACATTATGTAAATGTTTATTTAACCTTTGGGGTCTTTTTTGGGGGAGGGGGTATCACGTTTTTTGATATCCATTAAGCAATTAAAAAAACGCCTGTGTTTTATGAGGCGAAAACACCTAAAAAAAAAGGCTAACAAAAACGTTCAAAAGGACACCAGGCGTATTTGTGGAGTTTTTGCAACCTTTCCATTGACTTCTATTGTAATGAATGAAGCAGCTTCATTGCAGAAAACTCCTGAAGAATCCTCAGGTAACGTCCTTTAAACACTTAAAAAGTATTTGAAAACCTGAAACTACCGTATATACTCGTGTATAAGCCGAGATTTTCAGTACATTTTTTTGTGCTAAAAAACGCCCACCTTAGCTTATACACGAAAGCCAGTGGGGAAGGGGGAGCGGCGGAGCAGCGACAAGAGTCGGCGGCTGTGGCACAGTGACAGCTGCAGCCGCCTGCTCCCAGAAGACATCTCCGTCCCAGCGCCGGCAGCTCTTCCTGTGCTGAGCGGTCACGTGGTACCACTCATTAAGGTAATGAATATGCACTGCTCTCCACTCCTATCGGATTCAGGTCTGGGGAACGGGCAGGCCAGTCCATAGCTTCAAAGCCTTCATCTTGCAGGAACTGCTGACACACTCCAGCCACATGAGGTCTGGCATTGTCCTGCATTAGGAGGAACCCAGGGCCAACCGCACCAGCATATGGTCTCACAAGGGGTCTGAGGATCTCATCTCGGTACCTAATGGCAGTCAGGCTACCTCTGGCGAGAAAAGTAAGATTTCAGCTCACCCCAATAAATCCACATGTAGGTCCACAGTGTCCTGAGCACGAGTTCACGTCTGTGTCAGACGTCTTTGCAACATAGAAATGGAAAGAAGGATCCAGCTCCAAGACATAAAATCCAAAAATCTTTAATGATATTCAATAAAAATTCAGCCACAAAAACCGGTTATACCGGTAAGAAAGTACCTGTTTCTGTAAACAGGCACTTTCTTACCGGTATAAACGGTTTCTGTATGTTTTTTGGATTTTATGTCTTGGAGCTGGATCCGTCTTTCCATTTCTATACCTCTGGCGAGCACATGGAGGGCTGTGTGGCCCTCCCCAAAGAAATGCCACCCCACACCATTACTGACCCACTGCCAAACCGGTCATGCAGGCAGCAGATCGCTCTCCACAGCATCACCAAACTCTGTCACGTCTGTCACATGTGCTGACTGTGAACCTGCTGCCTGCAACATCCTTCAGCATGACCGGTTTGGCAGTGGGTCAGTAATGGTGTGGGGTGGCATTTCTTTGGAGGGCCGCACAGCCCTCCATGTGCTCGCCAGAGGTAGCCTGACTGCCATTAGGTACTGAGATGAGATCCTCAGACCCCTTGTGAGACCATATGCTGGTGCGGTTGGCCCTGGGTTCCTCCTAATGCAGGACAATGCCAGACCTCATGTGGCTGAAGTGTATCACCAGTTCCTGCAAGATGAAGGCTTTGAAGCTATGCACTGGCCTGCCCGTTCTCCAGACCTGAATCCGATTGAGCACATCTGGGACATCATGTCTCGCTCCATTCACCAACGAGAGTCACTTTCCACTTCCCTAGGGAGCTATCAGTCCGCACGTTCTGAGGTAACTTTCCTCTCAGCTCTTCAACACGCTCTGACACAGACTAGTGTAATCTGAGCTCTGACAGGAATCCTCTCACTCCAGTGTTCTGAGGAGATCTGATCTGTCTGAGGTACAACCAACAACTAGCTAACGTTCAGCTAGACTGTATTCATCTCACTGCTCTATCTCTCCACACCCTTATATACATGCGTATTCTAAAGGGCTCCCTCTGGTGGTACCAGAAAAATGTGAAGTGTGAATGAATATCAGGTGATTGTGAATTACCTTTCATGCATCCTCCAGGGTACATGTGGCACCAAGCGCAGCTGGGCTACACAGAAACAAGTCAAAATGAAAATCAAAACGACAAAATTTAAGTGGAAACAAGTCAAAATGATGCTCAGTATTGTGTGTGCCTCCATGTGCCTGTAAGACCTCCCTACAACGCCTGGGCATGCTCCTGATGAGGTTGCAGTTGTACTCCTGAGGGATCTCCTCCCAGACCTGGACTAAAGCATCCGTCAACTCCTGGACAGTCTGTGATGCACGTTGCATCACAGACTGTCCAGGAGTTGACGGATGCTTTAGTCCAGGTCTGGGAGGAGATCCCTCAGGAGTACAACTGCAACCTCATCAGGAGCATGCCCAGGCGTTGTAGGGAGGTCTTACAGGCACATGGAGGCCACACACAATACTGAGCATCATTTTGACTTGTTTCCACTTAAATTTTGTCGTTTTGATTTTCATTTTGACTTGTTTCTGTGTAGCCCAGCTGCGCTTGGTGCCACATGTACCCTGGAGGATGCATGAAAGGTAATTCACAATCACCTGATATTCATTCACACTTCACATTTTTCTGGTACCACCAGAGGGAGCCCTTTAGAATACGCATGTATATAAGGGTGTGGAGAGATAGAGCAGTGAGATGAATACAGTCTAGCTGAACGTTAGCTAGTTGTTGGTTGTACCTCAGACAGATCAGATCTCCTCAGAACACTGGAGTGAGAGGATTCCTGTCAGAGCTCAGATTACACTAGTCTGTGTCAGAGCGTGTTGAAGAGCTGAGAGGAAAGTTACCTCAGAACGTGCGGACTGATAGCTCCCTAGGGAAGTGGAAAGTGACTCTCGAAGTGAGCGAAGATCAGTCTGACGGAAGGTCCTGATAGCTACTTCGGACAGAGCCTAAGAAGGAAGTGAAGGAAAGGGAACTGCAGTATTTGTAAGACCGAGTCAACTGAGGTATTGTTAGAGAGCGAGCGTGCCGACGCTTGGAGTGTGGTGAAGAGAAGGAAGCTGACATCTACTGCTGCTTGTGCTTATGTTAAAGGTGTGAGTAGGACGACAGGCAAGTGAAAAAAGAGAAAGAGAGAGTGACTGAGGAGAAATAGCAACGATAGCTTACCTCCACTCTGCACTACCGGACACCGGGTCCGAGCTTGCTAGAACCTTCACGGCTAGTGGGAAAAAACGGAGACCCTGCTGGACTTCAGGTCACAGAGGGGCCCAACAGTGCTGATACGTAACCGGGGTCAGGAAGAACAGGAGTCTGGTCAGCGCAACCATTGGAGACTTAGTTCTGTCCAAAAGAAGGCTCCACCACAAGATCAGCCGGGCATAGCAAAGAGAACGGAGTTAAACTTTGTTTCATGCAAGTTAGAAACTCACACACATATAGATGTAAGGAGGCCCTACACCTACTCAGTGATTACTGGACGTGCATCCTCCACCCTGACGGCCTCCCGGGACGTGCCTGCAACTTCATCACCAGTAAAGGTACAGAAAGAGACTGTCTTGTGTGTGTCTGCCTTATTGCTCCTTCGCCCCTGCACCGCCATATACCTCGAGGGATCAGTCTCGCCTGTGGGAGACTTAACACCTTGCTTGCTGCCAGTAACAACCCCTCGGAGGATTCACCCTGCAGCGCTGGTCACCCTGACCAGGAACCACAGGTGGCGTCACGAACATTCTATCATCCCCTGTAAATATCCCCCTTTAGTGAGCGCCCAGGGCAACGGACCGAGCTGCGCTACCCGTGACATCCCCCAGTGAAGTGAACGGCTCGGTGCCGAGTACCCCAAAGCCCTGGTACGTGCGACTCATCTAACTTGGCGTCACGAACAGGATCCGAAGCTCGCAATATGCGAGTCCTGGGTGCCTAAATGGACTGTTTTTGTGCAAAAAGACTGTGTTGCTGTTTGGTGATTTTTGGCGCCATTTTGCCGCCATATTCGCGCCCTGAGGCGCTGGTGAAGAAGAGGGGCGTGTATTCGTGGGCGTACACCCCCTGTGGCGCGAAAGTAATGGGCGCCCTGTCTAAGTGCTATTATAATGTCCGAGCCTGCCCCACTGCAAGAGAGATCCGCCTTCTCTTCATCCTCCATGCTAAGAAGAGAAAGCGAAAGTCCCGCCTCCACGGAAAAATCCAGAGTGTTCCAGATGAAACACACAGTCTGGCCTGGCGTGAGATGGCAGAAGGACAGGAGTCACTGTGTGGGGGAATGGCGGTGCGCAGACCCCGTTACCCTGAAGAAGTGCAGCCTGTACTTGAACCTTCCCCAGGTCGGGAGGACGAGGAAAAGATGTACCGTGTGGAGGAGGTGGACGCGGCGCTGATGGACATGGCCCGACACCGCGCAGAGATGGAGGCGATGGAGCTGAAACAGCGGCTGCTGTGGGACCCACTGCTCTCCCCTCAAGATGCGCAAATGCCACCCGCGCCACCACTGGAACCAGCGGCTGAGGAAGAACCGGAGGCCGGCCCCAAAAGAGCTGATCCTGACTCCGCCGAGGAGCGGCGGGAGGGAAGGAGGCTGAGGAGGCCCTGCCCGGACCGAAATGCCAGCCAGGCCTGGAACCAGAGGCCACAGCGGAATGCAGTCCCCCGGTAGGGACGACGGAAGGAATCCTGCCTGATGCAATGGAGATTGATTGGGAGGAGATGGAGTACCTGGACGACGTGGAATACGCCGCCCAGAAGGAGAACGAGTGGCGACGCCGGGAGTATGAGCAGCGACAGCAGCAGGAGCAGCGAGAGGCGCAGCAGCTTCACCAGAGGTACCGGGAGCAGAATCTTGCGGACAAGGAGATCGTCCGGCGAGATAAAGGTACACTCTGGGAATCACGGCGCCAGGGACGGTGTGCGCCTCTAAGTTCCGAGGAGGTTGGGGGTACATACGTGAGCCCGGGTTCTCTCAGAAGATCTTCGTTCATCGCTGTGATGTAGGGTCTAACCTGTTAAAAGGGGATGTTGTCACCTACACGCGGCATTGGGGTCTTAAGGGGTGGTATGCCCTGAACGTCTCCCGAATCAGCGACCCAGTCCCTGAAGCCGGCAACTCACCCCGCGTCTCAGCGTCCCAGGCCCCAGCCACATCAGCGCCCGGCCGCGCACCTGCATCCTATCCTGCGTCCTATTCTGCAACGCAACAGAGCGCAGCGATTGCTAGTGCGTCCCCAACTGAGCCACTGCGTGCACCTGCGTCCCAATTGGAAATGCTACAGAGCGTGACTGCAACAGCGACCCCTATTGAGCCAAGCCTGTACTTAGAAGAGGCACCTGTCAGGCCTCAAGGAAGTCGCAAAGTAAAAATTGAAAAGAGGACTGTAGCTACTCAGACACTGGTAGCAGGACACGATCTCTTAGTGATGCGTTCCAGAGCGCACCGCATGCTTCCAGCCCCAGGTGTGGAAGGTGCTACTATATTCGAAGAAGACCAGTAGGACCCAGACAGGGTTTACTGTATGTAAAAAGTTTAAAGAAGAATTGCACTTTTTATTGTGAATGTTGATAATGTCTGAAGTATTGTACCCCAGTTGGGTAATGTGATAGTGATATGTGAAATGCTGTTTTGAAGGACTGCGTGGCTGAGGACTTTGCCAGCCCAAAAACTGTGTTGTAAATAGTTGGCACTCGGTGCCCCATCTTGGTTTTACGTAAGCCATTCTACCTCAGAAGCAAAACCCGTATGGTGTGGCCTTGAGTGAGGTTTGCAGCAGAGAAGTCCTGCAGCCCACCCAGGACCACCGTGGGAGGTTTGGTACGGGTCCTCCACAAGAATCCTGTATTTATTGTGTGAAAGTATTTTGATATTTTCTATTTGCCATTTGTACACATTGTAACGTTTGAAGTGTCCTTACCTCCCGCAAGGGATGAATTATGTTTTGTTGATGTTTAAAAAATTGTTTTCTTTTTCAGCCCGGGAGTGCTGATATTAACTAGGGGGGGATGTGTAGCCCAGCTGCGCTTGGTGCCACATGTACCCTGGAGGATGCATGAAAGGTAATTCACAATCACCTGATATTCATTCACACTTCACATTTTTCTGGTACCACCAGAGGGAGCCCTTTAGAATACGCAGGTATATAAGGGTGTGGAGAGATAGAGCAGTGAGATGCAGTCTAGCTGAACGTTAGCTATTTGTTGGTTGTACCTCAGACAGATCAGATCTCCTCAGAACACCGGAGTGAGAGGATTCCTGTCAGAGCTCAGATTACACTAGTCTGTGTCAGAGCGTGTTGAAGAGCTGAGAGGAAAGTTACCTCAGAACGTGCGGACTGATAGCTCCCTAGGGAAGTGGAAAGTGACTCTCGAAGTGAGCGAAGATCAGTCTGACGGAAGGTCCTGATAGCTACTTCGGACAGAGCCTAAGAAGGAAGTGAAGGAAAGGGAACTGCAGTATTTGTAAGACCGAGTCAACTGAGGTAATGTTAGAGAACGAGCGTGCCGACGCTTGGAGAGCGGTGAAGAGAAGGAAGCTGACATCTACTGCTGCTTGTGCTTATGTTAAAGGTGTGAGTAGGACGACAGGCAAGTGGAAAAGAGAAAGAGAGAGTGACTGAGGAGAAATAGCAACGATAGCTTACCTCCACTCTGCACTACCGGACACCGGGTCCGAGCTTGCTAGAACCTTCACGGCTAGTGGGAAAAAACGGAGACCCTGCTGGACTTCAGGTCACAGAGGGGCCCAACAGTGCTGATACGTAACCGGGGTCAGGAAGAACAGGAGTCTGGTCAGCGCAACCATTGGAGACTTAGTTCTATCCAAAAGAAGGCTCCACCACAAGATCAGCCGGGCGTAGCAAAGAGAACGGAGTTAAACTTTGTTTCATGCAAGTTAGAAACTCACACACATATAGACGTAAGGAGGCCCTACACCTACTCAGTGATTACTGGACGTGCATCCTCCACCCTGACGGCCTCCCGGGACGTGCCTGCAACTTCATCACCAGTAAAGGTACAGAAAGAGACTGTCTTGTGTGTGTCTGCCTTATTGCTCCTTCGCCCCTGCACCGCCATATACCTCGAGGGATCAGTCTCACCTGTGGGAGACTTAACACCTTGCTTGCTGCCAGTAACAATCCCTCGGAGGATTCACCTTGCAGCACTGGTCACCCTGACCAGGAACCACAGGTGGCGTCACGAACATTCTATCATCCCCTGTAAATATCCCCCTTTAGTGAGCGCCCAGGGCAACGGACCGAGCTGCGCTACCCGTGACATCCCCCAGTGAAGTGAACGGGCTCGGTGCCGAGTACCCCAAAGCCCTGGTACGTGCGACTCATTTCCGCTCTCATTTTTGGGGTCTGTGTTGGTTCAAAAATTTGATTTCCATTGATGATTTTTGTGTGATTTTGTTGTCAGCACATTCAACTTTGTACACAACAAAGAATTCAATGAGAATATTTCATTCATTTAGATCTAGGATGTGTTATTTGAGTGATCCCTTTATTTTTTTGAGTAGTGTACATAGTATCACACCCTGCACATAATATAAATATAGAAATATAAGATATGACACCCTATACATAGGTTTGATATATATAGTGTAATATATCTATGTATAATGCGTAATATATTCTATTTCTATGTATAAGTTATGTGCAGGGTGTGATATTATGTATATCACACCCCATGCATTACAAACACCTCTATCTATATAATATATTACACCCCATACATGACACATGTAGATCACACCCGGCACATTACTCTCACATAGACCTTTCCTTCCAGGAGAGCAGCAGATCTGTGGACTGGCCGCAGGTTCTCTGGCCGGAGCAGTGCGCCCCTCCCCCGCTCTCTGGTGCTGAGACAGCGCCCCCTGCAGTCTGCGCAATAGTAGACGCCGGGTCAGGGATTGACGAAGTCACGTGGTGGCGGGAAGAGCCGTAATGGAGGCCGGAGGCAATGATCGCGAGGGATCCCCGAGTAACCTTGGCGGCCCGCGGGGTAGAGCCGGTGCCGGATTGGTGAGAGCGGAGCGCGGGGGTGGCGGCTCACCTTCCGGGGCCTCATGTTCTGCCACAGAAGGCGGTGCGGATCTTGTATCATGTAGTGAGTTGCTCATAGCAACTGGTTTCCATTGGTTACTGTAACGTGGTTGCTATGGGAAAAGGGCACTTGTACATATCCATGGAGTGCAGCATGGCAGGCCTGGTGGTGATGGCCTGTGACCCCAGTGAGGTTGTGGCCGTGGCCCCCAAACCCAGTAATAATGCCGCTTTCAAATAATGCCCCCTTTAGAAAGTAAATAATAATTCGCATGCGACCCCTCAGTAATGCCGCCATCTCTGTACCTCCCCCAACAAATCCCATTGATAGAATCGTAATGCGAGCAGCCGAGTCCTGATCTGTGCACACGGAGGTCGCTGTCCGCCTGTGTCGGGACCCTGACGTTACCGGGCACAGCCTCGCTCCACACACTTGTATAAGGGCCGTGCCCACTAGACGTCCTCTGCCTGGAGCGTGCATGTCGCATGTGTCACCGCCGCCCCCGGGTCAGAGAGCGGTGACCCCTCGCCCCGCACAGTGCGTCCACTGGGGGGACACAAGGTGACCGCAGACTTTTCATTTTAGGCCAGACAACCCCTTTAATTAAAATGTCAGCTCATCGGACAAAAAAAAACAAACAAGCCATCATACATCTCCATGGAGGGAAAAATAAAAAAGCAACATTTCTGCAGCACTAAAAAAAAAGCCTGTTTAACAAATAGTTAATGCAAATTGATACATTACAGATCCAAAACAGAAGAAATTTAATTAAAAACCTTCGAACTGGAATCTGAGTAGGAAAATAAAGCATCAAATCTTTGTTGGTAAGAAAAAGAGGTTTCTGGCGATTCCCCTACAATAATTCTGGAAGGGACTCTTCCATTAGGACTCGGAGACACTGAGCGCTCTATAGAGACCAACTTACATCAGATTTGCTCATCCAATTCTTTCTAATAGCGGCCGATGGTTCAGAAACATTACTCTATCAATTAATAACAAATAATTTAATGAAAACCCTCTTCACTCTTTGATCTGTATTTCCAATACTCCACTGTGAATGATCCCTATGGGGACGCCCTGAGGCCTGGAGCCACTTGTCCCTCCTGACACGTCCGCTGGAGTAAATGCTTGGAATTCTGGATTGCCTTTTCTTATAACTGTATTGTCCCTTTATTTTATGCTCTGTAGAAATGTATTTAACAAACATTGCCTTTTGTGTTGTCCAGTGCCAGAGCGTCTTGCAACCCTTCATTGGGGAATGGCAACACCTTGTTATTTATTCATCCGTTTCCAGGAGGAATATCAGAGGAACTACACAATTGCAGAACTGACATTTTATGGGAAATACACATTTTTACTCTGCCCTATGTCTGGGCAGCTGAGTCGGTCTATCTAAGAAAACTTTGAATCCTCTGCTGTTACTATGACTTAGGCCACGTTCACACATTGAGTATCTGGTCAGTATTTTACCTCCATAGCTATAAACCCAAACCAGGAGTGGAACAATCAGAGGAAAAGTATAATAGAGACACGTCACCACTTCTGGATTTATCACCCACTCCTGATTTTGGCTTACAAATACTGAGGTAAAAAAAAGTCACCCAATGCTGAACGTGTGAATATGGCCATATAAAGTAATTCCACCCCATATTCACCTACTCTGACTTATATCTTCTCCATAGTCTGTATTTGAGAAGCTGGCAAAGGACATGCAGGACATATCGGGAGACAGAGGAGTGTTAAAAGAGTTGATTCGAGCCGGAAGTGGAGAGAAGGTTCCTCCTGATGCTACCGTGATTAGTAAGTGAGGACGCATCTACTGACGACAGACTCGGGCCGGGTTCACATTACTTAATAGCCGCACACCAGTGGCTCCATTGGGGTTTCCGTCAGAAGCATTGAAAAACGGGAGTCAGGAGGTCGCGTCGACGGGGCCTTTGACCTTAATGAATCTGACAGGTCCTTCCCCATTTTCAGCAGTGTCCACATGCAGTCAACTATATTTTTGTGCCACCTCAAAAAGGTGGACAATGCCGAACGTGAGGTCAGACAGAGCACAAAGTGACTCCGTCTCCTTTCTTAAAGTCAATAGTTACCTCTGAAACCATTTTTTTCTGGATTTCAAATGAAGGTCTGGACGGTACTACTGACTTCTTGTTAAAATGTGACGTGAACCCAGCCTAAGGGCACACTCACACTGGCGTCAGTTCTCTCATGCGAGAGTCTGAGTTTGATCCGAGTGTGATCTGATTCTCTCCCATGAAAGATTCGCAGGTATGGAGAAGACGGACAACTTAATTTCTCCATCGACTCTGTGCAATTACATCAGACTGCACTTGGATGACATGTGAGTGCAGTCCAATGTTTCTTCACTCGCACCCATAGACTGAGTGAATGCGATCCGATCATCGAATTCACTGACAGAATGCTATGATTATTTTCTTATAATCACAGATCTGCACTATAACGTTGCACCGAGTACTATCTGATAAGACAGTAGAGAGAACTCGGCCGTGTTATACGGCTGTGTGAGCGAACCCTAAAGGTAGTAATATCTTGCCCTCTATGGCTTCTGACCTGAAAATAATTTGTGAGCCCTACTACATTTTGGTTACTGTGGCGGCGCCGGCCTGCTGCAGGTGATTTTTTGTCCCCTCAATATACTGTATATACGGTATAATATTCATAATGTAAAAGAGGGGGCAGATCACTGAGGGATCAATGACCTGTCAGAAGCCGTACACATGAATACCTAATCAGAGCACCACATGAAGACCCCGTACAGGCCGCCTCGGAGCACGGGCATATCATTAACTAAAAACTGAAAATAAAGATTAAACATCAACCACAAGACGGTCAAATTAATGTATGGAGCAATATATGGTTTTAATATTCCGATGACGCCGACCTTTCCCGACAGGATCACACACTGCCCCAACTGTAAAGTATCTAACACTGACTTTCTGCATGGAATATGGGAGTGTGAAAAGATTAAATCATATTGGCGTTCCCTTCAGACGTATGTCTTCAGGAAATGGAGCGTGACACTCCCCTATACCATGCAGACATTGCTCTTTCATGACCTTCCTGATGACGAGAACCTGAGAGATAAGATACCAATGATGCACACTCTACTGCTAGCTTCGAAACGACTTATTCTTAACCATTGGTTGACAGACGTAATTCCTAGCATGACGGAGTTGACATCGATAATGAGAGATGTGCTGTGTCTGGATCGCATACTGGCGGAGCGGGCCAAAGAATCGTGCGCAAAAAAAAATTTTGGCAAATGGAGGCCATTTGTGCTGACGCATTATTCTAGGGAGGAGATCGTCCAGCTTGTAAGGCCGTTCAACTACACAACCTGGTACCTGCGGGAGAGGTGGGAGGGACTTTGGGGGATCTACAATTATAATGGGAGAGAGGTAGGTCTTGGCTTGTACTATAGTGTTGAGTTAGATTCTGCCTGTACTGAGGAGGGCCTTATATTTTAACATGCTCAGAGAAAAGAATGTAGAGGTGGCGAGAAGTTGGAAAACTATACGCCAGAGGAGGGTGGGGGAGGGGTAGTTTAATCAGGGTCGCGACAAGGCCAAAGAAGGAAGATGACGGGCTTCCTGGAAGATAGGGTTCTCCCTACAATATTTGCGAGTTCCGGTTTTCTGTTCCAATGTAGCTCAGATATTTACAATGTTTATTTTATGACCATATCGGCTGCGACCGAGATGTGTACCGCCTACTGTGGCACTTTTGTTTTGAAAATCCAAATAAAAAGGAATTTAAAAAAAAAACAAAAAACCACAAAACGGATTTCATCAACTAAGGTATCATTGTAATCAGTATAACGGCGCCGACCTGACACTGTCTGTAGGTTACTGTGCACAATTCTGCTGACAGGTTTCCATTAAACCTTGTGTAACTGACAAATTTGCAGCAAATAAAAAAATTTTAATTTTTACCACTAAAATGTTATAGTTCCACGTCCCAATGATATAAAATTCTGTGAGGCATCTGTGGGTTCAAAATACTCACTACCCCACTAGATGAATTCCTTAAGCAGTGAAGTCTCCAATATCGGGTCACTCACCTGGGGGGGTTTGGTGATCTGGCACATCTGGGGCTCGGCTAATGGCGCCTACAATCTGTTCAAACTGTATCGGAGTTCTACAGGGTATGCCACACTAAACAATATCGCTAACGGGATCGCTAAAAAACGTCACTATTTAGCGATCCCGTTAGCGATGTTGTTCAGTGCGGCAGCTTCCAGCGACGAGCTTCCTGCTGTGATCTCGCTCGTCGCTGGAATCGCTCCGGACCCTATTTTCTCGTCGGCGCTCCCGCTGGGTAAGTATCTAATCGCTGTGTGGCACCTTTTCTTAGCGATTTAGCGGTACTTTTGTACCGCTAAAGTCGTTAAGAAGATCGCTAACGGCGATAGCGTCGTTAACTATATCGCTAAATGTGGCCGCATTTAGCGATATAGAAACAATCCCGCTAGCGATCTCATTAGTATGCGTCGTTATTGTGATCGCTAGCGGATTGTTTAGTGTGGCAGTACCTTAAGGCTAAGTGCACACGTTCAGGATTGTGTTTTTTCCGCGGGAAAAAATGCGTCAAAAACGCATGATTTAAGCATCTTATCATTTAGAATGAATTCCGCAATTTTTGTGCACATGGTGCGTTTTTTTCCATGAAAAAAACGCATCTCAGAAAAAGAACCAACGTGTTCATTAATTTTGCGGAATTCTAGCGTTTTTCCCGCTATATTATTGACCTAGAAAGTTCAGGAAAAAATCGCGGTAAAAACGCGCAAAAACCGCGCGTTTTTACCGCGGAAAATGTCCATTTTTGCTCAGGAATATTCTGCAAACATTCCTGAACGTGTGCACTTAACCTCAAAGCCAAGTAGCGCTCCTTCCCACCCGATCCCTGCCGTGTGCGCAATCAGTAGTGTGCAACCACATATGTAGTACTGTCATGTTCAGTAAAAATTGCATAAAAAACTGGGGTCCATTTTCTCCTATTACTTCTCGTGTAAATTATAAATTTGGCGCTAAAACAGTATTTTAGTGGAAAAAATATAATTTTTTGTTTTCACATCTAAATGTTATAAAGTTGTTACGAATCATCTGTAAATTAAAAATGTTCAGTACACCACTAGATGAATTCCTTGAGAGGTCTAGTTTCCAAGATGTTGGCAGTTGTGGGGGTTTCTGCAAATGAGACATGGTGTCTGCAATCTGTTCCAGCCAAATTAACATTACAGATTCCAGATATTGCTTCTTCCCTTCTGAGCCCTGCCATATGTCCAACAGTACTTTTTGACTACATGTCAGATATCACCGCGCTCAGAAGAAAATGGGTAACAAATTGTAGGGTTCAGTTTTTCATGTCACCTTTTGCAAAAGTGAAAAATTTGGGGCTAAAGCAACATTTTCGTGAAAAAAAAATGAAAATTTTAAATATGACAACCTAATGTTATCAAATTCTGTGTAGCACCTGTGAGTTTAAAATGCTTGCTATACCCATGGATAAAATCCTTCAGGTGTGTAGTTTCCAAAATGAGGTCACCTGTGGGGGTTTTTCTTCTGTTTAGACACTCGAGGGGTCCTACAAATGCAACATGGCACCTGCAGTCTACTTCAACCAAATTTGTGTTACAAAATTTAAATGATGTGCCTTCTTCTGAGCTCTGCCGTTTGTCCAAATTGAGGTTTCTGACCACACATGGGGCATGAGTGCGATCAGTAGATGCTGGATAACAAATTGTGGGGTCCATTATCTCATGCTATTCCTTGTGAAAATTGGGGCTAAAGCAATATTTTAAAAGTGGACAAATTTAAATTTTTTTTTCTTTACACTTAGGACTAAATCCTGTGTAGCACCTGAAGGGTTAAAAAAGATTACTGACGTCAGTTTTGAGATATATGAGGGGTGCGGTTTTTAAAATTGTATCACTTTTTGAGAGTTTTCAATATATAGGCCCCTCAAAGTCCATTTAAATCTGACTAGGTCCCTAAAGAAACTGTTTTTTTTTAAATTTCTTGAAAAAAGAGACATTTCTGCTCAACTTTTAACCCTTCTAACAAAATAAAATGTTTGAAAAATGATGCAGATGTGACGCAGACATATGGGAAATGTTATTTATTAACTATTTTGTACAGCATGACTAACTAGTTTACGGATATAAAGATAGAAATTTTGAAAATTGCGAATTTTTAAACATTTTCGTTAAATTTCTGATATTTTCACAACTAAACACAAGATTTATTGACCTAAATTTACCACTAATATAAAGTGCAGTGTGTCACGAATAAACAGTATCAGAAACACTGGGATTCCCTGAAGCGTTCAAGAGTTATTAGGGTACTTCATAAAGTGACACTGGTCAGAATTAAAAAAAATATTTGACCTGGTCATTAAGGTTAAATTTGGCTTTGTCACTGAGGGGTTAAAGCCATCATCTACTGGGAAAGGTACAAGCTCGATGTACGAGCCTGCATCAGGGTCGGAGACACGTTAGTGGTCGTAAATGGGTTAAAAAAAAATGTTCTATGAAATTTAGTCTTCTCAAAATTTGGAAGCTGTTCTTGTGTCTGGTAACATCGATTAAAATCTGACTGTTCAAACCGAGCACTGTCGGTAATATTCAAAGCCAAGCCTCCCCCTAAGTACAGTGTTCTCCAATAACCAAATGCACGTCTTTGGTGCTATTTCTGTGTTATGTAACATGTTCTAAAGCAGAGCCATTTTCACGACTCAGCCTTCTTATCTCTGCAGTGAAATTTTCTGGATATTTGGAACATTTGGACAGAGCCTTTGAAACCAATTGTTTTCTGCGTAACCCTCGGCTGATGAAGCTTGGTGAAGGTGAGACCAGAATGTAATGTAGTCACAAGAGTATCTGTAGAACATTGTGCTATGTATCGACGCCTGATGTCGCCTGTAGCCTTCATTACCGAACTTGGGCCTCTTTCATTCATCTGAATTTTCGGGTCGGTATTAGTGATGAGCGAGTATACTTGTTGCTCGGGTGGTCTCCAAGTATTTGGAAGTGCTCGGAGATTTAGTTTCTGTTGCCGTAGCTGCATGATTTGCGGATGCTAGACAGCCTGAATACATGTGGGAATTCCCTAACAAACAGGCAATCCTCACATGTATTCAGGCTGTCAAATAGCCGCAAATCATGCAGCTGTGGCAACAGAAAGTAAATCTCCGAATACTTCCAAATACTCGGAGACCACCCGAGCGTGCTCGCGAAAACCCGAGCAACGAGAATACTCGCTCTTCACAAGTCGGTATGCTTTCCGTGTGCACAGTTGGCAGCGAACTGACTATCAGCAGGTTTTTGCTATTTAATCTGAGAGGTAAGAACAGAGATTCTCATTCCAAGGATGTGTCACATGCTCAGCAGCTTGCTGTGGATACAATACAGGAGAGTATCACTGCCTGACTAGGTGTCATGTGCAAGTTAGTCAGGCTAATCTGTGTAGCCCCGCCCCCCTATTGATTGGCTGCTTGCTGACAATGCACACAGAATCTGCCAATCAGGGGTGTGGGCGGAGTTATACACAACACCGCATTCTTGAGCACTGCAGAGAAAACGGATTTTATCCAAACTACACCAAGCAGCCCAGTAAGTGACGCATCACTGGAATCAGACTCTCTGCCCCATATATCATTCTGCTTTCATATTACATAACAAAACATACTGTCACATTCTTAATGTATTTGCAGGTTTGCATGAGAGATTCAGCAATTGTGGAAAAAATTGCAGCATGCAGTACTCTGGTCTTTTTTTTACATAGTGCATGAAATGGCAGGCAGGTCCTGCACCCATCTGTGAGCGGCACACAGAGCCAGTTGTGTCTGCAGCTTCTGGATGTGACTGGTCTGATATTTTACAATGGCTATATGAAGCTAGTATGTAAGAAATGAGGGCATCGTGTTATTTGATTGTATTCCATAGACTGTCCAATGTAAGATTCCACTTGTCTTTTATCCCACTAAAGGATTTTTCTTCCAATGCAACCGATGTTTTTTTTTTTTATATTGTTCCAAACTTCTTTTTGTGAATACAGCTACTCTGCTGACCCATGCATCTCCATAGTAACAGGCTGTAAGCAACACTGCGCCGCCTGATTCTGCAGTCATTTGTTAGGACATTTCGTTTTTCACTGCTTGTTAAAAGAATTAGCCCACAAATAAATGTATTTTACTTTGTTAAATCACATAAACAATCCATAATTATTCTATAAATCGTTAGCGATGGCCACCATACATTACTATATGGAGCCAGCTCAGGGGCTGTATTACACAGCCGCCACCTAAAGAGTAACTGATGCAATCTGATCTAACAATATAACACCTTACATGATGCTGTCAAGTGTGACAGATGCCTTACTGCAACATAGCGGCCGTCACTTCTGATGGCCGTCACCGCCCCCACGACATGTGCCAGTTGATTGCCATGGTAACCGAGGACTACAAAGGGCCCCTGTATACTTCACAATACACTGCACTACTATAGTGTTGCAGTGTATTGAATAGGTCATCATGTGATCGCAAGCTCACGTTCCCGAATTAAAATGTAAAAACAAAAATAAAAAAATTGCCACTTTTCAGTTGCTGCACAGTGCACAGGAACTAAAATAAAAAGCGATCAAAATATTATATGTAACGTAAAAATGGAAAAATAAAAACTACAGCTTTTCACAACATTTTCACAGAATGTTTTTCAACCACCAAAGAATAAAATATAATTATACAAGTTTGGTATGGCTTTCCGCACAATGAATTACATAAAAGCAAAACCCCTGAAAAACAATGATGGAATTAATTCTTTTTTTTCACAGCATTTTCTTGTATCAGCAGTGTCGACATTCCATATACAGCGCCATCATACTTCACTGCGCTCTACATGCATTCACATTGCTGTCCCTATTGGGGCTCACAAATCTAAATTTCCTATCAGTATGTCTTTGGAGTGTGGGAGGAAACCGGAGGAATCTCTCGCAAACACGGGGAGAACATACAAACTCCTTGCAGATGTTGTCCTTGGTGGGATTTGAACTCAAGACCCCTTCTCTTTCAGTCATAGGGGTAGCACTTCATTTTCTTTCAGTCACGGGCTCGTCATGTTGTCGATGTCCACGCACTCTTACTGACGTCCAGGGTGTGCCGACGTCACGGGAATCTGTTCAAAAATTCCACGCATGCGCAGTGACGAGCGGATCCACACTGGACATAATGCAGTGTTATGCACGTCAGATGGCACAAATATCTATGAAATGTAATTTATAATTGACATCTGTAATGTTGTTCATTATTTTTATTTATTTTTTTCCAGATGTCACCCTTTTAGGTATGGAGGTCAGCGTGCTGACCATGCAGCGTGGAGAACTGTCTCGGTTCCTTTATTCCCCTGACTATGCATATGGGACATTGGGATTTCCTCCCCTCATACCTCCCGCTGCTACTGTCCTCTTTGAGATTGAGATGCTGGACTTTATGGATACGGCAGAATCTGATGCATTTTGTGATTTACCTTTGGTAAGCTTTAGAAGAAATCACAGCATTATATTTAATCTAATTAATGGTTGTGTAAAAAGGGAAGAGTCTCTTGATTTTTTTTTTTTTTCCAGCACCAACAGTCGACTTTTCCCCTTGAAAAGGTCTTGAAAATTGCTGCTACCGAAAGGCAGTTTGGAAACTACCTCTTCAAACGGAACAGGTTTTATGATGCCAAAGATCGGTATAAGCGGGTAAGCTGAACTGTACTTTCAGTAAGATGGCTACAAGGATACATGGTCTACTGTGCACCAAGACAGGCGTTTTGTACACCAGGGTCCGCGAACAGTGTGCTGAAGTAAGATGTGACAAATTCGATAAGAGTTGTGAAGAGGTGTCGCTGAATTTGGCACCTCTTTCAGTTGCCATGCAGCATCGCAAGAAATGTTCACTGCTCTGTCGTAATTTAGTGTCATTAAAGGGGTTGTCCACTACTCGGACAATCCTGCACCCAATCAGTGCTTCCTTCAGACAAAACTGACATATGGGGGAAGTCAGAGAGCAGCCTCAGCTCTCGGTTCTTTTTTTCTCCGTTTCGTCCCAAAGAAGTGAGTGAAGCACATGCTGATTGGCAGCAAGGTTCACAGTGACATATCATTCATCAGCTGCTTCACTCACTTCCTTGGGACGAAAGGGAGAAAAGAACTGAGAGCTGCGGCTGCTCTCTGACTTCCTTCGGATCCCAGCCCTGCCTGAAGAAGGTGAGAGTGAAGTGGCTACTGATTGGCTGCAGGGCTGTCGTGACATAACACCGTCACGTGAGCCCCAGGAAGCTTAGCACATGTCTCTAAAATTGCACTGGAGGTGAGAATAGCTCTTGATATTTTATATGGGGGGGAAATGTAGTGATTGAGAAGGGGCCGAATAGTGACAGCACCTTTAATTATAGTGAAGCTGATTAACTACGTATTAGTTGCTAAGTTCCTGTGCTGAAAAGCTGCCATCGATGCACAGTATAATGCATATGAATAGGGATTAAAAAATTTCAATGCACATGCAGTATAAAAATGCTATAGATTTTCAGGTCTGTTAGTGTGCCCTATCTGTTGTAGGATTTTTCTCAAATTTGCCACAAATATCATTCATTGCTGTCACCATTCCCCAGTATACCCATTATGAGTGGGTGGTCACATTGTGTATGCTTTTTGGTCACGTGCTGACTAGTCTAACATTTGTGCTCAAAAGGTTACATACCCCCGCAGAATTTTTGCTTTCTAGGCCTTTTTTTCAGAGAATATGAATGGTAACACCAAAACTTTTTTGTCCACTCATGGTTAGTGGTTGGGTGAAGCCATTTATTGTCAAACTACTGTGCTTTTCTATTTTGTAAGTGGGGCCCTTGGCAAAAATAAATAGGGCCAGAAATTCTTACATTATGATATTAACCTCCACCAATGATAGCCTGTCAAATAAGACATATGAATGATACCCACCAATCATGCATCCCACCATGCTTGTATAGATATGAAGTCGTTAGCTCATTTCACCTCCCGATGCAACAATGAGCGGTGCCGGACAAGCACTTTAAATTTATATCAGAAGATTCATTTAAAGGAGTTGTCTGGTGAAAAATAATATTCCCTATCCACAGAATAGGTGGTAAGTTATTGATTTTTTGGGGGGTCCGATCACTGGGACTTGCACTGAACAGCAGAATAGGGATCTTTTATCATGTTATTGAGCTTATTAGGCTCATGTCTGATGCCGTCTTACCTACTCAACCCAAGCCCAAATGCCCACCTTCTGGACAGAGAACTCTTAAGTTTTGTTCATTTCACCAATTTTTCTCTCTCCTCTTAGTAATGGCCTCCATCGAACCTGAGGAATTCCTTTTCTCAGTGGAAATTCAGGACGCCTACCTCCACAAACCCATCTTCCCGCTTCTCAGTTCAGCATTCTCACTTTCAGTTCGAATCTCTCCTGTTCGACCTGGCCACAGATTCCAAGATTTTCTTAAAGATCATGCCTGCAGTAATGACCATCCTATGTCCCAGGGGGATTATAGTCATCCCCTACCTGGATGACATCCTTATCAAGGCCTAGGATTGTCAATAACTCAAAGTATCCTTGATCCCTGTTCAATGTCTAGTCTTCCTGGGAATGCCATGATTTGACTCTGTCCGAGCAAGAGTCTTCCTCCTCGAGGACATGATGTCTGCCTTCCACCATAGCATATGCTTCCTAACTCCAGGAACTCAACATTTAGGGATGCTGGAAGAATTAGAAGGCCTCACTTCCCATCAGCATTCTGGAGCACAGAGCAATTTTTCTGTCCCTCCTTCATTGACAGGACCACCTGTCGGGTCTTCCTGTTCTCATCCAGCCCGATAATGCCAGTGCTGTGGCATACATCAGGGTAGAACTGAGCCATGGTGAAGGTCTTTCGGACCCATGCATGGGCAGAGCAAAAGGTGCCAGCCATATCGGCAGTACGCTTAACCAGAGAGGACATTTAGGCCACCGATTTCCTAAGCCGCTAAGGTCTGACTGTGGGAAAGTGGTCTCTGCACCCGGCTGTCTATGACCAGATCACTCTACGGTGGGGCACTTCAGACATCGATCTGATGGCATCCAGACAGACTGTATCCAGGTCTCGCGATCAACTACCGATCAACTCTGAGAGTACTGCCACACTAAGCTATCCCGCTAGCGATCTCGTTAGCGTTGCATACTAATGAGATCGCTAGCGGGATTGTTTCTATATCGCTAAATGCTGCCACATTTAGCGATATAGTTAACGACGCTATCGCCGTTAGCGATCTTCTTAACGACTTTAGCGGTACAAAAGTACCGCTAAATCGCTAAGAAAAGGTGCCACACAGCGATATATACTTACCCAGCGGGAGCGCCAGCGATGAAATAGGGTCCGGAACGATTCCAGCGACGAGCGAGATCACAGCAGGAAGCTCGTCGCTGGAAGCTGCCGCACTGAACAATATCGCTAACAGGATCGCTAAATAGTGACGTTTTTTAGCGATCCCGTTAGCGATATTGTTTAGTGTGGCATACCCTTGATGCTCTGGCAATCTCCTGGAACCAATTTGTTTTCCCTTATCTGCTTCGCACCCATTTGCATCTGTTACCCTAGTTGATCAAGAAGATCAAAGCGTAAGGCATCCTCTTCATTTCATAGCTCCGGACTTCCCCAGAAGACACACCTTTGAAACTTCCAGATCATCTAGACCTGCATTCCCAAGGTCCCCTCTTCCACCAGCATTCACGGTCGCTCAATTTAATGGCGTGATTATTGAGGCCGCAATGTTAAAAAGCCTCAGGTTTTTGAATCATGTCATCCAGACCATGATTAAGGTACGGAATCCCTCATCTAATTGTGTCTACCATCGTACCTGTAAGGATTTTTTCTATTGTTGTGTCCAACAATGCCGCTACCATGTTATTTTCTCATACAACCCATCTAGCCTTTTTATTGTCCAACCTTGAATCCAGTTGGGCGCTTGGTTCTCTCAAGGGATAGGTGGCGTGCTCCATTCGGTTCTTCCCTGTCGCCAGCGTTATATCTTACTCCATACAAACAGTTGGGAGCTTTCAGGGCCATTCGTCATCGGGCCAATGTGTTGCAGTTTTTCAAGGCTGTTACCTGGTCTTCTGTACATGCTTTATCCAAGCTTGCGAGCCTGAGTAGAAAGGTGCTGCAAGCGGAAGTTGATCAGATTTCGACCTGAGGAAATTGCTTCTGTTTTCTTGCTTTTACTGGTTCTGTCTGTTTTCCCACTTTTGGGACTGTTTTTGTACATTTCATGGTCTCCTGTGTCCCCCAATGAAGCAATAGAGAAAAGAAGATTTTGGGTACTCGAGGTAAAATCTTTCTTATAGCCTTTGGGCCACTGTTGTGATTCCTTATTTTACTTCTAAGGGTACCGTCACACTCAGCGACGCAGCAGCGATCCTGACAACGATACGACCTGGCAGGGATCGTTGCTGCGTCGCTATGTGGTCGCTGGTGAGATGCCAAACAGTCAGATCTTCCCAACGACGCAGCAACGATCGGCGACCCGTAGCGACCTGTGTAACTATGTGTCTCAGTGCTGAGTCGCTAGTGAGATCGTTGGTAAAAGGTGTCAAACACACCGATGAATGCTACCCAGCGGGATCTCAACGACCAAAGAAAGGTCCTCGCATTTCTGACACGACCAGCGATCTCACAGCAGGGGCCTGATCGCTGGTACATGTCAAACATAGCGAGATCGCTGCTGAGATCGCTGTTGCGTCACAAAACTTGTGACTCAGCAGCGATCTCGCTTGCAATCTCGCTTAGTGTGACGGGGGCTTAAGGGTATGTGCAGACGATCAGTAAACGCTGCGGGTTGGACTCTGCGTACTTGTGCAGCATCCAACCCGCAGCGTCGAGATGTTACAGCATGATGGATTTCAAGAAATCCCATGCCCGCAAGTCAACCGCGGAGACGGACAGACATGCGGTGCATCTCTCCAGACCACAGCATGTCAATTTCTCTTGCTGAGACGCAAGTCTCCATAAGATAAATTTCTCCCATACAATGTATTGGACGTGGTGAATCCGTACGGTTCAGTGAACACACGCAGATTCACCTTCGTTCAATATGCGACAGGGCTTTGGACGCTGCGAGCATGTGCTGCCACTTCCGGACCGTGTGCGCATACCCTAACAGATTGGTTCAGGTATACAGATGTAACTTGCGAGGAGAAGCTAACTCGTTTTTTTTTCTTAATGTCGACCTCATGAGCATGAGCATGCACTTATGGTCTCCTGTGTTCTCCAATGAAGACTTCAAGATACAGATTTTATGATGAGTACCCAAAATCTTTTTGTTGATGATTTTTCTGTAGATCACTGATGAGTTGTATTTGCTGGACAACACCTTTATTATCTGCTATTTTGTAAAATTATTGAATTTTCCCATACAACAGGCATCCTCATGTCTTTCTTGTGAAGCTACTTCAGAAGACCAGCATCCACAGCTTAATGCCGCTCGTCTGCTTGTGTACATAAATCTGGCACTTGCATATCTGAAGCTGGAACGTCCTACTAAGACTCTGAAATGGGGAGAGAAGGCTTTAGCAATAGACAATAAAAACGTAAAAGCTTTGTTTCGCTGTGGACAGGTATGTATTTGTGGAGAAAACATTGGTGGTTGTGTGTCTGGTTGTTAATTTAAAGATTCTACAAATTGATGATAAATAATTCTCATTAATCCCTGCTGTACAAAATGCCGAATTTGCGCTCCCTAAGGCCTTATTCAGACCTCCTTTTTTGTCCCCACAGTGTTTTATCCTTGTTTTTATGTAATAGATGGAACCCGTACTGATGTCTGGGCATGTCATCATGTTTGTCTCCTTGGCAGACTGTCCTATTTGTAGGTCAAAATCTTCAATTCAAGTCAATGGGTTCATTAAGAAAAAAAAAAACATTCACTCAGATGCTATCAAAGGATATGTGCTCACCACGTCTTTCTCCATCGCCTCATTGGGGGACACAGGACCATGGGTGTTATGCTGCTGCCACTAGGAAGACACTAAGCAGATACATAAAAAAGATAACTCCTTCTCCTGCAGTATACACCTTCGGCTGGCTCTATCCTGAACCAGTTCTTGCTTAGTGTCTGTAGGAGGCACTAGGGTCTGACTTCAGACCCCAACTTTGTTATTTTTACTTTTTTATTTTTAATTTTTTTACTCGGATTGGATGGGCGACGGGGCCTTTTCAAGGTCCCGATCTCCCAAAATCATCAGCAGGCGGGAACGCGGAGTGTCGCCTCCCCGTACCCCCTCCTGCAACCTTACTTCTGCCTGAGCTCTCTTTAGGGGGACGGATCCTTTAATGGGTCCGATCTCCCCACAACAACAACGGACGGGAACATGGGGTGTCGCCCCCACGTACCCCCTTCCGGAGCCAGGCCTTCAGCCGCTACAGTCCGGATACCTGATATGGGGTTAATCCAGCAAAGGCTCCCCTGCTGCATCTATGGGACCCCCCTGCACCACCACTGTTTGAAAGCGGCTGGTGCCAGGAGGCAAAGAGCCCTCTCCACCTCCCTACCAAAAGGGATGGTGGATTGAGGAAGAAAGGAGCAGAACAGATCCTCCTTTTGTGGCCATGCAGCACTCCCGACTCTGCAACATCTCAGAGAAGCCAATATTGAGTAAAGCAGCGGGGGAGGGAGCGCTCTCTTCCTCCCTCCCTGGGGTTCTGTGTTGTGTCTGGGCCCCCGGGCGGATAGACGCCCGATTCCTGGCGTCACCGCGGTTGCCAGGACAGGGCATTCTGCCCTAATCTGCGGGCCGGCAATAGACACAGTCGCGGCCCGCGACCGCCTCCTCAGTTGCAGCGATCGTCGCCGCGGCCGTCACCGTGTCCGCGGCCTCTAATTTAGCCCCCGGCTTCTGGCCACGCTGTGCCTAAGCCCGCCCTCTTGCCTGGCTCCACCCCCCTTTCAAGTCGGATTCATCTGGAGGCACGGACACAGGACCTGGGTAAGCCATCACAAGCCGCTTAACCCATTGTCTGCACTTAACTCCACTGCAGTCTCACTGTAACCACTTCATAAGTAGCTCTCAACAGACTTCTGCAATATGTCTCAGTCAAAAGCTACTAAGAAGGCAGAAAAGACACACACAGTGATCTATGCCTTATGTACCGCATGCAACGTCTCTCTACCTTGGAGCCATCCTAACCCTCTTTGCACGGCCTGTGAAGCCTCAGGCTCTCAGGAGCCCCCCCGCTACTGTTGCGCTCAGTGGTGCCAACCCCCTGGAGTGGGCTAACTCCTTGGCCCAGTCCATGGATTCTCTTACTAAGGCTTTAGAGTCCTTTCGTGATTCCTCCTCAAGCCAGGGCATCTTTGTACCTTCTATAGAGGGCCCTACATCAGCCATACGAGAGTCTTCCTCGAACAGGGCCCGGACGTCGCACAGTGCACGTTCTTCTAGGAAACGTACCAGTGACCTGTCTCCACGGAACTCGGATACCTCTGCATCCACTAACTCTGTGTCTCGTTTTTCCCTTCACCCAGGGCCCACAGCGAACACGACTCGGAATACGAGTCAGATGTAGCCGCAGACCCGGACTCCCCTGAGTTCCAGGATTCTATAGATTCTCTCATCAAGCCAGTTAATCAGGCCCTCAAAGTAGATGAAGAACCTGGTTCTAATCCGGACCACCCCTTGTCTTTCAAAAGAGCAAAACACCCTCACAGGGTTTTTGCTAACCATCCCGAGTTTACGGACATCATGCAGAGACATAGAAGTCGCCCGGATAAGCGGATCACAGGCCAAAAGCCGCTAGAGACACGGTATCCCTTTGCATCTACTCTAAGCAAAGAGTGGACTGAGTCCCCTGCTGTTGATCCTTCCATATCGAGGCTCGCTTCTAAAACTCTTCTGTCTCTGTCTGATGGATCTTCCATCAAAAATCCCACCGATTCAGATTTACAATCTCGCTAGGTCAGTCTTCGAGGCTGCTAGGGCAACACTTTTCCCCTCCTTTGCCACCACTTGGGTGGCCAGAGCTATAGTAGCCTGGCAGAAGCCATAACGGATATCACTCGGGACAATAGCCTACCTTCAGAGGTAACCAGCCTCGCCTATCACATTGCCCGGGCCGGGGATTACGTGGTTCATGCCTCCCTAGATGCAGCTAATTGCGCTGCACAGGCAGCCGCAAACGCTGTTACCATCAGAAGAGCCCTTTGGCTCCGAGAATGGCGAGCAGACTCCGCTTCAAAGAAATCTTTGACTTCCCTGCCATATCAAGGCGGGTGTTTGTTTCGAGAGCAACTAGATCAGATTATCTCTGATGCTACTGGAGGAAAAGCAAATTTCTCCCTCAACGCAGACCTACTCGGCCCTTTCGGAACCAATCTCAGGTTCGATCCCGGCCTTTTCGCGGTACCACAAGCTTGTCTTCCTCAGCCGCTTCCGCTGGATCGGCCCGTCCCCCACACAGGGACAGAGGTTCACATCCCTCATTCAAACCCTCTAACTCCTGGAGAAACAGATCTCCCCGGTCCAGACCCAAGAGCACCCCGTCCCACAAGTTCTCTTCCCAATGACTCCTTGCTGTGTCTGGAGGACATGGACAGGGTAGGTGGCCGTCTGCTCTTGTTTCATCAAGTCTGGCTCGCGGTCGTCCACGACCAATGGGTCAGAGACCTCGTGTCTTTCAGATACAAAATTGAATTCCAGTCCCCACCGCCAACGCGGTTCTTCCCGTCTCGTCTTCCAAAGACAAGGGCGCTTGCAGCCCCTTTTTATCAGGCCATACAGGCCCTTCCCGAAAGCGCAGTCATCGTTCCAGTTCCTCCCACGGAAAGGTTCAAAGGTTTTTACTCAAATCTGTTCGTGGTCCCAAAAAAGGACAGAACCATGCACCCCATTCTAGATCTAAAGCTGTTGAACAAGTTTGTCAGCGTACGCCACTTCAGGATGGAATCCCTCCGTTCGGTCATCGCCTCTCTGGAAAAAGGGGAATACCTTGCGTCCATCGACATCAAAGACGCATATCTCCACATTCCGGTCTTCCTAAGTCACCAAATATTTCTACGCTTTGTTATAGATGAACATTTTCAATTCACTGCTCTGCCCTTCGGGCTTGCCACCGCCCCCAGAGTGTTCACAAAAGTCATGGCGGCTGTCATGTCCATCCTACTGTAGCGTCGGCGTCCCGGCCCTCTGCCAGGCAGGGACGCCGTTCCCCTTACCAGCGCTCTGCGTCCTCAGCGCCTCCAGCGTCCTCAGCGCCCCCAGCATCCTCGGCGTCCTCCTTCCACCCTGCTGGGCCCGCGCGCTCCTTCCCTGCTGCTGGACTTAGGGCGCGCGCCCGCACCCTCCCCCGCTCTTAAAGGAGCCGCGCGCATTTTCCAAATTAGTCTCCGGCCAATGCCGGAGGACTCCACCCTATATTAAGGGCTTCCTCCTTAATGGAGGTGCCTGAGCAATGTTGTTGTTGCACTGTATAACTCTGCTTCAGCCCTCAGCTCCTGTTTCCAGTTGCCTGCCTGTTTGCTGTCTGCCATCTGACTGCAGCCCTCCCCGGAGGTTCGGACATCACCTGCAGTGATCCCCGACTATTACAGAGACTCTTGCCTGCTCACTTGGGAGCGATCATCTGCCATCCGACTGCAGCTCTATCCGAAGGTTCGGACTTCATCAGCAGTGATCACCGGCTACTCTAGAGACTCTTGCCTGCTCACTTGGGAGCGATCATCTGCCATCCGACTGCAGCTTTATCCGAAGGTTCGGACATCTCCAGCAGTGATCACCGGCTACTCCAGAGACTCCAGCCTGCTCGCTTGGGAGCGATCATCTGCCATCGGACTGCAGCCTACCAGGAGGCTCCAACATCTCAGGTCGTATAAGCCTGTATATTCTGAGACTGTCCTGGTCACTTGCCGTGACAACCTGTCTACCCAGAGACTGCCCTGGTCACTTGCCGTGACAACCTGTCTACCCAGAGACTGCCCTGGTCACTTGCCGTGACAACCTGTCTACCCAGAGACTGCCCTGGTCACTTGCCGTGACAACCTGCCTACCCAGAGACTGCCCAGGTCACTTGCCGTGACAACCTGCCTACCCAGAGACTGCCCTGGTCACTTGCCGTGACAACCTGCCTACCCAGAGACTGCCCTGGTCACTTGCCGTGACAACCTGCCTACCCAGAGACTGCCCTGGTCACTTCCCGTGAATTCCTGTCCGTATTCCCCGGGCGCCACCTGCTCTCTTACAAGTATACTGTCTTGTATAATAAAGCTCAGTGGTTTCACCTACCAGACCCGTTACAGTTTGCTCGGGCCATGGAACCCGGTGGCACCCAAACCCCTTCACTCCCGGAATTGTGTCATGAACTATCTCGCCAGAGGTCGCAACAGGAGGCCATCCTGGGTCACCTGCGGAACGTTAATTCCCGCCTGGACACTCTGAATTCATCACCAGCAACCACCGCTGGAGCCATGACTCACAATCCGGCAGCCTCGCTGCTTCCCAATTCCGTGGTTTCCATTCCCGGACCCCGACTTTCAGCTCCTCCTAGGTTTGGAGGCGACCCTGCTCTGGCTCGTGGTTTCATTAACCAGTGCACCCTGCATTTCGAACTCCTGGCACACCAGTTTAACTCTGACCGGGCCAAAATTGCCTTCATCATGTCCCATCTCACCGGAGAGGCTCTGGCCTGGCTTAATCCTCTCTGGGAGAGAGAAGATCCTCTGGTATCTGACCTGCCTGCTTTTCTCTCGGCCTTCCGGAAGGTATTCGACGAACCTGGACGGAGGACCTCCTCTGCATCATCTCTGTTGCGTCTCCGTCAGGAGAGTCTCACCGTTGGTCAATATGCCATACGGTTCCGTACTCTAGCCTCAGAGTTGGCTTGGGACAATAACGCCCTGATTTCGGTCTTTTGGGAGGGTCTGTCCGGCCGTATTAAAGATGAACTTGCCGGTCGGGACATTCCAACCTCCCTTGATGATTTAATAAATCTTGCCAATCGAATTGATCTACGGTTCCAGGAACGTGCCAAAGAGGTCACCCGTGAGAGAGGGTTTCCTCGTCTTGCATCCTCGTTTCAGAGACCTATAACCCCTTCCGTTTCTCCCCAGATGCACACTGCTGAGCCTATGCAGGTCGACCAGACCAAGATGGTCAAAGCCCGTCAGGACTCACGCCGTGCCGAGAGGAGTTGCTTCTACTGTGGCAGTAAGGAGCACTGGATCCGTACCTGTCCGGAGAGGTCGGGAAACGCCTGTGTCTAGGTTTGCTCGGAGAGGTCCACCTAGACCAGAATAAATCCTCTTCATCTCTGCTGCTGTCTGTCTCTATTCTCATCGGTAAGAACCGTTACTTCGAACTGGCCCAACTTGATTCTGGAGCAGCTGGGAATCTTGTTTCACAGGCTCTAGTTGAGAAGTATCGCATTCCCACCAAACCTCTGGTTGAACCAGTATCTGTTGCTGCTGTGGATGGGGGTCTCCTACCTCGTCCCATCCAACTTATCACCGAAGCCATAACCCTGCAGGTGGGAATGTTGCATTCTGAGAGCATCTCGTTTCATGTTTTACCTGGACTCTCTCATGCTTTCTTACTAGGTCTGCCTTGGCTCCAAAAACATGCACCCGTGCTCGACTGGCAGAATGGAGAGATTCTTCGCTGGGGACAGGACTGTCATAAAACGTGTCTGGTGCCTGTTCATCCCGTCTGTTCTTCTCCTACACCTGCTAATCTACCTGGACTCCCGATTCCATATTGGTCATTCGCTGATGTCTTTAATAAAAAGGAAGCAGAGACATTACCCCCGCATAGACCATATGATTGCCCGATCGACCTGCTACCCGGTACTACGCCTCCCCGTGGGCGTATTTACCCATTGTCCGCTGCAGAGACCAGGTCGATGTCAGAATATATCGAGGAGAATTTAGCGAAAGGATTCATCCGGAAATCTACCTCCCCGCGGGAGCAGGTTTCTTTTTTGTAAAAAAGAAAGACGGATCTCTCCGTCCCTGTATTGACTACAGAGGCCTAAATTTGATCACGGTGAAGAATAAGTACCCTCTTCCGCTCATTCCGGAGTTGTTTGATCGTCTTAGAGGGGCTAGAGTCTTCACTAAACTGGATCTTCGTGGAGCATACAACCTGGTTCGTATCCGTCGAGGAGATGAATGGAAGACGGCATTCAACACCCGGGATGGCCACTACGAGTATCTGGTTATGCCCTTTGGTCTCTGTAATGCTCCAGCAGTCTTTCAGGAGTTGGTCAATGACATCTTCCGGGACCTCCTCTACTCCTGCGTTGTGGTGTACCTTGACGACATCTTGGTCTTCTCTCCGGATCTCCAGTCTCACCGGAGGGATGTTCGTCAGGTTCTGCTCAGGCTCAGGCAGAATCACCTCTTCGCCAAATATGAGAAGTGCCTCTTTGAGCAGACCTCGCTTCCGTTTCTGGGCTACATTATCTCTCAAACAGGTCTATGAATGGATCCGGAGAAACTGCCATCGAGAAGTGGCCCCGACCAGAGGGGTTGAAGGCCATTCAGCGGTTCCTGGGATTCGCTAACTATTACCGTCTCTTCATACCGCACTTCTCTTCCAGGACTGCTCCAATCTCAGCGCTCACCCGCAAGGATGCTAACCCCAAACAGTGGACGCCCGAAGCAGAGGAGGCCTTTCTTTCCTTGAAACAAGCCTTCTCTTCCGCTCCAGTGCTGCATCGCCCGGACGGCAACAAGCAGTTCTTCCTGGAGGTGGACGCTTCCTCTGCTGGAGCCGGAGCGGTACTTACTCAAAAATCTTCATCCGGGAAGATGGTTTCCTGTGGTTTCTTCTCCAAACTCTTCTCCTCCTCCGAGCGCAACTACTCCATAGGAGATCGAGAGTTATTGGCCATTAAGTTGGCATTGGAGGAGTGGCGTTACCTACTCGAGGGGGCTCTTCATCCGGTAATCATCTACACGGACCACAAAAATCTGTCTTACCTTCAGCATGCTCAGAGACTTAACCCTCGCCAAGCCCGGTGGTCCTTGTTTTTTGCCCGTTTTGATTTTCTTTTGCATTTTCGCCCGGCTGACAAAAACATCAAGGCGGATGCCTTGTCCCGGTCCTTCCTGGTGTCGGATCTCGAAGATGAGCCTAAACATATCATCGATCCCGCCAGAGTGATGCAGGTGGCTCCCGTGAGTCTAAATCGTCTCCCTCCTGGTAAGACGTTCGTATCAGAGACTGATCGGAAGAGAATTCTACATTGGGGTCATTCGTCTAAACTCGCTGGCCACGCTGGTCAGAAAAAGACCCTCCAACTCATTACCCGGCATTATTGGTGGCCTACCCTGCACAAAAACGTAATAGACTTTGTTTCTGCCTGTGTTTCCTGTGCCCGCAACAAAGTTCCGAGACACCTGCCTGCCGGCCGTCTTCTTCCGCTTCCTGTACCCGCTGCTCCCTGGCAACATATAGCCATGGACTTCATTACGGATCTGTCCGTCTCTGCCGGTTGTACGGTCATTTGGGTGGTCGCTGACCGCTTTTCCAAGATGGCTCACTTCATTCCTCTGCCAGGTCTTCCGTCTGCACCCGAGTTGGCTAAAGACTTTATCCGCCACATCTTCCGTCTCCATGGTTTGCCTCGTCACATTGTGTCAGATCGTGGGGTACAGTTCACCTCACGTTTCTGGAGAGCTACTTGTAAGTTACTAGACGTCACCTTGGATTTCTCCTCCGCTTACCATCCACAGTCCAATGGACAAGTTGAGCGAATAAATCAGAATCTGACCAGCTATCTCCGACACTTCGTTAATGCTCATCATTCTGATTGGGTGGAGCTCCTACCTTGGGCCGAATTCTCTTACAATAATCACGAGAGCGAATCGTCCACCAAGTCTCCGTTTTTTATAGTCTTCGGTCAGCACCCTCGAATTCCTGTCCCCGTTTCCATCTCTGTGGACAATCCAGCTGCGGAATCTCTGGTTAGAGAATTCTCCTCCATCTGGGAGAGTACCCGGTCCGCACTCATTCAGTCATCCGAGCGCATGAAAAGACATGCTGACAAAAAACGTCAGGATCCTCCTCAATTCCGTCCTGGGGACAAAGTCTGGCTTTTGTCCAAATATGTTCGGCTCAAAATTCCTTCCTACAAGTTAGGTCCTCGGTTTATCGGTCCTTTTGAGGTCATCAGGCAGATCAACCCAGTGTCCTATAAATTGAAACTCCCGGCCAATTTGCGAATTCCTAACTCTTTTCATGTGTCTCTCCTCAAACCTGTGGTACTTAACTCTTTTTTCAAGTCTACAGGTACACCTCCTGCTCCAGTGTCTGCTGATGATGAATTTGAGGTAGAGAACATTCTGGCCACAAAAAGGGTAGGAAGAAAGACTTATTTTTTGGTGGATTGGAGGGGGTTTGGTCCTGAGGAGAGAACCTGGGAGCCTCGGGAGAACATCCATGCCCCTCTCATCCTAGCTAAATTTCTTTCTGGCCTAAAGAGGGGGGGCCTAGAGGGGGGGGTACTGTAGCGTCGGCGTCCCGGCCCTCTGCCAGGCAGGGACGCCGTTCCCCTTACCAGGTCTCTGCGTCCTCAGCGCCTCCAGCGTCCTCAGCGCCCCCAGCATCCTCGGCGTCCTCCTTCCACCCTGCTGGGCCCGCGCGCTCCTTCCCTGCTGCTGGACTTAGGGCGCGCGCCCGCACCCTCCCCCGCTCTTAAAGGAGCCGCGCGCATTTTCCAAATTAGTCTCCGGCCAATGCCGGAGGACTCCACCCTATATTAAGGGCTTCCTCCTTAATGGAGGTGCCCGAGCAATGTTGTTGTTGCACTGTATAACTCTGCTTCAGCCCTCAGCTCCTGTTTCCAGTTGCCTGCCTGTTACCTGTCTGTTTGCTGTCTGCCATCTGACTGCAGCCCTCCCGGAGGTTCGGACATCACCTGCAGTGATCCCCGACTATTACAGAGACTCTTGCCTGCTCACTTGGGAGCGATCATCTGCCATCCGACTGCAGCTCTATCCGAAGGTTCGGACTTCATCAGCAGTGATCACCGGCTACTCTAGAGACTCTTGCCTGCTCACTTGGGAGCGATCATCTGCCATCCGACTGCAGCTTTATCCGAAGGTTCGGACATCTCCAGCAGTGATCACCGGCTACTCCAGAGACTCCAGCCTGCTCGCTTGGGAGCGATCATCTGCCATCGGACTGCAGCCTACCAGGAGGCTCCAACATCTCAGGTCGTATAAGCCTGTATATTCTGAGACTGTCCTGGTCACTTGCCGTGACAACCTGTCTACCCAGAGACTGCTCTGGTCACTTGCCGTGACAACCTGTCTACCCAGAGACTGCCCTGGTCACTTGCCGTGACAACCTGTCTACCCAGAGACTGCCCTGGTCACTTGCCGTGACAACCTGCCTACCCAGAGACTGCCCTGGTCACTTGCCGTGACAACCTGCCTACCCAGAGACTGCCCTGGTCACTTGCCGTGACAACCTGCCTACCCAGAGACTGCCCTGGTCACTTGCCGTGACAACCTGCCTACCCAGAGACTGCCCTGGTCACTTCCCGTGAATTCCTGTCCGTATTCCCCGGGCGCCACCTGCTCTCTTACAAGTATACTGTCTTGTATAATAAAGCTCAGTGGTTTCACCTACCAGACCCGTTACACCTACACTCTCGGGGCGTGGTGATTCTACCCTACCTGGACGATCTTCTCATCAAGGGCCCGACCTATCGGGCTTGTGCAAAGAGTGTCAGTGTCGCCATCGACACTGTTTCGCCTAGGGTGGCTAGTGAACCTAGAAAAATCCTCCCCAGTCCCATCCCAGCAAATTCCCTTTTTGGGGATGATCCTGGACACTTCCTGAGGGTTGGTAATTCTCCCTCCGGAAAAGATATCCTCTCTATCCCGGGGAGTCCAGTTGCTAATTCTTGCCAGGTCTCACTCCCTGTGGTTCGCCATGCAGGTCCTGGAAAGATGGTAGCATCCATCGAGGCAGTGCCGTTTGCCCAATTTCACCTCCGTCCCCTCCAGCAGGCGTTGATCTCAGCCTGGGACAAGAATCCAGCCTCCCTGGGTCACCGCTGTCGTCTGACAGCCAGGATCAGACAGTCTCTCAAGCGGTGGACTGTAATGTCGTCGCTGGATCAGGGAAGGTCCTTTCTCCCTGTACACTAGCTAGTAGTGACCACCGTCGCCAGTCTCCTCGGATGGGGAGCGATCTTTCGTCACCACACGGCTCAGGGACGTTGGTCTACTCAGGAAGCCAACCTCCCAATCAATATCCTCGAGATCCGTGCGATATGGCTAGCTCTTCATCATTTCCATCACCTCTTAGCAGGACGTCCCATCCTGATCCAATCAGACAATGCCACGGCCGTGGCATACATCAATCGCCAGGGAGGCACACGAAGCAGAAGAGCGATGCTCGAAGTGACGCACATCCTGCAATGGGCCGAGACAAACCACTCGCTCATCTCTGCAGTTCACATTCCGGGAGTAGAGAATTGGGCGGCGGACTTTCTCAGTCGCCAGGGCATAGCCTCGGGAGAGTGGTCTCTTCATCCGGAAGTCTTCCTTCAGATTTGCCAGCGTTGGGGCACTCCGGATGTGGACCTCATGGCCTCCAGAACAAACGCCAACGTTCCAGCATTTGTAGCCCGGTCGCGCGACCCATTAGCCATCGGCTCGGATGCATTAGTACTGCCATGGAGCCAATTCCGTCTCCCCTACATCTTTCCTCCACTTCTGCTGATCCTACGTGTCATCCGAAAAATCAAAGCGGAGGGCATTCCAGTAATCCTCGTCGTTCCAGACTGGCCACGCCGAGCTTGGTATGCGGAGCTAGTACATCTAGTCGCCGACGTCCCTTGGCGGTTACCGAATCGTCCAGACCTCCTCTCCCAGGGACCCATTTACCACCAGAACTCGACAGTACTGAGTTTAACGGCCTGGCCATTGAATCCTGGATCCTAGCTCAGGCCGGATTCTCGCGGCGAGTGGTCTGTACCATGATCAACGCTAGGAAACCCGTTTCAATGCGAGTTTATCATTGTGTTTGGAAAACACTTTTCTCATGGTGTAAAGAAAAGGGTCGGTCTCCGTTGGTGTTCTCCACCATCTCCATTTTGGAGTTCCTTCAGGCAGGATTAGACTCGGGCCTAGCGCTGGCCTCTCTCAAAGGCCAAATTTCAGCTCTATCCGCCCTTTTCCGACGAAGGATAGCTTTAAAGCCGCAGGTTAAGACGATTCATGCAAGGAGTGTCGCATCTTGTTCCTCCATGCAAGATGCCCTTGGGACCTTAATTTGGTCCTCAGTGCCTTACAAGAGATTCCCTTCGAGCCCATACCAGATGTCTCTCTCTCTCTCTTCTTTCGTGGAAAGTTGCCTTTCTCGTGGCAATAACGTCCATCAGACGAGTCTCAGAGCTGGCGGCTTTGTCTTGCAAACCTCCGTTTTTGATCTTCCACCAGGACAAGATGTAGCTCAGGACGTCTCCGTCCTTTTTGCCTAAAGTCGTCTCGGCCTTTCATCTGAACGAAGACATAGTTCTGCCCTCGTTCTGTCCGGCCCTGGTCCATCGTACTGAGAAACCTCTTCACACTTTGGACTTGGTTAGGGCCCTTAGAAAGTACATTTCCAGAACAGCGTCGTTCCGCAAATCGGAAGCCCTGTTTGTGCTTCCGGAGGGACACAGGAAAGGTCTGCCTGCTTCTAAGGCCACGATTGCCAGATGGATTCGTTCAGCGATTCAAGAAGCTTACCATGTCAAAGGTCAGCCTATTCCGGCGGGGATTAAGACTCACTCCACTCGGTCAGTGGGGACCTCTCACCAGGCCTTAGCTCAGCAGGTGTGCAGGGCTGCGACTTGGTCCAGTCTTCACACGTTTGCTAAGCATTACAATATTCATTCTTTAGCCTCTTTAAATGCGGCCCTTGGTAGAAAGATTCTGCAATCGGCAGTTTCGCATCTGTAGGCATCCTCCTATTCACTAATCTTTTAAGCATTGGGTGCGTGAGGTTTCACTTGTTGTGATGGTTTTCCCACCCAGGGACTGCTTTAGGACGTCCCATGGTCCTGTGTCCCCCAATGAGGCGATGGAGAAACAGGGATTTTTGTGTGTACTTACTGTAAAATCCTTTTCTCCGAGCCAATCATTGGGGAACAGCACCCGCCCTCTTAGCCCGTTGGCTTGTAGTTATTGTTGGTTTTGACATTGCACTTACGTTTGTGAGCTCCTACTGCTTTGTCACCGAACTGGTTCAGGATAGAGCCAGCCGAGGGTGTATACTGCAGGAGGAGGAGTTATCTTTTTTATGTATCTGGTTAGTGTCCTCCTAGTGGCAGCGCATAACACCCATGGTCCTGTGTCCCCCTGTGACTGGCTCGGAGAAAAGGATTTTACGGTGAGTACACACAAAAATCCCTGTTTTAAACTCGGGCAAACCTGTCGAATTTCTGAAGCAGAAGACGCTACAGGAAAATTTTGGTGGTGCTTTCCTGAAGCATCTTTCCTGTTTTTGCTGCATTTTTATATTTTTTAACTTGTATGTATAAAATAAAATAGTGAGTGATTACAAAGCAGAGGCCGCCAGAAGAATGCTCAGGTCAATTCTTTTAACCATGATGTGACTTTACAAATGTGAAGCCATTAAACGAAGCTCAAAAGACTGTACAGATGCACTGCAAGTAGTTTTTACATTGGAGTGCTTATGTTCATTCAGCATCCGGTTGGGGGTATTTTAGTGTGAAAAAAGAATCGAATACAAAATAATTTAGATTACCGTAGTTGAAAGGACTAGATTAGTGACAGTAAAAATATACTGTAGTAATCTGTGTCTACTACAGTATTTTAACTGAATAAAGTCAGGGTTACTGTCAGATACTAAAGAATAAAAAATTTTTAGATTAGTTGATAGGGCTAAATTAGGATCAGTAAAAATATACTGTAATAATCTGTGTCTACTACAGTATTTTTTACTGAATTTAGTCAGGAATAGTGTCAGATAGTAATGTGTGAAAATAAAAAAAGAACAAAAATTAATTTAGATTAGTTATAGAGCTACTCCATGCCCCTTGCATTACACATGCTATTGGAGCTTTAAATCTTATTTCTTGTTTTTAATCAATAAAATTCTTTTATTTTAGCTTTTTGTCACATCATTTTTTACTTGATATTTTGTGTAATAATTTTATTTGCTAATAAAGTGTTTTTTATTTTTTGATACTTTAAATATCTTTTTTGGGTCATACATTCCTTAAAGGGTCTAGTTTCCAAAATGGGGTCACTTGAAGGGAGTTTCCACTGTTTAGTCACATCTGGACTTTCCAAACGCGACATGGCATCCAATTTTGATTCCAGCTAATTTTGAGTTCAAAAAGTCAAATGGCGCTCCTTCTGAGCCCTACAGTAGTTTTTGCCCCACATATGAGGTATTGGACTACTCAAGAGAAATTTTACAACAAATTGTGGGGTCCATTTACCCTTGTGAAAATAAAAAAAATTGGGTCTAAAGTAAAATTTTTGTGAAAAAAAAAAAGTTAAATGTTCTTTTTTTTCCATCCACATTGCTTCAGTTTCTGTGAAGCACCTGAGGAGTTAATAAGAATTAATGAATGTTGTATTGAACACCTTGAGGGGTGCAGTTTTTATAACTGTGTCAATTATTTGGGGTATTTTCTGCCATATAGGCTCCCCAAAGTCACTTCAAATGTGATATAGTCCTTAAAAAAATGGTTTCATAAATTTTGTTGGAAAAATTAGAAATCGCTGGTCAACCTTTAACCCTTCTATCTTCCTAGCCAAAAAAAAATTATGTTTCAAAAATGATGCTGATGCAAAGTGGACATGTGGAAAATGTTATTTATTAACTATTTTGTGTGACATAATTCTCTGGTGTAAGGGCACACAAATGAAATGTTTGAAAATTGCAAAATTTTCCGGCGTATAAGACGACTGGGCGTATAAGACGACCCCCCAACTTTTACAGTCAAAATATGAAATCGTCTTAAAAGTGTGGGGGGGGTCTTCTTATACGCCGGGTACGGAACATATGGTGGGGGGAGTGGGCGTTTCAGAGGCAAGATGTTTACCTGATCATATCAGCGAGGGTCTAGGCGCTGGGAGGCGGCGTCGGCGGCTCCTCTTTGTGCAGCCTGGGGGGGCCCTGTGCTGGGGGACGGCGGCGGCTCCTCTTTGTGCAGCCCCCCAGGCTCTGTGCTGGTGGATGGCGGCGGTGGTTCTTTCTGCAGAGTCGGGGCTCTGTGTTATGTTTCGGTAGCTGAGGAGTGCAGGTAAAAAAGGCAATACACCAGAGCAGTTGGAATCTATGGGATTGCAGTACTCTGACTAACCACCACAACTAGAGGCAGCCGTGGAGCGTTCCTACGTTGGTCCTAGACGCCTCGTCACAGCCTGAGAAACTAACTACACCTAAAGATAGAAATAGGAAAGCTATCTGCCCCGGAGCAGAACCCCAAAGATAATAGAAAGCCCCCAAACATGTAATGGCGGTTAGACAAGAGGAAATACTGACACAGAAAGAAAATAGAATGAGCAAACGCTGGGGCCCAAACTATCTAAATAGAAAAGGACAGGAAGGGTACTTACTGCAATCCCAGAAACCCTGAAAAACACCAACTCTACTAATTTCAAAATCACCTGAGATCACACGACCTCTACCACCTAAATTAGCTCTCTGGTGTAACAAAATCAAAACAGCAGCCACTGAAAAAACTGGAAAAAGCAAAAGAACAAAACTCAGTGGCTGAACTAAACTGAGAAGGCAGAAGCCCCCGGAGGGGACCCAGAAGGCCCCCAAAGAAGTGCAGGACAAAATGCAAAAATATAGCAACAACACAAACGAATAAAAATTCTTATCTGGTAGCAGGAGATGCAGACACGACACAGCAGGCTACAAGGGAAACTGGAATGAAGGATTCAGACCAGAACAATTGATCACCGGCAACCCTGATGGGAAAATGACTCCCTTATATAAGACCAGTCAGTAACACCTGATTCCCAGTCCTCACAATCTTCACTAGTACCGCTTGTAACCACCAGAGGGAGCCTCTGCTCAGAACTCATCTCAAACCCATTCACAACAGTACCCCCCCCTTGAGGAGGGGTCACCGAACCCTCATTTGAGCAACCAGGTCGGTCAGGATGAGTTCTATGATACGCACGGATAAGTCTCCTAGCATGGATGTCCGAAGCAAACACCCAAGAATTGTCTTCCTGACCATAACCACTCCATTTAACCAAATACTGGAGTCTTCGTCTAGAAAAACGAGAATCCAATATTTTCTCAACCACATACTCCAGATTGCCCTCAACCAAAACAGGGTCAGGAGGCACAGTAGCAGGAACCACTGGCTCAACAAACCTCTTCAACAAGGACTTGTGGAACACGTTATGGATCTTAAATGTCCCTGGAAGAAGCAAACGAAAAGAAACAGGATTAATAATCTCCATGATCTTATAAGGTCCAATGAACCTAGGCTTAAATTTAGGAGATGCTACTCTCATAGGAATATTCTTTGAGGACAACCAGACCAAGTCCCCCACTTTAAACCGAGGACCATCAGTCCTATGCCGGTTAGCAAACCGCTGGGCCTTCTCCTGAGAGAGGGACAACCTCTCCACTACCTGGTCCCAAATCTGTTGCATACGCTCAACAACAGAGTCAACACCTGGACAGACAGAAGCTTCCGTCTGTCCTGAAGAAAATCGAGGGTGAAAACCAGAATTACAGAAAAACGGAGACATCAAAGTGGCAGAGCTAGCCCTATTATTAAGAGCAAACTCAGCCAAAGGCAAAAAAGAGACCCAGTCATCCTGATCAGCAGACACAAAGCATCTTAGATAAGTCTCTAATGTCTGGTTTGTTCTCTCAGTTTGACCATTGGTCTGAGGATGAAATGCCGAGGAGAAAGACAATTGAACACCCAGTTTAGAACAAAAAGTCCTCCAAAATCTGGAAACAAACTGGACTCCTCTGTCAGACACAATGTTCTCAGGAATGCCGTGTAAACGAACCACGTGCTGAAGAAACAACGGCACCAATTCAGAGGAGGAAGGCAACTTAGGTAATGGCACAAGATGTATCATTTTGGAAAACCTATCACAAATTACCCAGATGGTGGTCATTCTCTGAGAAACAGGAAGATCGGAAATGAAATCCATAGAGATATGGGTCCATGGTCTCTTGGGCACAGGCAATGGCATCAACAAACCACTAGAGCGAGAGCAAGGCTTGGAGCGAGAGCAAGTCCCGCAGGACTGCACAAATTCCCTGACATCGCGAGACAAGGTAGGCCACCAAAAGGACCGACTAACCAAGTCTCTGGTACCAAAAATTCCGGGATGCCCAGCCAATGCGGAACAATGAATCTCAGACATCACACTCTTTTCCATTGGTCCGGGACAAACAATTTTCCAACAGGGCAGCGCTCGGGCCTATCCTCCTGACACCCCTCCAGAGCAAGTATTCAAGCAGCTGACAGCACTCGGGAGTTAGCACGGATGCACGTTCAGGCGTTCAAGGATCCAAATGAACAACAGTCCAACGAAAAAATAGGAACAGCATCCAATCCAGGTGAAGTATAACAAGTCTTTATTCAGCCACCATAAAATACGACGTTTCGGCCATTTTCAGGCCTTTATCAAGTATACAAAAACAGGTTGAAAGGGACATGGCTAGATTGAAACGTGAGGGTGTAGGTCCATTCAAAAGAGGGAATTTAACACACAGCGAGAGACAGGTGTTGGATAGGCTCTCAGGTAACAAAGCTATCACCATCAGGGCAGCCGACAAAGGCGGGGCCCTGGTGGTGATGGATACCCATAAATATAGGGCTGAGATTTGTGGTCAATTGTTGGACACGGCAGTTTATGCTAAGTTGTCTAAAGATCCCACACCTTGTTTTCAAAGTGAATTGAGAATACTGATCAATGAGGCATTATCTAATGGTTTGATAGACCAAAAACTCTGATTTTCTTTTGGTGGAGTTTCCAGTGACACCTATTCTGTACACCCTGCCTAAAATCCATAAAAATCTGATGGATCCCCCTGGACGCCCAATTGTGTCTGGGCGGGGCTCTCTATGTGGTAAGGTATCCATTTTTCTAGATAAAGTGTTACGTCATTTTGCTGTTGAGGCCAAATCTTATATCATGGATACTAACCATTTTCTGAGTAAGATTGAGGGTCTGGACATCACAGAGGATACTATTCTCGTTTCGTTTGATGTTGTATCACTGTACACCTCCATTAAACATGAACGTGGTTTGGAGGCTGTTGGTGTGGCGCTGGCGGGCTCTGACATGGCCCCAGGTGGTACACAGCTGGTCCTGGCACTGTTGGAGTTTGTCCTCAAGAAGAATTTTTTTCTTTTTGGGGATGAATTTTTCCTGCAGTTGCGTGGTACCGCCATGGGGTCCAATGTAGCGCCCACTTATGCAAACATCTACATGGCGGTATTCGAGGACCAGCATGTGTACAATTCCATCCACTGGCGCCATGTCAGAGCCTGGTGGCGCTACATTGATGATATCTTTTGTGTTTGGGAGGGGAACATGAATGATCTGGTATCTTTCCATAGTCATCTTAACATGATATTTCCCGAGCTGAAGTTTACAATGACACACTCTTTTGACCAGATTCAATTTCTGGATACTTTAGTGTACAAGCACAGTGGATTGTTATGCACTGATTTGTTTATAAAGGACACAGACAGGAATAGTCTCCTGGTTTTTGATAGTAATCATCCAAGGAAAATGATAGAGTCTCTGCCTTGGAGTCAGATGCTGAGAGTACGTAGGATAGTAAAGGACGAGACTGTATTGGACAGGAGGCTTGATCAGATGTGTGAGAAGTTCATCAGAAGGGGGTATCCTGAGAAGGATCTTAGGAAATTCAAGGAGAAAGCCTTGAAGACAACATTGGAAGATGTGAGAAACAAACGTATTAAGATTTCCCTAAAAGAGTCCCTTTTGTTTCTACCTATTGCCCTGTTAGTGGTAAAATAGGGAATATCTTGAATAAGCATTGGGGTCTATTACATAGAGGTTTACCGGAAGTAGCTGAATTTGCGCACAAGCCATTACTTTCTTATAGGCGAGGGCGTAATTTGAAAGATAAGTTGGTCAAATCCGACATTGGATCCTCCAAAATATCCAGACAGTTAACTTTGGGCCCTCCGAAAAATGGAAATTTTCCATGTTTGAATTGTGCATGCTGTGGCAATATGATCAAGGGTGACAGTTTTGGCCACTCACGCACGGGTCAACGCTTTCGTATCCAGGAACGGTACTCTTGTACATCTAGCTTTGTAATCTATATGCTCGTGTGTCCGTGTGGACTCATGTATATAGGCGAGACAACGATGGAAGTTAAGGCTAGGATAAGTAAACACAAAAGTACTATCAGGACGAAGATGATGGAACTGCCGGTATCTAAGCACTTTGTAGAATGTGGACACTTGGTCAGTCAGTTGAGATTTAGAGTTATTGACGGGGTTCCACCCCTTAGGAGAGGTGGCGACAGGATTAAGTTGCTTAAACAGAAAGAACTCCGGTGGATCTCCGTTTTGGAGACATTGCAACCAAAGGGGTTGAATATCGAATATAATTTGCATATTTGTGCTAGGTAATTTTTGCATCTATATTCTGTGTTTGTTTTTAGATATATATTTTACTTATGTTTGTTGTTTTCGGAGGATTATTATCTGGAGTGATCGGAGCAAGTGGTGACTTAATGGTTCCTGATGACATCATTTATTTTGTAGATATTATATATATTTCTTTAGGCGTTTGCTATATTGTTAATCTTCCATTCTATATAGATCCGCATGTGCGGTCTCTTGTTTACATTATGCCAATACTGACGATCATGTGACCTGCAGGTTTTCTGATGACATATCTGGAGTAGTATAAATAACGATAGAGTTTATTGTGCATGCGTGTTCTTTTTTCAGGTGTCGGATGATGCCGGTGATCGCGCGCTATTTTAGTGTTTTCAACCTGGAATAGAGGCTTATGATGGGACTATCATGTGATTAGACCTCGGATGATGCTTGCGGTCATGTGACTGGGTGTCTGATGACGCTGGTGTTCACATGATCCACTGGGCGTTTGCTATGATGACTTCTGAACATGTGCCTTTGTTTACCTACACAGTGGGGAGTGAGTTAGGTGTGCCTCCGATTTGTTATCCTGTGGGCTATTGGACAAGTGCTCTGACTAAGCGCTGCTGAACTGACACTGATTGGATATGGAGGACGCTGCTGCTAGTGAGTACATGATTGGTGCAGCACCAGAATGGGAGTGTGCAGTAACAGATCATCGATTGGCAGACTAAATGGTGATATTGTTTATATGGGGTAATCTACAGCATATTACATGCACAATTATAACATTGTTGTATTTTTCTATGATGTCACTATTTTGAGCTTTGATCACTGTTTTAAATTAATTATCGTTGTATATTCTGTATATATGTCTATTTGTATTATGGGCGGTTCCTGGATGGTGATTGGCTCCTCCACATCATTTAAGGACACCATTTTGCCTGTTTTTGTATACTTGATAAAGGCCTGAAAATGGCCGAAACGTCGTATTTTATGGTGGCTGAATAAAGACTTGTTATACTTCACCTGGATTGGATGCTGTTCCTACCCTCCAGAGCAAGTCTCAAATTGGGCGAGATGGCGGAAAGAACTACACCCTCTTTCAAAATAACAGAAGGATCAGATAACTCAGGAGAGTCCGCAAGGAAACTCCTCGAGAGGGCATCCGCCTTAACATTCTTAGTGCCAGGAAGAAAGGAAACCACAAAATTAAAACGTGTGAAAAACAAGGCCCACCTGGCCTGTCTAGGATTGAGTCGCTTGGCAGATTCCAGATAGACCAGATTCTTATGGTCCGTAAGGACCACCACCTGATGTTTGGCTCCCTCCAGCCAATGTCTCCACTCTTCAAAAGCCCACTTCATGGCCAATAACTCCCGATTACCCACGTCATAATTACGTTCAGTAGGAGAAAATTTTCGAGAGAAAAAGGCACAAGGGTTACTTTTACAGGTCTCTGGATCTTTTTGGGACAAAACGGCACCTGCCCCAATTTCAGAGGCATCAACCTCCACCTGAAATGGCAGAGAAACATCAGGCTGCCGTAGAACAGGAGCAGAAGTGAATCTCTGCTTAAGTTCCTGAAATGCAGAGACTGCCTCAGGAGGCCAATTCACCACATCAGAACCCTTTCTGGTCAAATCAGTTAATGGTTTAACAATAACCGAGAAATTACCAATAAATTTACGATAAAAATTGGCAAAACCCAAAAATCTCTGAAGAGCCTTTAATGAAGTAGGTTGGACCCAATCACAGATGGCCTGAACCTTGACCGGGTCCATTTCAATAACAGATGGGGACAAAATGAATCCCAGAAATGAGATCTTCTGTACGCCAAAAAGACACTTTGATCCCTTCACATACAGAGCATTATCCCTCAAAATCTGGAACACAGTCCGAACATGTTTCACATGAGAGTCCCAGTCATTAGAAAAAATCAAGATATCATCCAAATAAACAATCAGAAATTTGTCCACAAAATCCCTGAAAATGTCATTCATGAAGGACTGGAAGACGGAAGGGGCATTAGTGAGCCCAAAGGGCATCACTAGGTACTCAAAATGCCCTTCAGGGGTATTGAATGCCGTCTTCCATTCATCCCCGTGCTTAATGCGAATAAGGTTATACGCCCCCCTGAGGTCAAGCTTGGTAAACCAAGTAGCGTTTTTCACCCTGGAAAACAGGTCAGAAATCAAGGGTAACGGGTATTGATATTTCACAGTAATATTGTTCAAGAGACGATAATCAATACACGGCCTTAATGAACCATCTTTTTTGGCCACAAAGAAAAAACCGGCACCTAAGGGTGAAGAGGATGGTCTGATATGACCCTTCTCTAATGATTCCTTGATATAAGACCGCATAGCGTCATGTTCAGGTACAGACAAGTTAAAAAGGCGACCTTTAGGGAATTTACTACCCGGCACTAATTCAATAGCGCAGTCATAGCTCCTATGGGGAGGCAAGGATGCAGATTTACTTTCGCTAAACACATCAGAAAAATCAAACAAAAAGTCAGGAACATCCTGAGCTTGGGGGGAGGCAGAAAAAACAGGAGTGTTGGTATTAACACATTGGCAGCCCCAACTGGTTACAGACACAGATTTCCAATCCAAAACAGGATTATGAGACTGTAACCAAGGGAAACCCAGCACGATAATGTCATGCAGATTATATAGAACCAAAAATTTGCAGCACTCCTGGTGATCAGGTTCAACCCTCATTATCACCTGAGTAGAAAACTGGGGTTTATTCTCAGCCAAAGGGGTAGAATCGATCCCCAGTAGGGGAATAGACTTCTGTAGGGGTATCAAGGGAAACCCACAACGTTTAGCAAAATCATAATCCATCAGGTTAATAGCTGCTCCAGAATCAACGAAAGCCTGAGCAGAAAATGAGGACAGAGAGCATATCAGAGTGACAGTTAATAAAAACTTAGTCTGAACACTACCCAAGACAACTGAGCATGCAAAACGTCTTCCCCGCTTAGGGCAGACTGAAATAGCATGAGAGGCATCACCACAGTAGAAACATAACCTATTGCGCTTTCGAAACTCATGACGCTGTGCCCCAGACACCACTCCATCACACTGCATGGGCTCAGAAGCTGGCTCACAAGGCAACACCACTCCACGCATACTTCTCCGCTCACGCAAACGTCTGTCAATTTGAATCGCTAATGACATAGAATCATTGAGACCAGAGGGGACAGGGAATCCCACCATAACATCCTTTACATTATCCGACAGACCCTTCCGGAAAAGGGCCGCCAAAGCGTCGTCATTCCATTTGGTCAGGACTGCCCACCTACGGAATCTCTGACAGTATAACTCAGCGTCATCAAGCCCCTGATTTAATGCCAACAAGGCTTTTTCAGCTTGATCAGTGACATTAGGCTCATCGTACAATAACCCCAAAGCCTGAAAAAACGCATCAACATCACTCAAAACAGGATCCCCAGGTATCAGGGAAAAAGCCCAATCCTGAGGATCGCCGCGCAGGAGAGAGATGATAATTTGAACCTGCTGCGCTGCGTTTCCTGAGGACTTAGATTTTAAGGCAAAAAACAATTTACAATTATTTTTGAAATTCTGAAACTTAGCTCGATCCCCTAAAAACAAATCTGGCATGGGGATCCTAGGTTCCACAACAGGCAACCCAGCAAGATAGATAGCAATACTCCGAACCTCAGTGGCAAGCTGATCCACACGGCCAGACAACTGTGCAAACTCCATTGGGAGAAAAGATCCTCCCCAGCACCCAGAGATACAGAGGGAAAAAAAAAAAAATGCAACAAACAGAAAAATATCTCTGACAACTCTGACAACCTTTTTTCTATCACAATATTTTTTCCCTTCTGTGAGTACCATACAATTTTCAATTTTTAGGCCGGTGATACTGTTATGTTTCGGTAGCTGAGGAGTGCAGGTAAAAAAGGCAATACACCAGAGCAGTTGGAATCTATGGGATTGCAGTACCCTGATTAACCACCACAACTAGAGGCAGCCGTGGAGCGTTCCTACGTTGGTCCTAGACGCCTCGTCACAGCCTGAGAAACTAACTACACCTAAAGATAGAAATAGGAAAGCTATCTGCCCCGGAGCAGAACCCCAAAGATAATAGAAAGCCCCCAAACATGTAATGGTGGTTAGACAAGAGGAAATACTGACACAGAAAGAAAATAGAATGAGCAAACGCTGGGGCCCAAACTATCTAAATAGAAAAGGACAGGAAGGGTACTTACTGCAATCCAGAAAACCCTGAAAAACACCAACTCTACTAATTTCAAAATCACCTGAGATCACACGACCTCTACCACCTAAATTAGCTCTCTGGTGTAACAAAATCAAAACAGCAGCCACTGAAAAAACTGGAAAAAGCAAAAGAACAAAACTCAGTGGCTGAACTAAACTGAGAAGGCAGAAGCCCCGGAGGGGACCCAGAAGGCCCCAAAGAAGTGCAGGACAAAATGCAAAAATATAGCAACAACACAAACGAATAAAAATTCTTATCTGGTAGCAGGAGATGCAGACACGACACAGCAGGCTACAAGGGAAACTGGAATGAAGGATTCAGACCAGAACAATTGATCACCGGCAACCCTGATGGGAAAATGACTCCCTTATATAAGACCAGTCAGTAACACCTGATTCCCAGTCCTCACAATCTTCACTAGTACCGCTTGTAACCACCAGAGGGAGCCTTGCTCAGAACTCATCTCAAACCCATTCACAACAGCTCTGCAGGCATTTCCTCAATCCCGGAGGCCCCGGCAGCTCAATTGCTGCGATGCGGTTGCCTCCGGGAAAATGGCCGCTGAGGGCGGCGCATGCTCAGTTTCAGATCTCGTCTCCCGAGATCTTGAGACGAGATCTGAAGCTGAGCATGCAGCGGCCATTTTCCCGGAGGCAACCGCATCGCAGCAATGGAGCTGCCGGGGCCTCCTGGGATTGAGGAAATACCTGCAGAGCCCCGACTCTGCAGAAAGAACCACCGCCGCCATCCACCAGCACAGAGCCTGGGGGGGCTGCACAAAGAGGAGCCGCCGACGCCGCCCCCCAGCACCTAGACCCTCGCTGATATGATCAGGTAAACACCTTGCCTCTTGAGACGCCCACTATCCCCACCATATATATGTTCCGTACCCGGCGTATAAGACGACCCCTGACTTTAAAGACGATTTTCAGGGGTTAAAAAGTCGTCTTATACGCCGGAAAATATTGACCAAATTTTACCGCAATCATACAATGTTTCACAAACAGTCTCCGAATTAGTGGCATCCATTGAAACGTTCTAGAGTTATTACCCCATAAAGTGACACCGGTCAGATTTGTAAACTTGTAAACTTTGGCCTCGTCATGAAGGTGAAAACAGGCTCAGGGTGCAGGGGTTAACTGTACCTGCTGTCCACCATGGTGTCAACAGGTTTACAGATTCCCTTTAATGGGATTATATCGTCTGGGATGTTTATGCCATGAATGTCTGATATATACAGGTACAAAGCTAGGACCCACATCGATCTCCTCAAAAAAGAAGACTTAGAGACCCAGTGAAAGAGTCATGCACGGCCACTTCTCTGTTCCTAATAACATGCATAATAGTGCAACCTGCATGTATCAGATGCTTATGGCACATCCTGTCAGCCCCTGCCTCCTCCTCGGAGTGCTCTGCTTATCAGAACAACTTCCTGCGGCAACTTATCCCCAGAGTTAGTGATACACGGGTGCTGAGCCTTTCACTGCAATCATTTGTACTCTAAATGAGTATACTCTGATATCCTTGCAGCTCATGGTAGGCAAATAGACTGGGGAAAAAGCAGGGTGCGGAAGCCATTTAGCATGCAAAATTTTTTACCGGAATGAAAGGAAATCGTCGAACATGATTTGCAAAGTGTCATAACTTTCTATGCTGAAGAATATTTTGATTTTTTCCAAAAAATATTAGTTTTTGTTTAAGGAGCCTACAACATATACAAAGTTCTCCAAACATTTAGCTGCTTTTTAAAATGGGAAGTTACATCACCAGAAGTGATTTTTCTTGCTGCAGTTACATTACTCTGCTCTGTATTTTTCGATGACCTGAGCATTAATGTTTAGCTCTCGTCCTCTTAGGCTTGTCTTGAGTTGAGAGAGTATGAGCAGGCACGGACCTTCCTTCTGAGGGCTCAAAAGTTGGAACCGTATAATCTGGAAATCAACAGTGAGCTGAAGAGGTTGTCAAGGTATTCTCATTTTAGAATATAAGGAATTTGTATGCCGAGATTGAATTTTATCAAGGCTTACCATGGCTTTGCAGTGCAGATAGAGCAACATTTGAGCTTGATTTGGAATAGCAGCTGATAAGATCCAATAAGAGACCAGGAATCGTCAAGGAAGAACATTATATACTGTAGGATCTGCAGACCAAGACCCTTAGTGGCGGACTTACCATATGTGTACCAGGCCTCCATGGCCCGTCACCACCTATGTACATAACAATATGGTGGTGAGGGGGATGCGGACGACAAGCTTGATAGGTAATATTTATCTTCTGTTTTACAGTTGTTACAAGGAGTACATGGATCAGCAGAGGCAGATGTGTGTCCGTATGTTTGTTCCTCAGTCTTCCACAACCATAAATGGAGAGGGCCATTGATTTCTCTGCTCCTCTCTTTTCCCGCTCGTTGGCTGTCTGAATGACAAGGTGTTTTGTGAATATTTGTTCTGGTATAACACAGAATTACTGATTGTTTGTCTTGTTTATGGCATTAATACTGAAAAATTGTATGCAATATATTTCTATGCTTCATGAGAATAATAAAGCTTGCTGTTCTTGTTGAACAGTGTTTCGTTTCTTGTATTGAAGTTCTGGTCCTTTATTTTGGAAGAACCAACTAAAAATTGGAGGTTGAGGACTTCAAAATCTTGTTTTTTTTTTTTTTTTTCAGGTAGTAGATTGTGCTGTCGTGTCCAACTAAAAATATACCAAAGTTGCATCATGTTGTAGACTTCCAGATTTTCGAGAAGTGAGACTTAGCAGGAACCCAGACTTACAAATTCATTTACACATGGGGAAATTGCTGCAGAAATGCTAAAACACTCCACAGCTGAACATGAATACAAATATACGTGCATCCCCTGGCACGAGATGGCTTCTCTGGTCATCTTCAGATCTCTGTACACCTTTGATATCTACTGCCTGTGATGTCAATGTGCAGAGGACCAGAAGAGCATTTCCGTGACAGTGCCCGGACAGGAGAGTCTAGTGTTTGACAATAAAAATAAGAAAATCCAACACAAATCTGGAATTGACATGCTGTGGATTAAAAAAAACAAAACAATACTAACCAACAGTTCTGCTGGTTAATTTCTGCTTGGAAAGTTTTCACATCTTGTTGTATTCCACTGAGTTACTAAGTTATCCAGGGATCCGATTACACAAGGCATCATTATTGTGGCCTGCTGTACAATCTGCATGGGTCATTTTGTAGCCATCTTGCTTTTTAGGTGACTACTCATTGCAGTCTCATGCCTCAATATTCCCTGTCCTATCCTGTCAATCATTAATTATATATGACCAATTTCTCCATTGAAGATCCATACTGCAGAGACAGTTACGTATAAGCAGCAAGCTGAAACATAAGGGAGATAAATGTATTGTATTAATGGGAATCAGCAGGTTTTGCTATGCAATCTGAGAGCAGCATGATGTAGGGGCAGAGATACTATTTTCAGTGGTGTTTATTATAGGCTGTGTGTTGTCTATTTAATACAATTAGTGTTTTATTGAGAATATCACTACCGGACTAGGTGTCTCGTGCCGCATAGTCTACTTCTCTGTATAACTCCGCCCCAACATTGGCAGCTTTCTGTCAATGTACGGTGTACACAGGAAGCTGTCAATCAATGGTGTGGACAGGGTGATACAGAGCTCAGCACTGCCGAATACAAAGTGGAATAAAACGCGATCAAAAAGTCGAATGTAAATAAAAATAGTATAGGTGAAAACATCATCTTGTCCCACAAAAAATAAACCACCATATGGAAAACTAAAAAAGCTATAGCTGTCAGAATATAGCAATGCAAAAATCTTTTTTCTATAAAATAGTTTTTGTGTATAAGCTACAAAGCATAAAAAATAATATAAATGTGGTATGGCTGTAATCGTACTGACCCGAAGAATAAAGCTGCCTTATCAATTTTACCATTTGGTGAACAGCATTAAAAAAAAACTCCTGAATTGCTGTTTTTTTGTTCATTCTGCCTCCCAAAAATTGGAATAGAAAGCGATCAAAAAATGTTATGCACCCATAAAAATGTCAACTCTTCCCTCAATAAACAAGCAATAACATGACTCAGTAAGCAGAAATATTGGAACATTATAGATCTCAATCTCAATAAAAAGCATTTTCTAGTGTGTGACAGCAGCCAAACATAAAAAAATATAAATCAGCTATCACTGTAATCGTACCGACCTGAAGAATAAAGTCGTCTAATCACTTGTATTGCATGAGAAACGGCATAAAAAATAAATAATAATAATTCTTCACCTGCTGTTGTTTTTTTTTATTCTGCCTTCCAAAGATCGCAGTAATGCTCGGCTCACATTCATCCTGCGCTGTACGCTGAGCACTTACATTGGGGTTTCCGTGTAAATCTCTGAAATACGTGATTCAGATGGAACCCACAGCGGAAGATTTCCTATAATAAGGCAGATGGAAGCACTGTGGACTCTGTCTGGCCTACAATCTGGCAGTGCCCGCCTTTTTAGGCAAGCATTAACCCCTTCATGACCCAGCCTATTTTGACCTTAAAGACCTTGCCATTTTTTGCAATTCTGACCAGTGTCCCTTTATGAGGTAATAACTGTCATGGGTGCATCGCCACGAAGATCGTCGCGATTGCACATTCTGACTTCTCACAGCTGAGCTGCTGTTTCTTTGTGTTTGGTAATGAGAGAGTTAATTTTACCTAGCTCTTTGCTAAGACTAGGTCCAGCCTCGCCCGGCTGCTTTGGATTATGTTCTAATTAGTTTCCTTTATATTCCTGCCAGTCTGGGTGTTGGATGCCGGTGAAAGCATTCATATAGTTTAGCAGACTGGATCGGTTCTGGGAATACTTAAGCTAAGAGCTCCTTAGTTGTTTTTACTCTTACAGCTTATAGTTTATCTCTGAGACCTTAGGTGTTCCTACTGTGTGTGAGTGTTGTATGTAAGACTTTATTTACTTTATTTCTTGTCTTTCTTGTATGTCTTTCTGTTCATTAACCGTTACCTGTTCATTCCCTTTGGTGGTATTCAGGGTCCTTCTTAGGACTAGAATACAGTTGGCAGGGATTGATAGGAGACAGGGTTTACGCTGGTGGCCTGGACCTCTGTACCTTTAACAGTACCTCCAGGTTGAGGGATTAGTTAGGACCCCAGTTTAGGGTCAGCTTAGACCCCGGTCACCCTCTAGCCGGAGACAGCGTATAACGGATTCCGTTTTGACCCACTGGACTTTCTGTCAGGTAAATCTATGTTATCATATAGCTATGCGCATGTTATATAGTATGTTGCCCTTTTGATATAGATTATTGTCATCACATATATATATCTGCTATACAGCGTGACATTTTCACCGGCCCTACTAAAGATTCTCCCCAGCTATCATGGATCCAGTAGCCCAGCTGGCCCGGCAGTTGCAGGGATTGTCCATGGAGTTGGCAGACATTAAGTCCAAGGTTTTGTCTCCCCGGAGCAAACCAGATCTGAACCTAAGGTTGCTCTCCCGGACAGGTTCACTGGTGGGCGGGACAAATTTTTTACTTTCCGGGAGGCATGTAAATTGTACTTTCGGCTGCGGCCTCGGTCATCTGGGAGTGAAGAGCAGAGGGTGGGAATTGTAATCTCGCTCTTACAAGGGGATCCTCAATCTTGGGCGTTCTCTATTCCTCCAGGCTCCCCAGATCTCCAGTCAGTGGATCGATTTTTTACTGCCCTGGGTCTGGTATATGATGATCCGGATCGAGTCTCCCTTGCTGAAACAAGGTTGCGTAAAATACGGCAAGGAAATCGTCCAGCGGAGGAATATTCTTCTGAGTTCCGTAGATGGGCAACAGATACTCAGTGGAATGACCCAGCTCTTAGGAGCCAGTTTTGTCAAGGGTTGTCTGACAAATTAAAAGATGTGTTGGCTCAGTATGATTCTCCTCCATCACTGGAGGCTGCTATGGCCCTCGCTATTCGCATTGATAGACGTCTTCGGGGAAGACGCGAGGTAACTCCGCCCCCCGTGATGACTCCACCTACTACTAAAGTCCCTTATACTGAGGTTCCCTGGTCTGTTCTGAGGAACCCATGCAGTTGGGAGGGACATCATTTTGTAGGAGGGAATCAGCGGTGCGCCGCAAGACTAGAAGGTGTTTCTTTTGCGGGAGAGAGGGACATTTTGTTGGGGGGTGTCCATCCCGGACCTCTTTGAACCAAGGAGTTAACCTGGGAGTGTGTATTTCGTCCCCAAATCCCTCTCAGTTTCTCGTGCCTGCGGAGGTGGTGATTGGTACTAGAACTGAGAGGATTTCTGTTTTTCTTGATAGTGGGTCCGGGGCTAATCTGGTGGACGCTCGGTTTGCCAGGTGCATGGTATGCAACTGAGTGTATTGGCCAAACCGGTCCCTATACTCTCTATTGATTCTAGACCTCTTGGTCAAGGTAGCTTGGTACAAGCTGTTCATAACATAGATCTTCGAGTAGGGGCAATTCATAAAGAGCAATTGTCTTGTTATGTGTTGGAGGGTCTACCTACTCCTATTGTGTTGGGACTTCCTTGGTTGGCTAAACATAACCCAGTGATTGATTGGCAATCCAGAAAGATAAGCCAGTGGGGTGAATCTTGCAGGAATAACTGCATGAGCACGGTCATCGGTGCGGTTGTGCCTAGGACTTTGCCTCCTTTTCTGGAGGACTTTGGGGAGATGTTCTCAGAGGAGGGGTGTAAAGAGTTACCTCCTCATCGCGCATATGACTGCTCAATAAGTTGCTTCCTGATGCCTTATCTCGTACTTTCCCAGGGGCCGGGAAGACGGATGATCCGGTTCCTATTCCTCAGGAGGGAGTTGTAGTGTCAGCTGTATGCTCTGAGCTTGAGGGGGAGGTATTGGGGGCTCAGGGGGACGCCCCTGTGGGACTTCCAGGGAGACTGATAGTTCCAGATCGCTTAAGACTGAAGGTTACGGGGAACCGTTACAAACGGATGGCTGATAGGGGGAGAGTTTCTGGTCTAGATCTGAAGATGAACGATCTGGTTTGGTTGTCTACCAGGAATATAAAACTTAAAGTTTCCTCCTGGAGGTTGGGTCCCAGATTCATCGGGCCGTACAGGATCAGTTCCATAATTAATCCTGTGGCATTTCGTCTGGACCTCCCTCCTACGTTTAAAATTCATAATGTGTTTCACAAGTCATTACTTAAAAAGTATGTGGCACCAGTCATACCGTCACCTCTACCTCCTCCTTCAGTGGTAGTCAATGATAACGTGGAAGTTCATTGGAGGGGGTATGGTCCTGAGGAGAGGACGTGGGTCCCTGCGTCTGATGATAACGCAGATCGATTGGTTCGGACCTTTCACACAATTTACCCGGACAGACCTGGTCATGAGGGTCCGGAGGCCCCTCGTAGAAGGGGGGGTACTGTCATGGGTGCATCGCCACGAAGATCGTCGCGATTGCACATTCTGACTTCTCACAGCTGAGCTGCTGTTTCTTTGTGTTTGGTAATGAGAGAGTTAATTTTACCTAGCTCTTTGCTAAGACTAGGTCCAGCCTCGCCCGGCTGCTTTGGATTATGTTCTAATTAGTTTCCTTTATATTCCTGCCAGTCTGGGTGTTGGATGCCGGTGAAAGCATTCATATAGTTTAGCAGACTGGATCGGTTCTGGGAATACTTAAGCTAAGAGCTCCTTAGTTGTTTTTACTCTTACAGCTTATAGTTTATCTCTGAGACCTTAGGTGTTCCTACTGTGTGTGAGTGTTGTATGTAAGACTTTATTTACTTTATTTCTTGTCTTTCTTGTATGTCTTTCTGTTCATTAACCGTTACCTGTTCATTCCCTTTGGTGGTATTCAGGGTCCTTCTTAGGACTAGAATACAGTTGGCAGGGATTGATAGGAGACAGGGTTTACGCTGGTGGCCTGGACCTCTGTACCTTTAACAGTACCTCCAGGTTGAGGGATTAGTTAGGACCCCAGTTTAGGGTCAGCTTAGACCCCGGTCACCCTCTAGCCGGAGACAGCGTATAACGGATTCCGTTTTGACCCACTGGACTTTCTGTCAGGTAAATCTATGTTATCATATAGCTATGCGCATGTTATATAGTATGTTGCCCTTTTGATATAGATTATTGTCATCACATATATATATCTGCTATACAGCGTGACAATAACTCAGGAACGCTTCAATGGATCATAGCGATTCTGAGATTGTTTTTTCGTGACATTGGGCTTCATGTTAGTGGTAAATTTAGGTCAATAATTTTTGCGTTTATTTGTGAAAAAAATGGAAATTTGGCAAAAATTTTTAAACTTTTGAATTTTTATTCTGTTAAACCAGAGAGTTATGTGACACAAAATAGTTAATAAATAACATTTCCCACATGTCTACTTTACATCAGCAAATTTTGGAAACAAAATTTTTTTTTGTTAGGAAGTTATAAGGGTTAAAAGTTGACCAGCGATATCTCATTTTTACAGCAAAATTTACAAAACCATTTTTTTTAGGGACCACCTCACATTTGAAGTCACTTTGAGGGGTCTATATGGCAGAAAATACCCAAAAGTGACACCATTATAAAAACTGCACCCCTCAAGCTACTCAAAACTACATTCAAGAAGATTATTAACCCTTCAGGTGCTTCACAGGAACTAAAGCAACGTGGAAGGAAAAAATGGACATTTTAATTTTTCCAACAAAAATTTTCTTTTAGCATCAATTTTTTTCATTTTTACATGGGCAACAGGATAAAATGTATCCTAAAATTTGTTGGGCAATTTCTCCTGAGTACACAGATACCTCATATGTGGTCATAAACCACTGTTTGGGCGCACGGCAGGGCTCAGAAGGGAAGGAGCGCCATTTGACTTTTTGAATGGAAAATATGCTGGAATATTTAGCGGTTGCCATGTCGCATTTGGAGAGTTCCTGTGTGCCTAAACATTGGAGCTCCCCCACAAGTGACCCCATTTTGGAAACTAGACCCCAAGGAACGTATCTAGATGCATAGTGAGCACTTTGAACCCCAGGTGCTTCACAAATTGATCCGTAAAAAAAAGAAAGTACTTTTTTTTCACAAAAATTTTCTTTTAGCCTCAGTTTTTTCATTTTCACATGGGCAACAGGATAAAATGGATCCTAAAATTTGTTGGGCAATTTCTCCTGAGTACACAGATACATCATATGTGGTCATAAACCACTGTTTGGGTGCACGGTAGGGCCCAGAAGGGAAGGAGCGCCATTTGACTTTTTGAATGGAAAATTAGCTCCAATCGTTAGCGGACACCATGACGCGTTTGGAGAGCCCCTGTGTGCCTAAACAGTGAAAAAACCCCACATGTGACACCATTTTGGAAACTAGACCCCTTATGGAGCTTATCTAGATGTGTTGTGAGCACTCTAAACCCCCAAGTGCTTCACAGAAGTTTATAACGCAGAGCAGTGAAAATAAAATCATTTTTTCCTCAAAAATGATTTTTTAGCCTCTATTTTTTATTTTAACAAGGGTAACAGGAGAAATTGGACCACAAAAGTTGTTGTGCAATTTGTGCTGAGTACACCAATACCCCATATGTGGGGGGGAACCACTGTTTTGGCGCATGGGAGAGCTCAGAAGGGAAGGAGCGCCATTTTAAATGCAGACTTAATGGGATGTTCTGCGGGCATCATGTTGCGTTTGCAGAGCCCCTGATGTGCCTAAACAGTAGAAACCCCCACAAGTGACCCCATTTTGGAAACTAGACCCCCCAAGGAGCTTATCTAGATGTGTAGTGAGCACTTTGAACCCCCAAGTGCTTCACAGAAGTTTATAAACGCAGAGCAGTAAAAATAACAAAATCATTTTTGTTTCTCAAAAATCATTTTTTAGCCCGCTATTTTTTATTTTCACAAGGGTAACAGGATAAATTGGACCCCAAAAGTGGTTGTCTAGTTTTTCCTGAGTACACTGGTGCCCCATATGTGGGGGGGACCACTGTTTGGGCGCACGGCAGGGCTCAGAAGGGAATGAGCGCCATTTGACTTTTTTAAAGGGAATCTGTCACCCTAAATTGGCGGGATATTTAAATGATGGCAGTCAGGTCAGATGGGCGGTGTTTTGGGTACTTGCCTTAACATGTTGTTCGCCGCTGTCTCCATTATTTCTGGGAATTGTAGTCGTTGCCCTCCATATAACGCGCCTTCGCATTGCAATCTGCGGGCAAAGCATACTGCGTGTGCGCAATTCAAAATTGCAATGCGCAGGCGCGTTATATGGAGGGCAACGACTACAATTCCCAGAAATAATGGAGACAGCGGCGAACAACATGTTAAGGCAAGTACCCAAAACACCGCCCATCTGACCTGACTGCCATCATTTAAATATCCCGCCAATTTAGAGTGACAGATTCCCTTTAATGGAAAATTAGCTCCAATCGTTAGCGGACACCATGTCGTGTTTGGAGAGCCCCTGTGTGCCTAAACTTTGGAGCTCCCCACGAATGACCCCATTTTGGAAACTAGACCCCCTAAGGAACTTATCTAGATGCACAGTGAGCACTTTGAACCCCCAGGTGCTTCACAGAAGTTTATAACGCAGAGCCGTGAAAATAAATAATTTTTTTTTCTCAAAAAATGATTTTTTAGCCCCCTATTTTTTATTTTCACAATGGTTACAGGAGAAATTGGACCCCAAAAGTTGTTGTACAGTTTGTCCTGAGTACACTGGTACCCCATATGTGGGGGGGAACCACTGTTCTGGCACACGTTGGGGCTCGGAAGGGAAGTAGTGACGTTTTGAAATGCCGACTTTGATGGAATGGTCTGCGAGCGTCATGTTACGTTTGCAGAGCCCCTGATGTGCCTAAACAGTAGAAACTCCCCACAAGTGGCCCCATTTTGGAAACTAGACCCCGCAAGGAACTTATGTAGATGTGTGGTGAGCACTTTAAACCACCAAGGGCTACACAGAAGTTTATAATGCCCGGCCTTGAAAATAAAAAAATATTTTTTCCACAAACATGATCTTTTAGTCCCCAATTTTTTTTATTTTTCCAAGGGTAACAGGAGAAATTAGACACCAAAAGTTGTTGTCCAATTTGTCCTGAGTATGCTGATATCCTATATGTGGGAGAAAACTACTGTATGGGCACACGTCGGGGCTCGGAAGGGAAGTAGTGATGTTTTGAAATGCCGACTTGATGGAATGGTCTAAGGGCGTCATGTTACGTTTGCAGAGCCCATGATGTGCCTAAACAGTAGAAACCCCCCCAAGTGACCCCATTTTGGAAACTAGATCCCCCAAGGAACTCCTCTAGATGTGTGGTGAGCACTTTGAATCTCCAAGTTCATCACAGAAGTTTATAACGCAGAGCCGTGAAAATAAAAAATCATTTTTTTTCCACAAAAATAATTTTTTTAGTCCTCAATTTTTTTTCCCCAAGAGTAAAAGGAGAAATTAGACCCCCAAAGTTGTTGTGCAATTTTTCCTGAGTATTCTGATACCTCATATGTGGGGGTAAACCACTGTTTGGGCACACGTCGGGGCTCGGAATAAAGGGAGCTCTGTTTGACTTTTTGAACGCAAAATTTGCAGCAATCAATGGTGGCGCCATGGCGCGTATGGAGACCCCTGATGTGCCTAAATAGTGGAAATCCCTCAATTCTAACTCCAACCCTAACCCCAACACACCCCAACCCTAACCCCTACACACCCCTAATCCAAACCCTAACCCCAACACACCCCTAACCCTAATCCCACCTCTAACCCCAAAACACCCCTAACACTTATCCTAACCCTAACCACAAACCTAATCCCAACCCTAACCCTAATTCCAACCCTAACCCTAATTCCAACCCTAACCCTAATTTCAACCCTAACCCTAATTCCAACCTTAACTCTAATTCTAACCCTAACCCAAATTCTAACCGTAACCCTAATTCCAACCCTAACTCTAATTCTAACCCAAATTCTAACCGTAACCCTAATTCTAACCCTAAGGCTAACCCTAACCTTAGTTCTAACTCTAACCCTAAGGCAAGGTTCATATTGCGTTTTACCAGCCCGTTCAACACATAGCGTTGACGGGCTGGTAACAGTATAGCACAACGCGATCGCGTTATGCTATACCCGCTAGCGCAGATGAATCAGCAGATGATTCATCTGTGCTAGCAGTGACGGAGCCCAGACGCTGCAGCCTGCGTCCGAGGCTCCGACACTGAATGACGGCACTTCGCGAAGGCATGCCGCTTTACAACATGTCGCGATTCGCCCGACAATGGGGGTGAAGGGCAGCGTTAATGGACTGCCATAACTCAATATGAATCCAGCCTAACCCTAAGGCCCCATGCACACATTGCGGATTCACTTGGCGATTTTTCCGCTCGGCTTTTGCTAAATCCGAAGGTAAAATTACCTGTGTTTTACCTGCGGATTTAGCACGGATTAAGGGCCTGTGCACACGTTGCGGATTTACTGCGGTTTTGCTGCGGTTTTTGTGCGGATTTGCCCTGCGGTTTTACACCTACAATGGAATAGGTGTAAAAACGCTGCGGAATCCGCACAAAGAATTGACATACCGCGGATTTAAAACGGCACTATATCTGTGCGGAAAAATCCGCAGCATGTGCACAGCGTTTTTTTTTTACCATTTTTTTTCACATTATACTGTACATGGTTTGCGGATCTGCAGCGGCTCCGCAGCGCCAAATCCGCTGCGGATCCGCAGCAAAATCCGCAACGTGTGCACAGGAAAAAATAAAAATTTCTTTATTTTATTATTTGTCCCTACCTATGGGGGTGATAAATGGGGCGTTTATTTACTTTTTTTTTATTTTGATCACTGTGAGAGAGTATCACAGTGATCAAAATAAATTTATGACTCTGGAGGGCACAGTGCGCATGCGCCGACCGTCGGGCGCACTGTGCATGCGCCCGCCATTTTCCAAGATCGCGGCACCCATGAAGAATCCCGGACCGGTGCCGGGACGGACCCAGGGACATCGGAGGACCGGGAGAGGTGAGTAGGGGGGGTCGGAAGGTGGGGGGAGTGGAGGCAAGGAGGAGGGGAGCAGATAGTGATGGCGGCGACCGATCGCCGCCATTTATCGGTGGCGGCGGCCGATCTCCCCTGTCACTCGGTGTGGGGGGGGTCAGATCTCGGTGTCCAGCCATGGCAGACGCTATTGCAGCATCGGCCATGGCTGGATTGTAATATGTCACCAAATTTCATTGGTGAATTATTACAAATTGCTCTGATTGGCTGTTTCACTTTTAACAGCCAATCAGAGCGATCGTAGCCACGTGGGGGTTAAGCCAACCCCCCTGTGGTGAAGCACAAAGGGTCTTGTTACTGATGGTCGGGTGACCTTTCAGTGACCCCGGTCACCTGACCCGCAGGAACATGATTTATACCATGACGCCTACGTCAGCGTCATGGGTCAGGATGCCACTGGTTTTCATGACGCCGACGTAGGCGTCATGGGTCGGGAAGAGGTTAAAGTGCGGTCAGTCACAGTTTTGTGCACCTTTGAACAGAAGGACACTGCTGAAAAGAGGCCAGATGGAGTCCAGAATAACTAGAATAACTCTGCTGCCTCATTATATTGATGGGATCCCTCAGGGTTTCATCTGAATCGTGTCATTCTGAGATTTAGATGAGAACCCCAATGTAAGTGCTCAGTGTAGAGCACAGGATAAATGTTATCCAATATGTTATGTAAAATATTCCCAATAAAAGCCTTAACTCAATCCACAAACAAAGCCCCCACTCAGGTGCGTGATCAGAAATATAGGGAGCTTCCACATTATTGGTAGCACAAAGGGTCTGGAAAAGCGCAATGGCTCTTCGCCTCCTAAAACATCCAGCGAATTTTGCGCTCCCAAATACACAAGCTGAGCATAATGTATGGGCACTACAATGCCAGATTTGCAATTTTTACTGAGCAGCATCCATTGCTGCTAGTTTCTGGAAACACTTATGGAGTCAAAATCATCAGTACACCTGTAGATAAATTCTCAGAGGGGTGTAATTTCCAAAATGAGGTCACTTGAGGTGGGATTCTGCTCTTCTGGCACTTAGTGGCTCTGTATATGGAGTCTACAAACTATTCTACCATATTTGTTCTCTGAGAGTAAAATAGCACGCCTTCCTGAGTCTCGCCATGTAGCCAAGCAGTACTGTATAGCCACATATGGGGTATTTCTACATTAACCAGGAATTGCGTGACAAATTTTGGTGACATTTTTTCAAATGTGAAAATATAAAATCTGTGGCTGAAGCTAAATTTTTGTGGTAAAAATAATTATTTTTTTTTACTGCCAAATGGTAAAAAATTGTGACACACCTGTCTTGTCAATATGATCACTGCACCCTTAGATTAAAGGGGTTGTCCACTACTTTAAATTAACCCCCCAATGTATCCCCCCGGGGCCCCTAAAGAATTTTGTAAATACCTCATGTCGCCTATACTGCCTGTGAGCTACGCTATCGCTGGCCGCTCACAGGCAGCACGTGACCATCGGCTGCAGCCGGCTCTTGCTTCTGCTGACGTCCTGACAAGTGCTGGCAGCAGCCGGGGGTCCCTCTTCCTCCTTCCACGCTGGTTATCCCCCCGCATCACACCCGGCATCCACCGCGCTCCCATTCATTGAGAAAGCGCGTGTGGATGCTGGGTGTGAAGCGGGGGGTAACCCCACCCACAAACCAGCAGCCACCGCGGGGACCCAGCACTGAGTCACACCTCACTTAGCGTGATGTCAGCGCTGGGTCGCGTGCTGCCTCTGAGCGGCCACGGATAGCGCCGCTCACAGGCAGTATAGGCAACATGAGGTATTTACAAAATTCATTAGGGGCCTCGGGGGTATACATTGGGGGGTTAATTTAAAGTAGTGGACACCCCCTTTAATTCATAGAGAGACGTACTTTGTAAAATGGGGTCACTTATGGAGGGGTTCTGCTGTTCTGGCACCTCAGGAGCTTTGCCAATGTAATATGGCACCTTCAAACCATTTCAGCAAAATCTGAATTCCAATATAGCACTTTTTTACCTTCTGAGCTTTGCACTATGTCTCAAAAGTAGTTTTTGACTACTGGGTATTAGCGTACTCGGGAGAAATTGCATAATAAATTGTACGGTCCATTTTCTCTTATCCCTTCTGAAAATTGAAAACGTAGGGCCAAAGCTACATTTTAGTGGGAAAAAAGTGGTAATTTTCTTTTGACTCAGCCCAATGTTATACAATTCTGTGACTCGACTGAGGGTTAAAAATGCTCATCTCATATAGGTACTGTGGGCACCTACCTGATCCGTCAAACTAGGGGGCACCCTCGGCTAACCCTATTCCCCAGATTACCCCAGAAGGTGGAGATGCTGGGGTCACGTACCTTGCAATGCGCCTATCTTAACCCTTATCTGTTCCCTCCCCAACCCAGGGAAGTATGAGGCCGAAGTGTATAGGATTACTCTAACCAGATGGGGGACACAGACAGCGATAAAAGAAAACTGCAGTCATACAAATACACTCACAAAACAGAGTGGGAAATGGGCACAATAGGAAGGAGAAACCAAATGGGAAAGGATGAGGATAAACTTGCAAACCAACACCATGCAGAAATCTCCTGAACAACTAACTGCCTACTCCAAACAATGAACTTCTCTCCTTCAACACCAAATCAGGAAGTGTGAACGATCATAGGCAATTCCCAAGTGCCAGTGGCGAGCATATATACCAGAGGGATGTGGTCAACACAGAACAGCTGAGACAATTCAGGATGGAGAGTTCCGGAGATCAACCGAACTGAATAACCCTTTCGATGACAACAGGGAAAAACCACTGTTTAATTGGATGGTGAAGTAGTTCTAATTAGTGCAGGAGTTCGTGTAACCATATGCTATGATCTTTTGACCCCTCTCTGTCACGGTATCCCGGCGACAGCTCACTACTCCTCTAGATGAATATTTCAAGAAGTGTAGTTTCCAAAATGGGGGCACTTTACAAAGCACTTACAGGGTTACCAATGTTTTGGCACATCAGGGGCTCTGCAAATGCAACATGATGTCTGCTATCTATTCCAGCCAATTTTGTGCTCCAAAAGTCAAATGGTGCTCCTTCCCTTCCAAACCCTGATATGTGTCCAAACAGTAGTTTTCCACTACATGGAGCATCAATGTACTCAGGAAAAATTGCACAACAAATTATACAATCCATTTTCTCATGTTACTTTTTGAAAATGGGGCTTATTCAACATTTTTGTGGGAAAAAGAAAAATGTTAATTTTTTTCTTTCAACATTGCATTTAAATCTAAAGTTAATTTTTTTCACTAAAATTGTAATGTTAAATTTTTCCTTCCACATTTGTTCAATTCCTGTGAAGCACCTGAAGGCTTAATAAACTTCTTAAATAAGGTTTTGAACACCTTGAAGGGTGCAGTTTTAAGAATGTGTCACTTTTTGGTATTTTCTGTCACATAGGCTCCTCAAAGTCACTTCAAATATCATGTAGTCACTAAAAAAATGGGTTTTGTGAATTTTGTTTGAAAAATGAGAAATTGATGATAAACCTTTAACCCTTCTAACTTCCTAACTAACAAAAAAAGTTATAAAAATGAATATGTAAAGTAGACATGTGGTATTTATTAACTATTTTGTGTGACATGATACACTGATTTAAGGGCTGTGGTAGAGCTGCTCACTCGGCAGCACATGCAGGTAGACACGGGTAGACTGCGGCTTTAAGAACTTCCTTTGGTTTATTGTTGGCAGCATAAACCAAGGGGTAGTAAAGAAAATACAGCCCTCTGGGCAAAACAGGAAAACAAAACAAAATGGTCGCCGAACAAACTCCTCCCACTCACGGCTGACAACACACACTGTTCAGGTTCACTAGACCATGCAGCACTCCTTCTCCAGTGCACTGCTTCTGCAGTGCTCCTTCTCTAGGCGCACCCACTGAACACTGAAAAGCTTTCCTTCAGCCATTTAAGCTCAGACCATGTGACTCCTCCACCACGCGACTGATCATATGACTGTGACCTCACCCAGGTCCTGTCAGCACACAGTGGTGTTAGCTCTGTAGGTGGATTATGGGGGGACACTCCCATCCACTCTATGAATGTTCCCCTAAAAACCAGCCCATAACATACGTTAACTTACCCTCGCAACACTTACTATCCTGGAGGAAATAACACTCTGGATTTTATATCACTGACGCCATTAGGCGCAGTGAAATATATCTCCCCTCTATTACATTACCAGTGACTCTGTCACAGGGCATAAAAATTCAAAGTTTGAAAATTGCAACATTTTCAAATTTTGTGTCAAATTTTCAATATTATCATAGCTAAACACAATACATATCGACCAAAATTTACCACTATCTTGAAATACAATGTGTCAAGAAAAAAACATCTCAGAATCACTAGAATATGTTGAAGTGTTTCAGAGTTACCATGTAAAGTGACCCTGGTCAGAATTGAGAAAATTGGCCTGGTCACGAAACGTGAAAAGAAGCTTGGGGATAAAGGGGTTAAAAGTCTGAACAACCTCTTTGAACAAGCAATCAGATTTTTTCTTTATTTTTCAAGTGCAAGTTTGGAAATAAGTCACCTGTGTGGTTGGGACTAGTGATGAGCGAACGTGCTCATATAAGGTGTTCCTGAGCTGAGTGTCTTCGACGTGCTCGAAAAATATGAGTACCCGCAACTGCATGTCTCGTGGCTGTTAGACAGCCGCAACACATGCATGGATTGCCTAACAGCCATGATACATATTTTTCGAGCACGCCGAATACACTTGGTTAGCACCTGAGCGTGCCCTTAAACACCTTATCCAAGCATGTTGGCTCATCACTAGTTGAGACCAATAAATAATCCATTGTGCATGTAGCCCCCTTGTCCCCCAGGGAACAGACCAGCAGGACCCGCTTTATACGGTTTATACATTGTACAAAGGAGTAACCAGCATCAGTTTCCTATGTATTGTAAAAAGAAAATAAAAATTTCCTTTCTTGGCACTTCCGGAGGACAAGGATAGTTTAGAGGTTGAGATGATTTGCTCAGTAACAAATTTATTAGGACACTTAACCCCCAAGGGTGGTTTGCACGTTAATGACCGGGCCACTGTCTCTTTATGAGGCTATAACTCTGGAACGCTTCAACGGGTCTTGGCGATCATGAGATTGTTGTCTCGTGACATATTGTACCTCATGATAGTGGTAAAATTTCTTCGATATAATTTGCTGTTATTTATGAAAAAAATGGAAATATGGCGAAAATTTGGAAAATTTTGCAATTTTCAAACTTTGAATTTTTATTCCCTTAAAACAGAGAAATATGTCACACAAAATAGTTACTGAATAACATTTCCCACATGTCTACTTTACATCAACACAATTTTGGAACCAAAATTTTTTTGTTACGAAGTTATAAGGGTTAAAAGTTGACCAGCGATTTCTCATTTTTACAACAAATTATACAAAACCATTTTTTTTAGGGACCACCTCACATTTGAAGTCACTTTGAGGGGTCTATATGGCAGAAAATACCCAAAAGTGACACCATTCTAAAAACTGCACCCCTCAAAGTACTCAAAACCGCATTGAAGAAGTTTATTAACCCTTCAGGTGCTTCACAGGAGCTGAAGCAACCTGGAAGGAAAAAATTAACATTTAACTTTTTAGTCACAAAAATGATCTTTTACAAACAATTTTTTTATTTTAATACGGATAAAAGTAGAAAATGGACAGAAAAAGTTGTACAATTTCTCCTGAGTACGCCGATACCCCATTTGTGGGGGGGAACCACTGTGTGGGCGCACGGCAGGGCTTGGAAGGGAAGGAGCGCCGTTTGACTTTTTCAAACCAAAATTGGCTGGAATTGAGATTGGATGCAATGTCGCATTTGGATAGCCCCTGATGTGCCTAAACAGTTGGAACCCCCCCCACAAGTGACCCCATTTCAGAAACTAGACCGCCTAAGGCTGCTTTCACACATCAGTCTTTTGACGTCAGGCGCGATCCAGCGTGTTTTTAAAAAAACGCATCCGGTAGCGGATGCGTTTTTTACCATTGACTTTCATTAGCGCCGGATCGCGCCTGATGTCATTGCGTTGCATCCGTTTTTGGCCGGATCAGTCGGAAATGTACATTCCGGCGGCCGGACAAGACGCTGACTGCAACGTTTTTTTTTTTTTTTCCGGAGCCGCCTGATAGTGCCTGAATCGGCGCTTCAGGCGGCGGAAACAATGCAAGTCTATGGAACCGGACCAGTGTTTTGTCAAATCCGTCAAAAAAATGATCCGGAAACCAAGGTCTCTCTCTCTCTCTCTCTCTTCTCCCTTCTCTCTCTCTCTCCTCTCTCTCTCCCTCCTCGATCCGGACATTCGTACCTGCATTTTCCACATAGAAATTTTATCTTTCCGGGTTGAAAAGTTCAGGACGGATCCGGCAAAAAAAATGATCAGTTGCATCAGTTTTTTTAAAATCAGCGCCGGATCCGTCCTATCAGGCATAGGACGGATTATGCCTGACACAAAAAGACTGATGTGTGAAAGTAGCCTAAGGAACTTTTCTAGATCTGTTGTTAGCACTTTGAACCCCCAAGTGCTTCACACAAGTTCATAACGTAGAACTGTAAAATTAAAAAATATTTTTCCACAAAAATGATCTTTTCACCCCAATTTTTATTTTCCCAAGGGTATCAAGACCTGAAAAGTTATTGTGCAATTTGTCCTGAGTACGCTGATACCCAATATGTGGGGGTAAACCACTTTTTGGGTGCATGGCAGAGCTCGGAAGGGAAGGAGCGCAGTTTGACTTTTTCAACGCAGAATTGGCTGGACGCCATGTCGTGTTTGGAGAGCACCTGATGTGCCTAAACAGTGGAAACCCCACACAAGTGACACCATTTTGGAAACTAGACTCCCTAAGGAACTTATCTAGATCTGTTGTGAGCACGTTCAACCCCCAACTGTTTCACTAAAGTTTATAATGCCTGGGTGTGAAAAAAAAAGTGCACAGCACTCTGTCAGATCGGCGATGTGACAGGCACAGCTGGAGGCTTTCTCAGCGCCTGCTCTCAGCAGGCACTGAGGAAGCCGCCTCCCTGCAGGACCCTGAAGGACCCCGCGGCCATCTTGGATCCGGGGTCCTGCAGGGTGGAGGGTCCCTCGGAGCAGTGCGATACATCGCGCTGTTCTGAGGGTCTCAGGGAAGCACGCAGGGAGCCCCCTCCCTGCGCGATGCTTCCATGTGCTCCCTGTACACTGCGATCATCTTTGATCGCAGTGTGCCAGGGGTTAATGTGCCGGGAGCGGTCCGTGAGCGCAGCTGATCGCATGTGATGTACTATTCCGTCCTTGGGAATTAAGTCCCAGGGCACATGGATAGAATAGTACGTCAGATGGAAGAAAGGGGTTAAATAAGAACAAAACAATGCCTTTCAGCCGTCAATGGCCATTATCAGGTCTAATATGTGCTTTAAAAAAAAATTTTTTTTAAAAAGTTGTCTTTATACAGTCATGGCCAAAAGTTTTGAGAATGACACAAATATAAATTTTTACAAAGTCTACTGCTTCACTTTTTCTAATGGCAATTTGCATATACTCCAGAATGTTATAAAGAGTGATCAGCTTAACAGCAATTACTTGCAAAGTCAATATTTGGCTAGAAAATTAACTTTATCCCCCAAAACACATTTCAACATCATTGCAGCCCTGCCTTAAAAGGACCAGCTAACCTCTTTTCAGTGATTGCTCCATTAACACAGGTGTGGGTGTTGATGAGAACATGGCTGGAGATCAATCTGTCATGATTAAGTAAGAATGAGACCACTGGACACTTTAAAAGGAGGCTGGTGCTTGGCATCATTGTTTCTCTTCTGTTAACCATGGTTATCTCTAAAGAAACACGTGCAGTCATCATTGCAATGCACAAAAATGGCCTAACAGGGAAGAGTATCGCAGCTAGAAAGATTGCACCTCAGTCAACAATCTATTGCATCATCAAGAACTTCAAGGAGAGAGGTTCCATTGTTGCCAAAAAGGCTCCAGGGCGCCCAAGAAAGACCAGCAAGCGCCAGGACCGTCTCTTAAAAGTGTTTCAGCTGCGGGATCGGGCTACCAGCAGTGCAGAGCTTGCTCAGGAGTGGCAGCAGGCAGGTGTGAGTGCATCTGCACGCATTGTGAGGCGGAGACTCTTGGAGCAAGGCCTGGTCTCAAGGAGGGCAGCAAAGAAGCCACTTCTCTCCAGAAAAAACATCATGGACAGACTGATATTCTGCAAAAGGTACAGGCAGTGGACTGCTGAGGACTGGGGTAAAGTTATTTTCTCTGATGAATCCCCTTTTCGATTGTTTGGGACATCAGGAAGACGCCTCATTCAGAGAAGACAAGGTGAGCGCTACCACCAGTCTTGTCTCATGCCAACTGTTAAGCATCCTGAAACCATTCATGTGTGGGGTTGCTTCTCAGCCAAGGGAATCGGCTCTCTCACAGTCTTGCCTAAAAACACAGCCATGAATAAAGAATGGTACCAGAATGTCCTCCAAGAGCAACTTCTCCCAACCCTCCAATAGCAGTTTGGCGATCAACAATGCCTTTTCCAGCATGATGGAGCACCTTGTCATAAAGCAAAGGTGATAACTAAATGGCTCAGGGAACAAAACATAGAGATTTTGGGTCCATGGCCTGGAAACTCCCCAGATCTTAATCCCATTGAGAACTTGTGGTCAATCATCAAGAGGCAGATGGACAAACAAAAACCTAAAAATTCTGACAAAATGAAAGCATTGATTGTGCAAGAATGGACTGCTATCAGTCAGGATTTGGTCCAGAAGTTGATTGAGAGCATGCCAGGGAGAATTGCAGAGGTCCTGAAGAAGAAGGGTCAACACTGCAAATATTGACTTGCTGCATTAACTCATTATAACTGTCAATATAAGCTTTTGTTACTCATATGTTTGCAATTATATTTCTGTCTGTGATAAAAAACATCTGTCAAACACACACATAAAGACCAGAGGGCAGCAGATCATGTGAAAATATAATATTTGTGTCATTCTCAAAACTTTTGGCCATGACTGTAGATTGATGACTCCTAACACATAGCAGGGGTGTGCCTCAATTATTTGGGATTAACACCCCACTCCAAATAGGTCAGTGTGATCTTAAACCAATCCTGGTATATCAGAATGGTATAATAGTATGTAAAAAATATATATGCAAAACATATTATAAATTGTAAAATTACACAGTGGATCCTGTAATCTTTTCCACAAGTATTTATAAAACAATTAAATTACATATCGTCTTAGCAAAATTTAAAAGTTAAGAAAGAAATAAAAAATGTTTTTTCAGCTGCAGATGAAGGAAGGGAGACACACTAGACATTACTAGTGGGTAGGCGGAGCCCAGACGAGATAGACACCTCAGATTAAAAAGAGTGTTGACCGGCCCCTCCAGCTCGGGCTCCTCCTACTCAGCTCTCCAGTTTTTCAATTTGAGGTCAGAGAAGATAGTCGCTGCTGGAAGCAGCTCCTCAGAAGATTTTATTATTTTTTATCGGACAAGAGACTTGGATCACCAAATGTGGTCTAGAGGTCTCAGGGGTCTCAGCGCTGCTGAACCCCAACCTCTCCCTTGGCGGATCTGTATTACCCTATATGGTGGTCCCTGCAGAACCCTGCCGGCCCGGGGGGATGAGGATGGCTTCCCTGGCGGGGACGCAAACCGCGCTGCAGGGGTCACTGCGATCCCCGCCCTGGGGGGAAGCATGGGCACGCGCCAGAAACCCCTGGGGGTCCCTGTGGCGCTTTCGGCTGGTGAGTACTCCACATTTAATATGTGTTTGAGTGTTTTCAGCGACTGCTGCGGCAGTCGCTGTTACAATATACATGCGGTGACTGTGTGTTTTTTGTCCGCAGGTGGATGCCTGCAGGACATAGGAACGGGGGAGAGAGAAGCTGCGCACCTTTTTTATTTGAATTTCGCGCCGCTCTGAGCGCGCGCTTTACGGCAGTCTCCTTTTCCGGCTTCCCTCATGAAGCACACGGAGGCACAGCGCGGCGGCCATTAGCCGAGTAATGCTGACAGTAATGCTGACAGGCTGAAAGCTCCCTCGGACATCGCTCTCCTCCCCTCTCGACAGCGCTGCACCGCGACCAGCTGGGTGAGTCGCTTCTACCCGTCTAGGGCAGAAGCTTAACCCCTTCACCCCCACAGCGCGGGCGCCTTTCTGAGGCACAAATGGGTGGCAGACTGCGCTGCCTGCAGCTGTTATCTCAAAGCTCGCACACCTTTTCAATATAAGAGGTTGTGGGGAGTCTGCGACAGTAATACTGCCACTATACGTTCCTGCTAACGACGACGCATACTATGCGATCACTTGTGTGATCATTTTTAATGTCACTAGTAGCTGCCAATCTGGGCGATCTCATTAACAACGCATAGGCGGTTAGCGATCCCCTTAATGACTTTGGCGGTCATTGCGATTTACAAACAGCGCAATTTTTTAGCGATATTGTGAATGTTTTTTCTTGTTAAGTGTGGCATAGCTGTCCTATAGCTGCTGCCTTATAAGAGACACTTGGGGCTCGCACACCCTTTTCATTATTAAGGTTGTGGGGAGTCTGCGACTTTAACCCCTTCTTAGGCGGTTAACTCTTAATGGGGGACAGCTGGGGTAGCTCTCTCCTTAAGAGCTTTAACCCTTCAGCGTTTTGTTTTTTCTTTAAGAAACCACACTTTCTAGTTACTGACAGTGTTAACCTGACATATACTGTGCATCCGTCTCCCAGATCCGCTACAGGATCAGTCTCGCGTATCGGACGCGCAGACCTGGACGACGTCAAGCTCAGCGGTCCCTCGCTAGTTTCTATTGATGGCCTGTCTGATTTTCTATATTGAGTGTCAGCTAGATCCTCTCATGTCAGGAAGCGAATCAAGCCGGTGCCTTCCTTCCCGCGTAATGAAAATGTCCGATTCGAACTAGGAGGATCGGCAGGGACACTCTGCCTCCCTTTTGGGCCGTAAAGAGGTTTTTATTGGAGGCGTTACAGTTACCGGAGGAGGTATCTGGACGTCCTGGTAAGTCGGCCCGGATGTTTTCAATCACGATCAAGCTTTACCATCACTGGATGAGCTTAATGGGGCAGTGGAGAAGGAGCGCCTGTGTCCAGAAAATTGAGGCACCGTTTCCGTGTTCTACGGAGTTAATGATAATTGGATCCTTCTCCTGAAGTGGATGTCCCTTTATCCCAGCTTAGCAAAATCCTCCTGTTAAGGGGTAGGCGAGTCTGCAGGACCCGCTGGACAAAAAACGTAGATGGCAGAAAAATCCATCTGCGAGGCCGCGGATCATGGATTCAGTATTAAGAATCCATGTGTGCTTGTAAAGTTTCCCTGTGCCGGTTGGACCGTCTACGGACGGCGTGGCAAGGTGGATCTCCTCTATCGAGGTAGATGGGCTTTTCCAGTTTTTGGAGGATACAGCATCACTGCTATCCAGGGCGCAATCCTCGGCAGTCACAGTCAGAAGAGCACTGTGCCTTAGACAGTGGATGCAGTTTCCAAACAGTGGTTTGCTAGCTTGCAAGGTGGTCAGCTATTTGGACCTGACCTCACGGAGCTGATTGCCAAGGTAAAGGCAAAAGAAACAGCTTTACCGCAGCGCAGAGCTGTGACTTCTGCGTCTGGCAGGACTTGTGCCGGTAGTTGTCGGCAGTCCTTTCGGTCCAGGGGATGATCCAGTCAGCCCTCTGGGGTTCGGGTAGTCCCTCTCTTTTTAAAAAAAAAAAAAAATAAATAAAGAGGGAATTCTCAGAAATTCCGCATACCCTGGAAACAGAACTTCCGTTCAGACAAGCGGGAAGCTGGCAAAAAGCCCGCTAAGGCGGACTGACGCCTGGGTCTCACTCGAGCGCTCTCGAGTGGGGGGTCGTCTATTCCTATTCAAACCGACTTGGGCTTCCCGCATGTCGGACGCCTGGGTGACACGGGTTGTGTTGGCAGGCTACTTCATAGAAGTCTCTTTTTCGACCCCCAGACAGTTTTTTTGTCAACCTCGCGTTCCGTCAGAGCCCGAGCTTTTTGCCGCTCTGCTGTGGGAGGTAGATTCCCTTCTGCAGAAAGGTGTGGTGGTGCCGGTTCCGCCGGAGGGCCGGGAAAGAGGGTTTTATTCTAACCTCTTTGTGGTCCCCAAAAAAGAGGACAAATTTCGGCCCATTCTAGATCTCAAAAGATTGAATCGGCATGTCCACGCCAGGAAATTCCGCATGGAGTCGCTTCGTTCCGTTTTGGCGGCCCTGTCGCAGAACGCTTTTTTGGTGTCAACGACATTCGCGACGCTTATTTGCACTTCCCAATCGGAAGGGCCCACCAATGCTTCCTTCGTTTTGCCATAAGTCAGGACCATTACCAGTTTGTGGCTCTGCCATTCGGGTTGGCCTCTGCGCCCAGAGTTTTACAAAAATTCTGGCGTTTCTCATGGCGATTCTTCGAAGGCAGGGGGTTACGATTCTTCCCTACCTGGACGACCTTCTGATTGTGGCGTCTTCGAAGGAGGAGGCGGTAACTGCTCGCAATCTATCCCTTCAGCTCCTGGAGGACTTCGGGTGGCTGGTCAATTGGGAGAAGTCGTCTCTGGAACGGTCGCAGTCAATCCTTTTTTTGGGGATGCATTTCGACACGGTGCGAGCAGTGGTGTCCCTGCCTCCAGACAAGCAAGCATGTCTCCTTCGACATGCACGGGTTATGAAGTCTTCGACAGCAATGTCCCTGCGAAGCTGTATGCGTCTTCTGGGGTTGATGGTGGCGTCCATGGAAGCACTTCCGTTTGCCCGGTTTCATTCCAGGGCCCTCCAAAGGTTCATTCTGAGCCGTTGGGATCGATCGCAGGTTTCACTGGATTACAGTGTCATCATCCCCCACAGGGTACGAGAGTCTCTAGGATGGTGGATACGTCCGAAAGAGTTATCCCTGGGAAAGTCCTTCTCCCTCCGAAGTGGTCGGTCATAACCACCGATGCCAGCCTGACAGGCTGGGGGGGGTGTCTGGAACGATCTCTGGACTCAGGGAGTATGGTCGTCGGAAGAGTCTGTCTTGCCGATCAACATCCTCGAATTGAGGGTGGTTTTCCTTTGCCTCCAACACTGGACGGTCCCTTTAAGCGGTCTGCCTGTCCGAGTGCAGACAGACAATGCGACGGCGGTCGCATATATCAATTACCAAGGCGGGACAAGGATTCCAGACTCATGGTGGAGGTATCTCGGATCCTGATATGGGCAGAGACCAGAGTTTCAGCCTTCTCTGCGATCCACATTCCAGGAGTTCAGAATATCACGGCGGACTTTTTAAGTCGCGAGAAGTTGGATCCCGGAGAATGGAGTCTTCATCCGGAAAATTTTTGCACTACTGTGCTCCCGTTGGGAACTCCTCAAGTGGATCTGATGGCATCCAGGTTCAATGCCAAGTTACCGACATTCATGTCCAGGTACAAGGATCCGAAGGCTGTAGCGGTGGATGCTCTAGTGGCTCCGTTGGACCGATTCACACTAATCTTTGTGTTCCCGCCGATTTCTTTGCTACCTCTGGTACTCCGTCGGATCAGACTAGAGAGAATCTCGGCTATAGTGATAGCCCCAGATTGGCCAAGGAGAACGTGGTTCTCGACACTGGTGTCACTCCTGGCGGCACCGCCATTTCCACTTCCTCTTTGCCCGGACCTGTTAACCCAAGGGCCCGTTCGTCATCCGGACCTGATGTCTCTGCGTTTGAAGGCGTGGCTCTGAGACCGAAATATTGACTCGTCGAGGTTTTTCAGCCGAAGTCATTGCCACTTTGCGAGCGGCCAGAGGTCCGGCTACTACTAGAATTTACCACAAGACTTGGGAAGCCTTCTTTTCGTGGTGTTCGGGTTCTTTAAGGAACCCGAGGATTTTTTCCATTCCCAATTTGTTGGCCTTCCTGCAATTCGGGCTGGACAAGGGTTTGGCAGTGAGCTCCCTGAGGGGTCAGGTTTCTGCTCTGTCCTTGCTGTTCCGAAAGGCTATCGCCTCGCGTAAGGACGTGCGTTCCTTTTTTCGCGGAGTAACCCGCCAGTTTCCACCGCGGAAGGCGTCTGTGTCTCCTTGGCGTCTCAACCTTGTTTTGGAGGCTCTTCAACATGGGCCTTTTGAGCCTATGGACTCTGTTAGTCTTTCTTTGCTCTCTTGGAAGGTTGCTTTCCTAGTGGCGGTCACCTTTTTGAGAAGGGTTTCTGAGTTGGCGGCTCTTTCTTGCTCGCCTCCCTTCCTGGAGTTTTCACCCGGATCGTGTAGTGCTACGCACACGGAGCGACTTCCTACTAAGGTGGTGTCGCAATTTCATGTTAACCAGGATATTGTGTTGCCCTCTCTTTGTCCGAGGCCAAGGAATGCGAAGGAACGGGCCTTGCATGCATTGGATTTGGTGCGGGCTTTGAAGTTCTATTTGACTGTTACTCAAGGTTTTCGGAAGTCAAACTCTCTGTTTGTGATTCCAGCAGGTCGTTGACGTGGTAAACGAGCTTCCAAGGACTCTATAGCTCGTTGGATTCGGTCGGCCTTTTTGAGGCTTACCGACTTAAAAGCGAACTTTGCCCGATTAAGATTCGAGCTCACTCCACGAGGGCTGTGGCTTCCTCGTGGGCCTTTCATCAAGGGACCTCGGCAGCTCAGCTCTGCTGAGCGGCGACCTGGCGTTCTGTCCACACGTTTATAAAGTTTTATAAGGTGGACGTCAGTGCTTTCGCTGATGCGGCCTTAGGACGTAGGGTCCTGCAGGCGGCTGTAGTTTAAAGTTCTAGTTAACTTGTATTTGGCGCCTGTTGCGCATTTATCAAGGTTGTTGGGATTCTGCCTCTTTTGGTTTTTTCCCACCCTTAATTTTTGGACTGCTTTGGGACGTCCCACTAGTAATGTCTAGTGTGTCTCCCTTCCTTCATCTGCAGCTGAAAGACGGATTTTGGTAAGAACTTACCTGTAAAATCCTTTTCAGCGAAGAAGGAAGGGAGACACACATCCCTCTCATGGCAGAAGTGTGTTGTTTTTTTTTTCAGATGCGGCGTGACCCTTCTCTGATAGCGATTATCTGGGCTGAGATCGACGCGCTAAGGCTCTGTTCCAGCATCGCCAGCTCATCGCAGTGGTCAGGTCCAGTGAGTAGTACCTGGAACTGTGTGGTTTTTGCCTACATGCATGCATAACCTGTATTTTTGTGTTTTATTCTCTGAAGTCCTTCAGAAGGGGTTATGTTGCTCCGCTGGTGATATTGCTCTTCCTTAAGCTTGGTACAACTGGAGAGCTGAGTAGGAGGAGCCCGAGCTGGAGGGGCCGGTCAACACTCTTTTTAATCTGAGGTGTCTATCTCGTCTGGGCTCCGCCTACCCACTAGTAATGTCTAGTGTGTCTCCCTTCCTTCTTCGCTGAAAAGGATTTTACAGGTAAGTTCTTACCAAAATCCGTCTTTCATCTTTCATTCACCTTTTCTCCCTCTCACTCCTTTCTCCCCTCTCCATTGAAAATCTCTATACAATCAATTGGGATTAACACACCACCCCAAGTGGGTCAGTGTGATTTTAAACCAATCCTGGTATATCAGAATGGTATATAAGTACAGAAAAAAAAGATATTAATCCTTTTCCTACATATGACGTACTATCCCATCCAGGTGACCTGGGTCTTAAGTCTCAGTGATGGGATAGTACGTCATACGCGATCAGCTGCGCTCACAGACCGCTCCTGTCACATTAACCCCAGGCACACTGCGATCAAATATGATCGCAGTGTTTCAGCGGTATAGGGAAGCATCGCGCAGGGAGGGGACTCCCTGCGTGCTTCTCTGAGACCCTCAGAACAGCGTGATATGATCCAAGATGGCCGCGGGGTCCTGCAGGGAGGTGGCCTCCTGCAGTCCCTGTCAGATCGTTGATCTGACAGAGTGCTGTGCAAACTGTCAGATCAACGATCTGACACTATATAGTGATGTTCCACCCTGGGACAAAGTAAAATAGTATAAAAAAAAAACCGTGTAAAAATAATTAAAAAAAAAATTCCCCAATAAATTCATTTCCTTATGTAAATAAAACAAAGCAATAAAAGTACACATATTTAGTATCGCCGCGTCCGTAATGACCCGCCCTATTAAACTGTCCCATTAGTTAACCCCTTTAGTGAACCCCTTAAAAAAAAGGCAAAAAAGCAATGCTTTATCATCACACTGCCGAACAAAAAGTGGAATAACACGCGATCAAAAAGTCGGATATAAATAAACATGATACCGCTGAAAATGTCATCTTGTCCCGTGGAAACTGAGCCGCGGAACGGTATAAACGCCCCCCCCCCAAAAGAAATTCATGAATTGGCTTTTGTTCATTCTGCCTCCAAAAATCGTAATAAAAAGCGATCAAAAAATGTCATGTGGCCAAAAATGGTACCAATAAAAACGTCAACTTGTCCCGCAAAAAAATAAGACCTCATATGGCTCTGTGGGCAAAAATATGGAAAAATTATAGCTCTCAAAATGTGGTGATGCAAAAACTATTTTTTGCAATAAAAAGCGTCTTTTAGCCTGTGACAGCTGCCAATCATAAAAACCCACTATAAATAGTAAATCAAACCCCCCTTTATCACCCCCTTAGGGGAAAATAATAAAATTTTAAAAATTTATTTATTTCCATTTTCCCGTTAGGGTTGGGATTAGAGTTAGGGGTGTGTTGGGGTTAGGGTTGTAGTTAGAATTGGGAGGTTTCCACTGTTTAGGCACATCACGGGCTCTCCAAACGTGACATGGCGTCTGATCTCAATTCCAGCCAATTCTGCGTTGAAAAAGTCAAATGGAGCTCTTTCCCATCTGAGCTCTGCCATGCACCCAAACAGTGGTTTACCCCCACATATGGGGTATCAGCGTACTCAGGACAAATTGCACAATAACTCTTGGGGTTCAATTTCTTCTGTTACCCTTGGGAAAGTAAAAAATTTGTGGAAAAAAATATGATTTTTATTTTTATGGCTCTAGGTTATAATCTTCTGTGAAGCACTTGGTGGTTCAAAGTTCTCCCCACACATCTAGATAAGTTCCTTGGGGGGTCTAGTTTCCAAAATGGGGTCACTTGTGGGGGTTTCCATTGTTTAGGCACATCAGGGGGTCTCCAAACGCTACATGACGCCCGCAGACCATTCCATCAAAGTCTGCATTCCAAAACTTTACTACTTCCCTTCAAAGCCCTAACGTGTGCCCATACAGTAGTTTTCCCCCACATATGGGGTATCAGCCTACTCAGGACCAATTGGACAACAACTTTTGCTGTCCAATTTCTCCTGTTACCCTTGGGAAAATAAAATATTGGGGTCTAATAATCATGTTTGTGGAAAAAATATGATTTTTTTTATTTTCACGCCTGGGCGTTATAAACTTCTGTGAAGCTCTTGGGGGTTCAAAGTGCTCACCACACATCTAGATAAGTTCCTTGGGGGGGGGTCTAGTTTCCAAAATGGAGTCACTTGTGGTGGGTTTCCACTGTTTTGGCACATCAGGGGCTATGCAAACTGAACATGACACCCATCAACGTCTGCATTCCAAAACGTCATTACTTCCTTTCTGAGCCCTGCCGTGCGCCCAAACAGCCCCCCCACACACATATGGGGTATCAGCGTACTCAGGAAAAATTGTACAACAACTTTTGGGGTCAAATTTCCTTGGTAAAAATCAAAAATTGGGGACTAAAAAATCATTTTTGTGGAAATTTTTTTTTGTCACACCCAGGCAGTATAAACTTTAGTGAAACACTTGGGGTTTCAAAGTCCTCACAACAGATCTAGATAAGTTCCTTAGGGGGTCTAGTTTCCAAAATGATATTACTTGTGCGGAGTTTCCACTGTTTAGGCACATCAGGGGCTCTCCAAACGCGACATGGCGTCCAATCTCTATTCCAGCCAATTTTGGTTTGAAAAAGTCAAACGGCGCTCCTTCCCTTCCGAGCCCTGCCGTGCGTCCAGTCAGTGGTTTTCACCCACAAATGGGGTATCGGCGTACTCAGGAGAAATTGCACAACAACTTTTTCTGTCCATTTTCTCCTTTTACCCTTGGGAAAATAAAAAAATTGTAAAAATTCATTTTTGTGACTAAAAGTTAAATGTTGTAAATTTTTTCCTTCCACGTTGCTTCATCTCCTGTGAAGCACCTGAAGGGTTAATAAACTTCTTGAATATGGTTTTCAGTTTCCTTGAGGGGTGCAGTTTTTAGAATGGTGTCACTTTTGGGTATTTTCTTCCATATAGACCCCTCAAAGTGACTTCAAATGTGAGGTGGTCCCTAAAATAAAATGGTTTTGTAAATTTTGTTGCAAAAATGAGAAATTGCTGGTCAACTTTTAACCCTTATAATTTCCTAACAAAAAAAAATTTTGGTTCCAAAATTGTGCTGATGTAAAGTAGACATGTGGGAAATGTTATTTAGTAACTATTTTGTGTGACATATTTCTCTGTTTTAAGGGAATAAAAATTCAAAGTTTGAAAATTACAAAATTTTCAAAATTTTCGCCATATTTCCATTTTTTTCATAATTAAACTCGTTATATCGAAGAAATTTTACCACTGACATGAAGTACAATGTCACAAGAAAATATTCTCAGAATCGTGAAGATCCGTTGAAGCGTTCCAGAGTTATAACCTCATTAAAAAACAGTGCAAACAACCCTCGTGAGTAAAGGGGTTAAAAAAATATATATGCAAAATATATTATACATTTTTTTATTTTTACCATTGTATTCACATGCAATCCTTGGACCAAGATTGGCATAGTTGCTGCTATTGTGTTGCATATCGGAAGATTACAAGGAGTGGATCCATCATACAGATCAATTGAATGTATACACAAGACATCCAAAGGGTGAGTGTAACAATATATATCTTCTTACGGTGAACATACATCTACACTTAGACTCTGCGCCCCTTGTCTCCATTTTTATATCTCTTTCCAATATCCTTGTGAAGTTTCCTGTGGATGAAACTCCTCAGATAGTTCTTTTATCCTGCAAAAATGATGGCTTAATCTACCTACCCTGTGTCATAAAAAATATTAGACCAGATCATGAGCAATGAAAAGTATCTTCCATTCGCTATTACTAATGAAAAAGATTAACATCTTGCCGTAGGATTATGTCAGAATTACATCATTTTGTGCATCTTCTCTATAAACTATATAAAAGCGAAAGGAAATAATTTCTAAACTCAAAAACATATTAATAGTTCCAATTTATGGTAAAAAGAAAAAGCATTTTACATTAGAACATCAGGCAGCGAACTTTAATTATGCCAATGTTTAACCGTTACCATAGCAGGTAATTGGGAACAGATCTTCAGCTATGTTGGATGTTGGCCGTTGTAGTTACATGCTAGGATTTTAAAGTCACCAGAAACGTGTGCCATCAATGACTGGCAACTCTTATATGTATTTAATTAGTTAAAGCAGTAAGCGCCAGATGCCCCCGAATACATTGCCAGCTGGGGGCTGCAACTAACACATGCTGTTACACTTACAAGGCAGCACAGTACAGGGATGTGCACAGTCATTATGGCTGCACTGCTGCTGGAATGGACCACACTGCATCTCACTACATTACTTGGTTGAAGGACACATGTATGCTTTGTATCCTCAAAAGTCCTGAAAATGGAGGAAATTACTCAATGTGTTATGAAAAATATTTAGAGTTGAGAGTCCTCAGTGGTTGATACCTTTTAATGGCTAACTGAAAAGATGGTAACAAATTGCAAGCTTTCGAGACTACTCAGGTCTCTTCATCAGGCATAGACTAATACAACATCTGAAGAATCAACATATCAGATGTTGTATTAGTCTATGCCTGATGAAGAGACCTGAGTAGTCTCGAAAGCTTGCAATTTGTTACCATCTTTTCAGTTAGCCATTAAAAGGTATCAACCACTGAGGACTCTCAAGTCTAAATATTTTTCTATCTACTGGCTAACACGGTACGAAGATATACATCTTTACTGTATCAATGTGTTATGACTCACTGCAAAATGAATTTTCTTTTAAACCTGGCTGTCCTCTGTAAGCTCATAACTGGGTATCGTTGACACTCTGCACTGCATTTACTCATTCTAGGTACACATTGACTTTTTAGCACTTTAGTTTTTCAGTAACTTAAAGGGGTTGTACAGGCTTTGGACAAAAGTCTGCAGTGCGCACACTGTAACGATTCCCCTGTATTCCTGATGTGAGCGGGGGGTCACGTGACCACGTGTATGCCATTTGCAGTCACGTGGAACTTTGCTGTCATATGGAGTTGACTTCAGACTTTTGTCCTAAGCCTGGACTGTCCCTTTTATTGATATCGGTTTTGACATGGATATATAAACTCTTTGCAAATGTCAAAAGTAATTCTATACTTCTGCCACAAGAGAGCGACATCTGCTCTGTCTCCAAGAGAGATTCTTGGGGAAAGGAGCAGAATGAAGGCTCTATTCTAATATAGGAAAGATGTGTATCTTCGTACCGTGTTAGCCAGTAGATAGAAAAATTCTAGGCAGCGAGAGTGACTACAGACAGATAAATAGAAATGATAGAAGATGAATTAAAATTAATTGCTTGAATATTATAGAATTGATATTCTACTGCTTACAGAGATCGGAAGGTAGAAGACTGTTGCAATTTACGTGACAGGTCAAAAACCCTTGAAAATGACATCCTCTGACACATTTCCTTGACATGTCATTAGCGAACCTGAACTGTCAAGTTCAGGGTTCATACCAGACACCTAACGAACTTCTTCGGGAAGTCTGTTTTAGTGTTCGAAAGGAGAGAGACAGCCCCTACCCCTTACTACGACCATTTTACAGCATCAAAGTTCAGGACCCTATGGGGTTTTGGTAGAGTTGTACCAACTGTACCAAACGACTAAAATCCGGTCGGACCTGAACATCTACAGGTCCGCTCATTGCTAACCATGACCTCTCATCCTGGTGTCACGCTGTTCTGTCTGTACTTGGTTGTCGGCGTGACAATGCATGTCTGTGCCTTAACCCTTTGCTCCTTTTCCCCCTAATTGAGCTGGGATACTGTTATCCGTTACCTGTATGGATGCTGCTCAGTTCCCAGCTCAGCTGCGTAGCTGTGCATGCGTGGGTGTCTCCGCTGCGCTGCATGACCACCCGCATGTGCGGTCCCTGGCTATTGCTGTGGACGCTACCCGTAGGTCAAGGTCCTCTGCAGTGGTGCATGACTTACTACGTGTGTTTAGGCTACAGCCATTTCCAGGTGCCCTTGCTGTGCTGAATTGTGTTTGGCTGCATAGGGTGCGCGGGCCACACCTGCCCTGCTTTTATCAGGGTTAGTGTGTGTAATTGAAATGCTGTTCCCAGCCAATTTCTGAGGGGCAGCTCATATATAAAGGCTCCTTACCCTATGGGCGGGGCCTTAGCTACTCACATAGCTTCTGAATCTTGCCATGTGTGTTGTGTGTTCCTGTACCTGTCCCTGCGCCTATCCTGGAGGCGGTAATTCCAGGCTTGAATCCCTCATCCTGTACCCGTCCCTGCGCCTATCCTGGAGGCTGTAATTCCAGGCTCGCCTATCCTGGAGGCGGTAATTCCAGGCTTGAATCCCTGATCCTGTACCCATCCCTGTGCCTATCCTGGAGGCGGTAATTCCAGGCTCGCTTATCCTGGAGGCGGTAATTCTAGGCTTGAATCCCTGATCCTGTACCCATCCCTGCGCCTATCCTGGAGGCGGTATTTCTAGGCTTGAATCCTGATCCTGTACCCGTCCATGCGCCTCTCCTGGAGGCGGTAATTCCAGGCTCGCCTATCCTGGAGGCGGTAATTCCAGGCTTGAATCCTTGATCCTGTACCTGTCCTGTACCTGACTGTCTGAACTGTGTCTGCTGTGTTATGTTCCTGAAGTCCTTCTGTGTCCTGAACCCTGTGCCCAGTGATTGTGATCTTTTGCTAACTGACTTCCTTTGATACAACCTGGGTTCATCTTGGAAGGAGGAGTCCGGTGTGGGTGTGCTGAGTTTCTGTTACTCTGTGCTCAGCTTGTTTTTGGTGCAATCCCCGGCCGGCTCCAGTTGAGCCTGGCGGGGCTTGCACCAGACCGCTTGGGTTCCTTTTTAGATCGCTTCCAGATGTCCGGATCCGATCCTTCCCTGCCTGATGCCCGGAGCCTGCCGATCGTTGCCAGATGTCCGGAGTCTTATGCCAATGTTGGTCTTGTGATCCAGTCTGTGTTCCTGATGTCCTGTCCGTGTTCCTGATTCCATGTTCCTGATTCCGTGTTCCTGATGTCCGGTCCGTGTTCCTGATTCCATGTTCCTGAGTCCATGTTCCTGATTCCATGTTCTTGATTCCGTGTTCCTGATGTCCGGTCCGTGTTCCTGATTCTATGTTCCTGAGTCCGTGTTCCTGATTCCATGTTCCTGAGTCCGTGTTCCTGATTCCATGTTCCTGAATCCGTGTTCCTGATTCCGTGTTCCTGATGTCCGGTCCATGTTCCTGAGATCCAGTCTGTGTTCCTGATGTCCAGTTTCCTGATCTCCGGTTCGTGTTATTGAGATTGAGTCCGTGTTCCTGATGTCCAGTCCATGTTCCTGATTCCATGTTCCTGTGTCCATGTTCCTGAGTCCCAGTCCATGTTCCTGAGTTCATGATCCTGATGTTTATGTATTATGTGTTGTTACTCCAGTAAACTTTATTTCCTCTGTACCTGAAATTCTACATGGCTCTTCTTGGTCCATATGCTCAGCTGCCACAAAACCCCGGTCTCTGCCCTTCCCTAGTTCGGGTAGGCCGGGTCCCCCTCTGCGGTATGGAGGGTCCACATTGCATCCCCGGGGGGCGCCCGCCCCACGCCATGATGGTCGGTCAGCGTGGAGGCGATGATGGGCTGAGCCGCTTCTCGGCGGCTGCAGCCAATCGTGACACCTGGTATGATTTCATTCTCGGGTCTCTCCTTATATGTGCACAGGGTGAGACCTATCAATTAAGTGTAGCCAAGCTGTAGAAGGTAGAGGGGACCTTTTTTTTTTAAAGAATTTATTAATATTCCAGGAAAATAGGGTGATTTTAAAAGTTTATATACCGGTATATTATTTTTTAAATATTTTTTTTTACTTTTTTGCTTCTTAGTCCCCCTACACTCGGAGGCTTCAGTAGCCCCCTGTTTGTCATGACAACACCATCAGCACCCCATTTCCATCCTCTTAAATGCCTGTTCCATACATACAGCACACAAAGGGCTATGTGGGCTTCCTGGAAGTAGTGGGCCCTGGCTCTTTCCGGAGTTCACCAGGTGCTGGTGCCCCCTTGGCACCATAATAGGCTTGTTGTTTGCATGGCCGAGCAGCACGTTAGTAATGGCAGTGTAGTCTAGGGAGTGTGAATGACTGCTTTGGAACCAAATTGGAAAAACTGGCCTTTTTCTCTGTAGCAACCAATCACAGAGCAGCTGATATTATTTTAGAGTAGTTTACAAAATAAAAGCTGATCTCATATCGAGGCCAGTGGTTATACATTATACATCTCTTCAGTAAATGATCGTGTTTCTTCCTGTTGCTTATATAGTAATAACATTTTCTGCCACACCGATGACCCATCATATCCAGTGCTGTCCCCGATGAGGTTCACAATCTAATGTGTTTATTTTAGACAAGCATACCGGTTCTACTTTTTAATGTGTTATAAAAGCTCAAACAGGGTCTGATCACAAGCAGTTGTATTTTTCAGCTGAAATGACAGGCGCTATGTCATGACACAGCTGTCGGGTGACCCGGGACCAGGGGCTCCTTCCCTGACCCACTAGGGGGCGCCCTGGCTCGCCTTATTCCCCAGTATACTTCTGAAGGTGATGATGCCGGGGACGCCGCCCTTGCCTTATCTCTTGAGTTAGCTTTCCGTCTGTTCTCTTCCCCCACCCAGGGAAGAGGGGGCGCTATTGTGCACTGTAGTACACCAACCCGACAAACAAGGCAACACAAGCAAGGGTTAACAGAAAACTCGAGGCATACAAAATATTCACTCACATGTAACAGAGGAATGCACTGGGGAGTGGAGGATGAGGAATAAACAAAAGTAGAGAAGTGAAGGGAATTACCACACTTATAAACCACGCAACAGTCACAGATGACTCCTACAACACTCCTTATGAACTCCTCTCCCTCCGTTAGCCATGCAGCAAATGCTAGCTCTGACATGGATTTGCATCAGAGCCCAGATTATAAAGGGGAAGGGAGTGGCTAACTGAGTTCCGCTGCCAGATCAGAGTTTTCCAACATGGCCGATTAACCCCTGTTCTGCCAAAAGGAATAAACACCATTTAAAATGAAGGAGAAATGCTTCTTCACAGCCCTGAAATAGGAGCAATCAGACGCTGCGGTCTTCTGGTTCCACACTGTTTCAATAACCCTGTCACATGCTATAACGAATCCAATGGCTCCTGTTATAGTCTCTGAGGTCTGTTGTGCTTCTTTTTGGCAGTTTATGGCACATTTGGCGTTCCTTCCTTCTTTTTCGGTTTTCTATTCTTATTCCAGAATAAAAAAGTGGAGATGACAATGTAGATGTGAGCGTGTTTTTTTTAGATATAGATGGATAACAGAGAACTCAGAGAAAACCAAACATGAGAGGACATCTAGCATCCATGCAGATTGTGTCCTTATAGGATTCATATACAGTTAGGTCCATAAATATTTGGACAGAGACAACATTTATCTAATTTTGGTTCTAGACATTACCACAATGAATTTGAAACAAAACAAATCAGATGCAGTTGAAGTTCAGACTTTCAGCTTTCATTTGAGGATATCCACATTAAAATTGGATGAAGGGTTTAGGAGTTTCAGCTCCTTAACATGTGCCACCCGTTTTTAAAGGGACCAAAAGTAATTGGACAAATGACTCCAAGGCTATTTCATGGACAGGTGTGGGCAATCCCTTTGTTATGTCATTCTCAATTAAGCAGATGAAAGGGCCGGAGTTGATTTGAGGTGTGGTGTTTGCATTTGGAAGGTTTTGCTGTGAAGGAAACATGTCACAGGAGCTCTCCATGCAGGTGAAACAAGCCATCCTTAAGCTGCAAGAACAGAAAAAAACCCATTCAAGAAATTGCTACAACATTAGAAGTGGCAAAATCTACAATTTGGTACATCCTGAGAAAGAAAGAAAGCACTGGTGAACTCATCAATCCAAAAAGACCTGGGAGCCCACGGAAGACAACAGTGGTGGATGATCGCCGCATACTTTCTTTGGTAAAGAAGAACCCGTTCACAACATCAACTGAAGTCCAGAACACTCTCAGTGAAGTAGGTGTATCTGTCTCTGAGTCAACAGTAAAGAGAAGACTCCATGAAAGTAAATACAAAGGGTTCACATCTAGATGCAAACCATTCATCAATTCCAAAAATAGACAGGCCAGAGTTAAATTTGCTGAAAAACACCTCCAGAAGCCAGCTCAGTTCTGGAAAAGTATTCTATGGACAGATGAGACAAAGATCAACCTGTACCAGAATGATGGGAAGCCAAAAGTTTGGAGAAGAAAGGGAACGGCACATGATCCAAGGCACACCACATCCTCTGTAAAACATGGTGGAGGCAACGTGATGGCATGGCCATGCATGGCTTTCAATGGCACTGGGTCACTTGTGTTTATTGATGACATAACAGCAGACAAGAGTAGCCGGATGAATTCTGAAGTGTACCGGGATATACTTTCAGCCCAGATTCAGCCAAATGCTGCAAACTTGATTGGACGGCGCTTCATAGTACAGATGGATAATGACCCCAAGCATACAGCCAAAGCTACACAGGAGTTCATGAGTGCAAAAAAGTGGAACATTCTTCAATGGCCAAGTCAATTACCAGATCTTAACCCAATTGAGCATGCATTTCACTTGCTCAAATCCAGACTTAAGAGGGAAAGACCCACAAACAAGCAAGACCTGAAGGCTGCGGCTGTAAAGGCCTGGCAAAGCATTAAGAAGGAGGAAACCCAGCGTTTGGTGATGTCCATGGGTTCCAGACTTAAGGCAGTGATTGCCTCCAAAGGATTTGCCACAAAATTTTGAAAATAAAAATATTTTGTTTGGGTTATGTTTATTTGTCCAATTACTTTTGACCTCCTAAAATGTGGAGTGTTTGTAAAGAAATGTGTACAATTCCTACATTTTCTAACACATATTTTTGTTCAACCCTTCAAATTAAACGTTACAATCTGCACTTGAATTCTGTTGTAGAGGTTTCATTTCAAATCCAATGTGGTGGCATGCAGAGCCCAACTCGCGAAAATTGTGTCACTGTCCAAATATTTCTGGCCTGACTGTATCAGTGCAAATCAGTGAGTCATGTGCTCATTAAGGCCATGTACCCAAGTGTTCCCAAGTGTACAAATGCTACGTTTTGTGCGAGAGATCATTTAGCCAACAGCTGTCTAATTCGTATGGGATCCTTTATTAAAAGAGCTATACCATCTGCAGATATTGGTGGGTTCGGATGACTTTATTCTAATGTGTACTCCTTTAGGGTATGTGCACTTGGAGTTTTTTGAGTCTTCGAGCGAGTTTGCGCCAAAAAATGTCTGAAAAATAGCTCAAAAACACACTTGACATATTCTTCCTATTCATTTCTATTGTAAAACCACTTTGTTTTCAATCTGTTAAGCATTTTATTTCCACTCCAGGTTTGAAAATGCCTGGTGGGAGAAAGAAAGTGCCCTTCACTTCTCTAAAGGATCTCCCGATGGAAAATTCTCCAAACCTCCAAACTAGGCACTGTCCAAAAATGTCCAAAACGCTTCAAAGCCTCTTCAGAAAAAAAAAAGTCAAGCTAGAAATGTTTCCTAAAAAAGTTTCCATTAGAAAACTCGTTATTTTGTTTAGTAAATGTCCCCAACATTCTTATGTCTTTGGACACCCTTCTGGATAAATGGATAATGAAGGTTACCCTGGGGTCTTTTCACAATGCAAAGATTAGACTGTTAATGAGCGAATAATTTATGTAATTTCTCAAATATAACATTTGAACAATTCATTTGTCATAAATCATGGCAACTTTCAAGAAAAAAAAATCCAGAACCAGTTTGGTCTGAAAGAAATAAGATATTTTTTTTAAAATATGAAGTTTGGTAATTAATATTCCAAAGTCAAATAAACTTGCTGTGCATGTCACTAAACATTAATTTATTCTGCTTTCATGAAAATTTAACGCTCTGTCAGGACATGAATCTCTCCTAGCATTGGGCAAAGCAGCAGTAAAATGTTTTAATATTCTTTGGAGGTGTCTGATTTTGATACGAGATTTCAGTCCCACAGAAGAGATTTCTATAATTTATTCCAGTATATCCACTTTGATCTTTGGGGGAACGCTAACCTTTGAAGGAAAACTAGTAAATCTATAAGTTGCAATGCATTAAACATTGACAAAAACCTGCTTTAAATCTTAATGAAATTTGCTTGGCTTGCCATCTTTTTCAATCCCCTACTTGATGTTGCCCGGCATATTTAGCTATACTAAGCTCGACTCTTTCATATAAAATGTGTGAAATAATTGCTTAGCGATACTTCACAACAAAGCCAAAAATGTTATGGCGCTGGCAGCAACTGTGGACTCGCATGTAACTAGGGCAGAAGAGTGGTTAGAATAAGCAGTAAGAGTTAATAATAGCAAGGATATACACAGAACAGCTATAAAAATAAAACCACTGACAGGTGAAGCGAATAGCTTTGGTTATCGTGTGACAATGGGACCTTTCATAGGGTGCGAAATATAAGGCAGCAAGTGGACAGTCAGTTCTTGAGTTTGATGAGTTGGAAACAGGAAAAAAAAATCAACGTAACTTTGACAAAGGCCACATTATAATGGCTAGATAAGTAGGTGACATCAGTTCAAAAATTAGGTCTTGTAGGGTGTTAGTACTATCAAAGTGGTCCTAGGAAAAACAAGTGATAAAATCGCGACAGGGTCATGGGTGCCCAATGCTCATTGATATAAATTAGGAAAGGAGTCTAGTCAATCTGAGACGATCAAGCAGAGAAGTTCAAGTTTGGGATGAAAATCTGACACCACTCTGTGTGACTGCAGACCTCTGAATCATCGAAGTGCGCGCACCACACAGTGTCAGGATTCTCTGGTGCCGGCAGTGAGAGTGGGCCGTCATGTGACCACAAGTATGTGACTTCATACTTCTAGCCACATTCCGACTAGATGTTCGCAGCCTTGCTCAATATGAATTGGGCGAGGCCAAGCACGTCTAGCCGGCACGTGACAGCGGTTGTGTGACTGCCTACTTTTTCCGCCAGCACCAGAGAATCCTGACACTACAGTGCTTGCGCTGTGAGGATTCAGAAGTCTGCAGTCACACATTGTTACTGCAGACTTTCATCCCAAACTTGGACAAACCCTATTATGCTAGTATAATAGACTAGATGGAGGCCCGGTAATGTCACAATGGGGGCAGGCTTTGCAGTGTTGAGAATCTGTCCCCCCATGTGCTCACCCACCTATCCACTCTCTCTTTCCCCATGTGGTGACTTCTCCCGTCTGTGCTCTCTTTTTTGACCTGTCTACCCTATGTGCTATCCCCCTTGTCTGCTGTCTCCTTCCTGTGCTGTGTTCTCCCCTCATGTGCCGTCCTGTTTGAGCTGTCTCCCCCCTGTGCTCTGTCTCTCTCACCCCTATGTCTGACCGTGTACAGAACATACCACAGCTCCTGGACAGGGGAGGAAGCAAAAGACAATACTGACATTACAGCAGGAGACTGCAGACGATACATTTTGTGAGGTAAAATATTGTTTAAAAACAGTCAGTGAAATATTTTACCTCACAAAATGAATCCTCTGTGATCCCCTGCTGTAATGTCAGTATTGTCTTTTGCTTCCTCCCCTGCCCAGGAGATGTGGTATGCTCTGTACACGGTCAGACACAGACAATTTTTAAAATGAACTTTCGTTCGTCGGAAAACCCCTTTAATGTGACCGGCTTCCTCTGCCTGTAGACACGTTGCGCATCTGCCACCGGGATCAGCCGAATGATTCACTGCGCCTGCGCAGAATTCGCGCAGGCGCAGTGCGATGGTGTTCTGCTGTTGGTACCGCGCAAGAAGCTGCGTGAGTGTGAGTCTGAGTGTGTGAGTCTGAGTGTGTGAGTGTGAATGTGTGTGATGCGTACGGCATATAGAGTGTGTGTGTGTTGCGACAGTGTTCAGCTGGTGGTACCGCGCAATAGGTTGGTACCAGCAGCAGTTTCCATATTGAGACACCCATCACTTGGGTGTCCCAATATGGCGGTTGGTGAACTTCCTCCTCTTGGAATTCTGGGATACGGTGACATCTGGACGGAACAGGAAATGAAAACATTACAAGGCAATTATATAGATTCTTGTCAGAGCACACAATGATACTGCATATGTGGCTGTGTAGCTGTATACCAGTCATGGTGCCCATGCTGACCCCTGTCCATGACTGAAAGCACATACAAAGGAAATGGTATTATCAGAGTTGGACAATAGAAGAGGCGGCTTGGGCTGAGGAATCATATTTTCTTTTATACCAGAATACACTATGGGAAGAAGACAAGCCGGTGAAAAGTACATTACTCTGGGCAATTATCCTCGCATTTATACGGTTATTACTATGACATATATCACGAACCTACCAACTAGGGTCTTCAGGGCAAATTCTGGGGATATCCACTGAGACCCAAAATTCAGCACTGACAGGATTCAAAAGATCTATTGCTAAAATCTTGATGCCAGATACCTACATGATACCCACAGAGATTTACTGGCAGCCAAGCAGTGGTGACGCACGAAATAGAGCATTGTCCTGCTTAAAAATCATGGTTTTCTTGAAAGATGCAGACTTTTTCTTGTACAACTGCTTGAAGAAAGTGTCTTCTAAAAACTGGCAGTAGGTTTAGGAGTTCAGTTTGAGTCCACCTTCAACCCAAAATGGTCCCAGCTTGCTGTGACAAAGAACGCTGGATAGCGTTCGAAACGTGTCACTTTTCTTCTCTTCCACCATGTGGTTTGCTCTGAAATGGTTGTAAAACCATAGTCCTCCATACAGTATAATGGTCCCTGCACTGCCTTCCGTACAGTATAATAGCCCCACATAGTTGACCATAAAGTATAATAGGCCCTGCATTGCAATCCGTACAGTATAATGGAACCACATAGACCTCCATACAGTATAATAGGCTCTGCATTGCCATCCGTACAGTATAATGGTCCCACATAGTACTCCATGCAGTATAAAGTGCTCTACATTGCCTTCCATAATATAGAATGGCCCCACATAGTCCTCTATAAAGTATAATGGGCCCTGCATTGCCTTTCATACAGTACAATTGCCCCACATAGTCTTCCGTACAGTATAATAGGCCCCCGTTGACTTTCATACAGTATAATGAGCCCCACATAGTCCTCCATACAGTTAAATGGCCCTACATAATCCTCTGTACAGTATAATATGCTCCTCATTGCCTTCCATACAATAAAATGACCCCACATAGTCCTCCATATAGTATAATGGGCATTGCCTTCCATACAGTATAATGGCCTCACATAGCCCTCCATTCAGTATAATTGGCCTACATAGTCCTCCATATAGTATAATCACCCCCCGTAGTCCTCCATACAGTATAATGGGCCCTGTATTACCTTCCATACAGTATAATGTTTCCACATGGCCCTCCATACTATATAATGCACCTTGTATTGTCTTCCATCCAGTATAGTAGCGCCACATAGTCCTCATACCGTATAATTGCCCCACTTTAAAAAAAAAAAAGCAAAAAACCTCCCCCAGTCTCCTGTTACTTTGGTCTTGGCAGTGAGCTTTCTGTACCTCCACACCACTCGGCATGTAGGGCGCATTGGAGTGACATCACTGCGCCCGCTGTGCTGAGACGTCTGAGGCAGAGAGAGAGTGATGGCAGAGGGAAGTCAGCTAACAGCTCCCTCTTTGATCATTTCTTTCAACTGTACTGACATCAAGGATGATGAAAGTGTGATGGGGGTTGGTCAGGGTGGGTGCCAGTCAGGGTTCGGACCCGAACGGCTTTGGGAGGAGTGGGGGGGGCTGCCTGGCGTTGTGACCAGGTACATTCAACCTGTGGGCCAGAGTCTGACATGTGGTCAATAGCATGAACCTTGCTAGCTCCAGTTTACAAGTTTAGGTTGTAACTTTAACACCCCTCCTTTATCTTCCCAGGCAGATTGTTGGTGCTGCCGACTCCTGGCGCCTGTGGGAAGAGAGAGCTGTGAAATCCTAGCACCTCCACCCCCCTTACTTCCTTCCATCACCCCCCTGGTTTGTGTTGGCAGGTAACCTCAGGACTTGGATTTTACTGGCTCCCGGATTGTGGCCAGTACGATGAAAAGCTGTTCTGTCCCAGGCATTGGAAAAAGCCACATGCTGCCTTGTGAACAGAGACTGCTCTTCTTGTGCATCCTGAATGAAGCGGTTCAGAGAGAGGGGGATTTACACCCCCGATAATGAATTGCTCTAATAGAAAAGGGCACAGCTATAAAATAAACACCCGTACATGCATATTGTTGCGTTTCCATTCATGAAATAATCGTAACGCTGTTTGTTTGCTTTTTCCACACTAGGCTCATTGTTGGCCAAGATTTCCAGACATACATGGTTAATGAAGAAGACTGTAACACTGTACCGAGGGTAATGGATACATTCAGTTACAGCATCATCAATGGCCTATGCACTGGATTGCTAATGTCTAGTACATTTTCCTAAAAGTTAGAGCAGATTGACTGAATTCTGTCATCACCTATTATACATACCATCAATTTTTCTGTTTTATTAACCGAACTCTATTGAAACTGCATACCCCTTTAAGGGCTCATACTCACTGGAGTCAAAAACGGACGAATGCAAGCCGATAAAAAATCGGATTGCAATCGGACCAATGTTATTCAATAGGTGACTTCTCATTTGCGATTTTTTTCTCAGCTGAAATCGGTCTGAGAAAAAAATCACAGCAAGCTGCGATTTGCAGCGATTTTGGCATGATAATCGCTAATGCAAGTCAATGGATGCGATAAAAAATTGGACAGCACTCGCACCATGCGAGTGCTGTCCGATTTATACGCACCAGTGTCCTTTGAAAAGCCGGCAAATCATCCCCGGCTACTGTAAAATCACACTGACAGCTCACAAAACACTAGATATATACACATATAATACATTGTGAGACAGTGAAGGAATATGTGTTGAATGGGGTGTACATTTCACCTAGGTACTTTGCTGACTCGTATAAGGGAAATGTATAGCTTTGTAAACCTAGTGGTGGAGAAAGGTCAATACACCTTCCATTCAGTGCACATTTGCAGCTCAAACCTGAATCCACTCAAGTGATAATTAGGAAGCCAGAAGTAGGTGTCTGGGAATACAGACAGAGAGCTCACTCAGTCTGGATAGGAGTCCAGACACAAGAGGTGACTCCGGGAGGGGAGCTGTCTCAGTCTGGAGGCTGGATGTGCCTACAGACACAAGAGTAGTCTCTGCGAAACTCCATGCTGGCAACTACTGACTAGGAGGGGAGCTCTCTCAAGTCTGGACGTTGGATGTGCCTTCAGACACAAGAGGAGTCTCTGCGAAACTCCACGCTGGTAACTGCTGAACATATGTGTTGTTTTGGGCCAGGCTGTTAGAGTCTGGTCCCTGATAGTGAGGGAATCTCTCTATGTGAAGTGAGTAGCCGGAGAGGCTCAGGATTTCTGTTTATGAGTTGTTTTTATCACGTTCTGTTTGCTGTGGAGTTTAATAAAGCTGGCTGCGGCCAGTTTATACCAGAACTGCTGTCTGTGAATTAACTGTTTATGTGCCACTCCGTCTACCAGGACGGCGATCCCAGAGCTATATCCCCTGAAAAGCTTACAATTGGTGCTAGAATTCTGGGGCAGCATAGTGGCTAAAGACAGCAGCAAAGAAAAAGTTTGTCAGCAAAAGAAACGTCTGTTGGAGCAGTCTTAAAGAGACAGTAGCCCTAATAGACTTTGCAAAGAAAAAAAAAAAAGTGTCTGCACAGCAAAGCTGAACTTTCTGTGGAAAAGACTGTGGAGTGTGTATGTCTTGAGTGAAGACTGCCGTTGTTGAGACAGATAAATCTGACAGCATGGACGACGAGTGGGGTCACGAAGGCATCTTGCTGTGACTCGGTGGTGGTCACGAAGGTTAAAGCATCTGGCTGCAACTCGGCGGGGTTGCGAAGATTGTCGTCGCACTCAAGTCCGGTTTTGCTGTGGCTCGGCGGGGCCACGAAGATTTTTCAAGGGAAAGCGGTGAAGTTCTGGTGTGAACAGTGCTCCGCGATGGCTGTGAACGGAGCAACGAATGGGTCTGATGAGTCGGACCGCATATTTGAGAAATGTCTACTGGACATGAGGCTGGACATGTTGCGGGAGCTGTGGGCACCGTATGGAATGGCGGCAATGGACCATTCTATGGACTCTCCGGGGGTGCCAGTGTTGTCACAGAGTGCCCGGGGAGGTGGTAAGAGATGTTGTGAACTGAGTCCTAAGACTACTGCTGATTTTTTTGTGTAAAAATTACCCTGCCGGTGTGGTTGTTAAAAAGGGGGCGGAGTCTAAAAAAGGGGCGGATTTTCACAAGAGTGTGGAAAACTGAAAATTGTTACTGGTTGTGGGTTGGTACCTCCTAAAAATGACAATGTGACCGTTGATAACGGGGTAGCTCCAGTAGAAGGGGGTGACGTCAAAGTGGGAGGTGACCTGTTAGTCCACAACACCATGGGGAGTGACACAGACCCCGTAGCTGACTGGGACACTATGAAAGTAAAAAGTGAGTTCAGTCAGGAGAGGCTAGACGAGGGAAGAGAGTCCCCCTCTCGTCGTCGACGGCGCAAGGGCCACAAAAAGGTTGTTCCGGTAGTACTCGCTGAAAATGAAGAGAATGTAGTACTGTCTGCCTATGCTTCAAGTGTGGATTCTCCTTTAGAGGTAGAAGAGGAGGTGGCCAGTCATGGCCAAGAGCTGGAACCTATTCGGCTGCAGTGTCAGAGTGACATGCAGCAATTATGTGAAAACCTGGAGGACGTGTCCTCAGACCAGCGAGATCTAGAAGGAAGCAACGAGGAAGTTATCCAGTGGAAGGAGATGTTCCACGCAATTAAAGAGGACCGCATCAAAATCAAGGAAGAGGTTTTGCAGTTGAAGCGTGAGAAGGAGGCGCTGCAGGATGGAGTTTCTGGAAGTGAACAAATCCTAGAACGACTGCACGAACAGCTCAACCAGGAGCTGTGTGACTCCAAGAAGGAGTGTGGTGAACGCAGTAGGGAACTGCAACAGATTAAGAGAGATTATGTGGATCTCCTCAGGGTCAAAGAAAAACTAGAAGAGGATAAGATGGATGCAGAACAAATGCGCCAGGTGGTTGAGACCACTCTGCAGGACACCCGTGATGAAAATGGTGATCTGCGCAGAAAGACCCTAGGTCTGGAAGCTCAGGTGAAGGAGCTACAGATGTCCTGTGATACTCTCCAGAAGGCGGAGATGTGCTTTAAGGAAAAGCTCAGCCAAATGGAAGCTGAGCGGGAAAAGATGGAGGAGTCCATCAGAGAAGCTACAGACCAGGGCCAGGAGTTGGCCACTGGATATGGGAGGTGTAAAGCAGATACTTCCTCGAGTGATGTGAGTTCGGATGATTCGGTGGATGTCGGAGCCGAGATCAAGGAGCTCAAGGAGTGGTTACAAGCCCAGTGGACACAAGAGAAGCTTCAGAGACGGGCAGCTGAGAGGCGAATGGCGGAACTAGAGGAAGAAGTTCTCGGGCTTAAAAGTCGCCTGATAAAGTGTCACTCGGTGAACAAGGCCTCCTTGGAGAAAGAAAAGGGCAAACACATTGCACTCGCTCCCTTTTGCCAGGAAAAGATAGACCTGAGGAGAGCTAAGAGTGTGGTAACGGAAGATAAATGTGAAATGGAAGTGGTCAGGACGGAAATTCACGAATTTGTAGCTGTGAGTCAGCTCAGAAGAAGCGTAAAGGGGGAAGAAGCTGAAAGTCAGTTGTCCCTGAACCCTGAGCAGGTTGATCATCTGGAAACCACTGATGAGACCAAAACGTGTCGGTACAAGTGCCTCGTAGATGTACCCGAGGACTTGAGAGAAGAATGCACCCGTGAGTCTGTGCATGAAGTGTTTAGGAAGGCCGTGGGAGCCTGTAAGGTGTACTCGACCTCAGGAGCTAAACAGCTGGTGGTCTTGTCCACGACCGAAGTTACAGTGAAGAGGGTGGCAATCCTAAGTGACATGCACTGGCGATGTATTCGCACAAAGCGGTTTCTCCGGTTGAAGACAGAACAAGCCGTTAGACAACTGAAGCTTATGAGAAAAGCTCACAGTCTGCGGGAAAAGGTCATCCGGGTGCCTCATGTTCTGGTGAGAAAGCTGATTGGGAGAAATGGCCGAGCCATGCAGATGATGGTGAAGAGGTCTGGTGTGGTGAAAGTAAGCAGTCCACGTGATCGTCGGGACTGGATACCAGATGAAGACGGCATGGTGTCATTCTACGCTATAGGAACGGAAGAAAGTCTGGAATATGTGCGCATGCTGGTGGCGTACCGTGTGACCTACCTGCGAGAGGTAGAACAATTGAATCTCGCTAGACAGCGAGTAGATAGACAGCATCATCTGAGCAGCAGAAGATGGCAGCCGTCTACTGAGGGTAGTGGGCGTGGGTTTAGAGGTAGTGAGACCTCCAGTAACTCAGGTTTGAGAGGCCCATACAGACGACCCGATAGAGTACGGGACAGTACGAAGTCTAACCGGACCTTAGATACCCAGGCAAGACCTGACAAGGTTACGATTGACCGCTGGGAACGGAGGGAGACCTGACAAGGTTACGACCCGGAAATGTGACTGGACGAAGTCTGTGACAATGACAGACGGTAGGTCCCTAAGGAAGGAGCGAATGTCATTGACTAATATTCCGGGGGGCTGAACAGAGCAATGGACAAGTACATGGTCTCTGTGTGAACTGTGGGTTGAGGTGATTGGATGTATTTTGTGTTCAAACCTACAAGTTTGAAAAGGGGGGGAAGATGTGATGCAGCCCTTGGCTGGCATTCCTTTAATGGCTCAGTGTGTGTGTAAGGGTATATAAACCCTGCTTAATTGAGGCCTGGTGAGGCCGAGTGAAGCCTGACTGCCTGAAAGGTCAGAGACTGGATCCTGTGTGGATGCTAGTGGCCATGGAAGGTAAATGGACGGTAGTGAAGATGAAGCTAATGATGGCCATGACTGGTCCGGAGTTCACTGTCTCTTTGAGATTGTTGACCAGCCCTCCGGTCTGGATGACCAGCCCTCCGGTCTGGAGAAGAGGGGGGGGGATATGTGAGACAGTGAAGGAATATGTGTTGAATGGGGTGTACATTTCACCTAGGTACTTTGCTGACTGGTATAAGGGAAATGTATGGCTTTGTAAACCTAGTGGTGGAGAAAGGTCAATACACCTTCCATTCAGTGCACATTTGCAGCTCAAACCTGAATCCACTCAAGTGATAATTAGGAAGCCAGAAGTAGGTGTCTGGGAATACAGACAGAGAGCTTACTCAGTCTGGATAGGAGTGACTCCGGGAGGGGAGCTGTCTCAGTCTGGAGGCTGGATGTGCCTACAGACACAAGAGTAGTCTCTGCGAAACTCCATGCTGGCAACTACTGACTAGGAGGGGAGCTCTCTCAAGTCTGGACGTTGGATGTGCCTTCAGACACAAGAGGAGTCTCTGCGAAACTCCATGCTGGTAACTGCTGAACATATGTGTTGTTTTGGGCCAGGCTGTTAGAGTCTGGTCCCTGATAGTGAGGGAATCTCTCTATGTGAAGTGAGTAGCCGGAGAGGCTCAGGATTTCTGTTTATGAGTTGTTTTTATCACGTTCTGTTTGCTGTGGAGTTTAATAAAGCTGGCTGCGGCCAGTTTATACCAGAACTGCTGTCTGTGAATGAACTGTTTATGTGCCACTCCGTCTACCAGGACGGCGATCCCAGAGCTATATCCCCTGAAAAGCTTACAACATATATATATATACATGTCATTGTGGGAAGGGTGCATTTATTTTGTGCCCCCCTGGCTACTAACATCTGCCCGAGCCACCCCAGAAAAGGCAAATCTGTAATTAGATGCGCCCTTTCTGGCACTTAGCGCGTCTATTCCCATTGCCCTGTAGCGGTGGCGAATGGGTTAATAATGGGTTAAAGCCACCTTGCTATTAGAAGATGACTTTAAGCCAGGTTAATAATTGAGAGTTGTCAATTAGACAACTCTCAATTATTAATCCTATTGTATGAAATAAAAATAAAACACACTTTAATTAAAAATAATTTTAATGAAATAATCACACAGTTTTTGACCATCTTTTATTTTACAGGTAATCCATGCGAAGCCCTTGGTCTCTTGTAATAAAAATAAAATAATAAAGCAACATTATTCTTACCTTTCCGGGGCACAGTCAGGTCCCATGCTGTAATCCTTCACAAAGGGTTAACTGGCTTACAGCTGGCAGCGCATCTAATGCTGGCAGCTCAGCTGTAAGCCCCCGAATGAAGGAGTTCCTCTCCCGGCGGACAGGAGAGGAAGTGATTAGTGTGGGAAGCTTAATTGATTGCTTCCCAGGCTAATCAGTTCAGGTCAGCCGGGGACACTGCACAGCATCAATGACGTCAGAGGGAGTCCCGGCTGACCTGAAGTGAACTGATTAGCCTGGGAAGCAATCAATTAAGCTTCCCATACTAATCACTTCCTCTCCTGCCAGCATTAGCTGTAAGCCAGTTAACCCTTTGTGAAGGATTACAGCGTGGGACCTGACAGAGCACCGGATAGGTAAGAATAATGTTGCTTTATTATTTTATTTTTATTACAGGAGACCACGGGCTTCGCACAGATTACCTATAAAATTAAAGATGGTCAAAAACTGTGATTATTTCATTAAAATGATTTTTAATTAAAGTGTGTGGGTTTTATTTTTATTTCATATAATAGGATTAATAATTGATAGTTGTCTAATTGACAACTCTCAATTATTAACCTGGCTTAAAGTCACCTTTCAATAGCAAGTGTTGTGAATGTGTTAGAAATGAATTCTGAGCAGAAGCTCCCTCTGGTGGTTACAAACAGTACTGAACTATTCAGTGAAGATTGGCAATCAGGTGTTACAGACTGGTCTTATATAAGGGAGGTTCCCTCCCATCAGGGTTGCCGGTGATCAATTGTTCTTGTCTCAACTTTGGTTCCTGGTTCACTTGGAAGCTTGCTGTGTCTTGCCTGCATCTTCTGCTAACAGATAAGATATTTTCTGCTTTTATTTTTGGGCTTGCTTTTTGCATTTTTTCCTGCACTTCTGTGGAGGTCAGCCAGGTCCCCTCCGGGGGCTTGTGCTCCTCTCAGTTTATCTGAGCCACTGTTATTTGTTCATTTGCCTTTTCCAGTTTTTTCAGTGGCTACTGCTTAGTTTTGTTACACCAGAGAACTAATTTAGGTGGTAGAGGTCGTGTGATCTCAGGTGTTTTTGCAGTTAGTGAGTTGGTATTTTTTTAGGGTTTTTTGGATTGCAGTAAGTGTCCTTCCTATCCTTTTCTTTCTAGGAAGATTGGGCCCCAACGTTTGCTCATACTATTTTCTGTCTGTGTCTGTATTTCCTCTTGTCTAACCTCCATTACATGTTTGGGGGCTTCCTATGTTCTTTGGGGATCTGCTCCGGGGCAGATAGTTTTCCTCTTTCTATCTTTAGGTGTAGTTAGCTTCTCAGGCTGTAACGAGGCATCTAGGACCAACGTAGGTACGCTCCACGGCTGCCATTAGTTGTGGTGGTTAGTCAGGGTACTGCAATCCAGTAGATTCCAACCTCTCTGGTGTATTGCCTTTTTTGCCTGCTCTCCTCAGCTACCAAATCCTCTTTTTCTCTGGGTGCTGAGGATTTTTTTTTCTCTCTCAATGGAGTTTGCACAGTTGTCTGGCCGTGTGGATCAGCTTGCCACTGAAGTTCGGAGTATTGCTACCTATCTTGCAGGGTTGCCGGTTGTGGAACCTAGGATCCCCATGCCAGATTTGTTTTTAGGGGATCGAGCTAAATTTCTGAATTTCAAAAATAACTGTAAGTTGTTTTTTGCCTTAAAACCTAAGTCCTCAGGGAACGCAGCACAAATTGTCATCTCTCTCCTGCGCGGCGATCCTCAGGATTGGGCTTTTTCCCTGACACCTGGGGATCCTGTTTTGAGTAATGTTGATGCATTTTTTCTGGCTCTGGGGTTATTGTACGATGAACCTAATGTCACTGATCAAGCTGAAAAAGCCTTGTTGGCATTAAATCAGGGGCTTGAGGACGCTGAGTTATACTGTCAGAGATTCCGAAGGTGGGCAGTCCTGACCAAATGGAATGACGATGCTTTGGCAGCCCTTTTTCGGAAGGGTCTGTCAGAGAATGTAAAAGATGTTATGGTGGGTTTCCCTGCTCCCTCTGGTCTCAATGATTCTATGTCATTAGCGATTCAAATTGACAGATGTTTGCGTGAGCGTAGAGGTATGCGTGGAATAGTGTTGCCTTGTGAACCAGCTTCTGAACCCATGCAGTGTGATAGAGTGGCTTCTGGGGCACAGCGTCATGAGTTTCGAAAACGCAATGGGTTATGTTTCTACTGTGGTGACGCCTCTCATGCTATTTCTGTCTGCCCTAAGCGGGGAAGACGTTTTGCATGCTCAGTTGTCTTGGGTAGTGTTCAGACTAAATTTCTGTGACTGTTACCCTGATTTGCTCCCTGTCCACATTTTCTGCTCAGGCTTTTGTTGATTCGGGAGCAGCTATTAACCTGATGGATTTTGATTTTGCTAAACGTTGTGGGTTTCCCTTGATACCCCTACGGAAGTCTATTCCCCTACTGGGGATTGATTCTACCCCTTTGGCTGAGAATAAACCCCAGTTCTCTACTCAGGTGATAATGAGGGTTGAACCTGATCATCAGGAGAGTTGCAAATTTTTGGTGCTGTATAATCTGCATGACATTGTTGTACTGGGTTTCCCTTGGTTACAGTCTCATAATCCTGTTTTGGATTGAAAATCTGTGTCTGTAACCAGTTGGGGCTGCCAATGTGTTAATGCCAACACTCCTGTTTTTTCTGCCTCTCCCCAGGCTCAGGATGTTCCTGACTTTTTGACTGATTTTTCTGATGTGTTTAGCGAAAGTAATTCTGCATCCTTGCCCCCCCATAGGAGCTATGACTGCGCTATTGAATTAGTGCCTGGTAGTAAATTCCCTAAAGGTCGCCTTTTTAACTTGTCTGTACCTGAACATGACGCTATGCGGTCTTATATCAAGGAGTCATTGGAGAAGGGTCATATCAGACCATCCTCTTCACCCTTGGGTGCCGGTTTTTTCTTTGTGGCCAAAAAGGATGGTTCATTAAGGCCGTGTATTGATTATCGTCTCTTGAACAATATCACTGTGAAATATCAATATCCGTTACCCTTGATTTCTGACCTGTTTTCCAGGGTGAAAAGTGCTACTTGGTTTACCAAGCTTGACCTCAGGGGGGCGTATAACCTTATTCGCATTAAGCATGGGGATGAATGGAAGACGGCATTTAATACCCCAGAGGGGCATTTTGAGTACCTAGTGATGCCCTTTGGGCTCACTAATGCTCCTTCCGTCTTCCAGTCCTTCATGAATGACATTTTCAGGGATTTTGTGGATAAATTTCTGATTGTTTATTTGGATGATATCTTGATTTTTTCCAATGACTGGGACTCTCATGTGAAACATGTTCGGACTGTGTTCCAGATTTTGAGAGAGAATGCTCTGTATGTGAAGGGATCAAAGTGTCTTTTTGGCGTACAGAGGATCTCATTTCTGGGATTCATTTTGTCCCCATCTGTTATTGAAATGGACCCGGTCAAGGTTCAGGCCATCTGTGATTGGGTCCAACCTACTTCATTAAAGGCTCTTCAGAGATTCTTGGGTTTTGCCAATTTTTATCGTAAATTTATTGGTAATTTCTCTGTTATTGTTAAACCATTGACTGATTTGACCAAGAAGGGTTCTGATGTGGTGAATTGGCCTCCTGAGGCAGTCTCTGCGTTTCAGGAACTTAAGCAGAGATTCACTTCTGCTCCTGTTCTACGGCAGCCTGATGTTTCTCTGCCATTTCAGGTGGAGGTTGATGCCTCTGAAATTGGGGCAGGTGCCGTTTTGTCCCAAAGAGATCCAGAGACCTCTAAAAGTAACCCTTGTGCCTTTTTCTCTCGAAAATTTTCTCCAACTGAACGTAATTATGACGTGGGTAATCGTGAGTTATTGGCCATGAAGTGGGCTTTTGAAGAGTGGAGACATTGGCTGGAGGGAGCCAAACATCAGGTGGTGGTCCTCATGGACCATAAGAATCTGGTTTATCTGGAATCAGCCAAGCGACTTAATCCTAGACAGGCCAGGTGGGCCTTGTTTTTCACACGTTTTAATTTTGTGGTTTCCTTTCTTCCTGGCACTAAGAATGTTAAAGCGGATGTCCTCTCGAGGAGTTTCCTTGCGGACTCTCCTGAGTTATCTGATCCTGCTGTTATTTTGAAAGAGGGTGTAGTTCTTTCCGCCATCTCGCCCAATTTGAGACTGGCTCTGGAAGGGTGTCAGGAGGATGAACCCGAGCGCTGCCCTATTGGGAAATTGTTTGTCTCAGCCGGTAGAAAAAGAGTGTGATGTCTGAGATTCATTGTTCCGCGTTGGCCGGTCATCCCGGAATTTTTGGTACCAGAGACTTGGTTAGTCGGTCCTTTTGGTGGCCTACTTTGTCTCGTGACGTCAGGGAATTTGTGCAGTCCTGCGGGACTTGCTCTCGCTCCAAGCCTTGCTCTCGCTCTAGTGGTTTTTTGATGCCATTGCCTGTGCCCAAGAGACCATGGACCCATATCTCTATGGATTTCATTTCCGACCTCCCTGTTTCTCAGAGAATGACCGTTATCTGGGTGATTTGTGATAGGTTTTCCAAAATGATACATCTTGTGCCATTACCTAAGTTGCCTTCCTCCTCCGAATTGGTGCCTTTGTTCCTTCAGCACGTGGTTCGGTTACACGGCATTCCTGAGAACATTGTGTCTGACAGAGGAGTCCAGTTTGTTTCCAGATTTTGGAGGACTTTTTGTTCTAAACTTGGTGTTCAATTGTCTTTCTCCTCGGCGTTTCATCCTCAGATCAATGGACAAACTGAGAGAACAAACCAGACATTGGAGACTTATCTGAGATGCTTTGTGTCTGCTGATCAGGATGACTGGGTCTCTTTTTTGCCTTTGGCTGAGTTTGCTCTTAATAATAGGGCTAGCTCTGCCACTTTGATGTCTCAATTTTTCTGCAATTTCTGGTTTCACCCTCGATTTTCTACGGGACAGACGGAGGCTTCTGTCTGTCCGGGTGTTGACTCTGTTGTGGAGCGTATGCAGCAGATTTGGGACCAGGTAGTGGAGAGGTTGTCCCTCTCTCAGGAGAGGGCCCAGCGGTTTGCCAACCGGCATAGGACTGATGGTCCTCGGTTTGAAGTGGGGAACTTGGTCTGGTTGTCCTCAAGAAATATCCCTATGAGATTGCATCTCCTAAGTTTAAGCCTAGGTTCATTGGACCTTATAAGATCATGGAGATTCTTAATCCTGTTTCCTTTCGTTTACTTCTTCCAGGGACATTTAAGATCCATAACGTGTTCCACAAGTCCTTATTGAAGAGGTTTGTCGAGCCAGTGGTTCCTATGGCTGCGCCTCCTAACCCTGTTTTGGTTGAGGGCAATCTGGAGTATGTGGTTGAGAAAATATTGGATTCTCGTTTTTCTAGACGGAAACTCCAGTATTTGGTTAAGTGGAGAGGTTATGGTCAGGAGGACAATTCTTGGGTGTTTGCTTCAGACATCCATGCTAGGAGACTGATCCGTGCGTATCACAGAGCTCATCCTGACCGACCTGGTTGCCCAAATGAGGGTTCGGTGACCCCTCCTCAAGGGGGGGTACTGTTGTGAATGTGTTAGAAATGAATTCTGAGCAGAAGCTCCCTCTGGTGGTTACAAACAGTACTGAACTATTCAATTAAGATTGTGAAGATTGGCAATCAGGTGTTACAGACTGGTCTTATATAAGGGAGGTTCCCTCCCATCAGGGTTGCCGGTGATCAATTGTCTTGTCTCAACTTTGGTTCCTGGTTCACTTGGAAGCTTGCTGTGTCTTGCCTGCATCTTCTGCTAACAGATAAGATTTTTTCTGCTTTTATTTTTGTGCTTGCTTTTTGCATTTTGTCCTGCACTTCTGTGGAGGTCAGCCAGGTCCCCTCCGGGGGCTTGTGCTCCTCTCAGTTTATCTGAGCCACTGTTATTTGTTCATTTGCCTTTTCCAGTTTTTTCAGTGGCTGCTTAGTTTTGTTACACCAGAGAACTAATTTAGGTGGTAGAGGTCATGTGATCTCAGGTGTTTTTGCAGTTAGTGAGTTGGTATTTTTTTAGGGTTTTTTGGATTGCAGTAAGTGTCCTTCCTATCCTTTTCTTTCTAGGAAGATTGGGCCCCAACGTTTGCTCATTTTTTTTCTGTCTGTGTCTGTATTTCCTCTTGTCTAACCGCCATTACATGTTTGGGGGCTTCCTATGTTCTTTGGGGATCTGCTCCGGGGCAGATAGTTTTCCTCTTTCTATCTTTAGGTGTAATTAGCTTCTCAGGCTGTGACGAGGCGTCTAGGACCAACGTAGGTACGCTCCACGGCTGCCTTTAGTTGTAGTGGTTAGTCAGGGTACTGCAATCCAGTAGATTCCAACCTCTCTGGTGTATTGCCGTTTTTGCCTGCTCTCCTCAGCTACCAAATCATAACAAGCAAGGTGGCTTTAACCCATTATTAACCCATTAGCCACCGCTACAGGACAATGGGAATAGACGGGCTAAGTGCCAGAAAGGGCGCATCTAATTATAGATTTGCCTTTTCTGGGGTGGCTGGGGGCAGATGTTAGTAGCCGGGGGGCACAAAATAAATGCACCCTCCCTAGGTTATCATTATCTGCTCCCACTCGCTGGCTTTGACTGTCTGGTTGAGAAAATAGCGCGGGAGCCCACGCATTTTTTTTCAATGAATTTACACCTTTAATTAACCCCTAGCTGTATGAAATTTTGCACACATACACTCATGTCATTGTTAGTGAAAACCATATATCAAACTACATGAAATGACATGGTTAACTGTATGTAAACCATGTGTCATTTCATGTCGGGTCTCAAATTTCCAAAAGTCGGCAATTGAATTAGCAGCTGTTATACTATGTAGAAGTGTATGACATATATATATATATATATATATATATTAGCTTTTTGTGTAAATTTTTTTTTACAATGTGATTTTTACATGATTTTTTACATAGAGGTAACTGCTCTATGTAAAACGTCATGTTAAAATCGCATTGCATACAGATGGAAAACGAATGGTGCAATTAAAAATCGCATACAAATCGCATGATGATTGCATATATTCGGACCGTTTTTCCCATCCAGAAAACGGATCGTTTTTTTTTCCACAAATGGGTATGTACCCTAAGAGTATTCTTTCTCTTTATAATTAGGGGCCCTGGGACAAGCTCTCCACAGTGAAGCACCCCCCTACACCTCCTCCCTCATTTCTATCTATCGGCCTAACCGACCGCTGCGCTCTGCAAACGACTTTCGACTAACCTCTGCACTAATCCATACCTCCCACTCCCGACTCCAAGACTTCTCCCGCGCTGCGCCAATCCTCTGGAATGCTCCACCCCAAGAAATTAGGACCATCCACAATTTGCATAGTGTCAGGTGCTCCCACAAAACACATTTGTTCAGAGCGGCCTATCACATTCACTAATCAAAGTCATTCTAGGTGTAAGTGTGTGTGTGTAGCCCATTCACTATCTCCATCCCTCACTCACTCATGATGGCTGGACCATCATTGTAAATACACCATTGTATATACACACCTGTACTTTGTATCTCCCCCACCTCATTGTAGATTGCAAGCTCTCACGAGCGGGGTCGTCTTATTTTGCTTTAATTATTGTATTGTTAATGTTGTTACTTATGACTTGCGTTTTGAAACTGTTAAAATGTAAAGCGCTGCAGAATATGTTGGCGCTATATAAATAAAGATTATTATTATTATTAAAGAAGACCTTGATGGAGACAGTAATAAAGGCGATACCAATGATGAGGTTACTAGCACTTTCTGTAATTATGGGTGTCACTATTGGCAGGAAAGGTATCTATGATATTTATTTTCACATATGTCTAATTACTAAATTGCCGTTTACATGTCAGCCATGTCCCATCTGTCTTACTGACCTTCACAACTGTGGAAAATACCAGTGTTCAGCTCTCCGATTAGTAACAGGCTTTTACCCTCCTTAAGGGGGCAAAGGACAAGTCCAGACTTCTTACTATTATAGATGGTCAGGCTGGGTTCAGTGTTCCGCCTCGTTTGGACTATTTTAATATACAGTGCTTTTCTTTTATGCTGTCAGCCTATGTTCTTATTGTTAGAGGACATTTTACAACTGTTTGCATTTTAAACTCTACATTCCAAAACACAGTAACAAGAATATAGATGACACTTTTTGCATCTTGTGCAGATTCAGGGCGCTGCAATTTTTGGTGTTAATTTTTTTATCGTTCAACTAGGCTTTTAATTTTGTTCAAGCGTGTGCTTTCGTCCCGATATGACACTATGACATTGTTGAATCATGAAATCCAGCGTCCTAGCGATAAAAAAGTAGACAACACAGAGCAGGTCAGATCGGTGCCATTGTGATCACCTGATACCTGACAATTCCTTCTTAACTGCACTAACAGTAATACTTACCCGTAGTAGAACTGCCATTCTCAGCTGCTCCCGCGATGCTCCTGACTTAGATGCTGCCATCGGCCTCCTCTCCCAACACATTTAGAGGATTTGCTGGAAGATAGTCGTGATTGCGTGAGATCACATGAGAGAGATAAAGTCTTCCCGATTACCATGTCAGTGCATCCCTCCCGTCACTTCCTGTTATTCATGTGCTGGGAGAAGAGATGGATAGCAGCATCAGAATCAGGAGCATTGCAGGAACAGCTGAGAATGGCAGACCTACTATGTGTAAGTATTACTGTTAGTGCACTAGACGTTCTCAGCGCAGTCATGTGAGATGGATGAAGTGTCACATGTCCACGCTGGCATAGTTCTCTACATTACAGTTTATAAAATTTGTGAAAGGTTTTCTTTAAACAGGAGGGTGGAAGCAAAAAAAATCAAGGGGCATTTGGATTGGCCATTGACTGATCACAGTTCTTTTCGTCCTGTATAAACCAAAACTTTTAGGTGCTCGAAGGTTAAGATCAGTACTTTTATTCCACCAGACTGTTGTGAATGTGCTAGAAATGAGTTCTGAGCAGAAGCTCCCTCTGGTGGTTACAAACAGTACTGAACTATCCAATGAAGATTGTGAAGATTGGCGATCAGGTGTTACTGATGTAAGCTTTTCAGGGGATATAGCTCTGGGATCGCCGTCCGGGTAGACGGAGTGGCACAGAAACAGTTCATTCACAGACAGCAGTTCTGGTAAAAACTGGCCGCAACCAGTTTTATTAAAGTCCACAGCAAACAGAACATAATCAAAACCAAATCATAAACATAAGACCTGGGCTTGTCCAGCCACTTACTACACTTAGATAGATTTCCCTATCTATCCGGGACCAGACTCTAACAGCCTGGGCCAAAACAACACATATGTTCAGCATTTACCAGCATGGAGTTTCACAGAGTCTCCTCCTTGTGTCTGAAGGCACCTTCAACGTCCAGACTTGAGAGAGCTCCCTCCTATTCAGCAGCTATCCGCATGGATTCTCACAGAGACTACTCCTGTGTCCGGGGTACATCGAGCACCCAGACTGAGACAGCTCATACTCCTGGAGACTCCTTCTTGTGCCTGGACTCCTTGTCCAGACTAAGCGAGCTCTCTGTCTGTGTTCGCAGACACCTACTTCTGGTCTCCTAATTAACAGCTGAGTGGTTTCAGGCCTGAGCTGCAAGTGTGTACTGAATGTAAGGTGTAGTGACCTTTCTCTACCACTAGGTTTACAAAGCCATACATTTCCCTTATACCAGTCAGCAAAGTATCTAGGTGAAATGTACACCCCATTCAACACACATACTCTCACTGTCTCACATATCCCCCCCCTCTTCTCCAGACCGGAGGGCTGGTTCGACGGCTGGCAACAATCCAAAAGAGACAGTGAACTCTGGACCAGTCAGGGCCCTCATCAGCTTCATCTTCACTATTGTCATCTGTATCTTCACTTGAGCCATAGCCAACATCAGCTTTCTCTTCATCTGAAGCATCCGCACTACCCTGTACCCTCCCAGGCCTATGCTCTCTGCGGGCCTCGGGTATCCTGCACGGTTTCATCTTGACCTTAGGGCCGGGCTCAGTTTCGATATAGTGCCTGGCCAGAGAAGTACGACCCGGCACATCAGAACACTTCTGCTGACTCTTCCTCAGAAACTCACGTACCTCCTGTCCTTGGTGCACTGACCATGTGTCACCAACTATCACAGAAGGTATGGGGGGTTTTTCACTTTTCTCTAGTTCCCCTTGAACCCTCTTTAGCACATCTATTTTCTTGAATATCGGTTGACTCATAAAGTCTAGTTCACAGACCTTAAGCTCCTCTGCCATGGTCTCTGACCATTTTAAGCTACACTGTTCAAATGATTGGGACTGTAGAAGGAGCTGATCGTTTTTCTTTTGCAGTACACATAATTCATCCGCTAAGTCTCCAGCTGAATTGTAATGTTCTACCGTGACAACAGCATTCTTATATAGAGCCTTAGACTTATTGAGCAGCATTTGCTCTTGCAACGAAGAGATTCCCTGTATTCTTCCTTTTACTTCATTGACTTTCTCACGAAGATGCTCATGGCTTTCATCACACTCCATCACAGTTTGGAGTTTTTTCTGAGAAGTCATCAATTCATCTGGTACCTGTTGGACGTCTTTTATGTCTTCGGCCCCTTCTTCAGGCTCTTCTGGTAGAACATGCTCTGAAGCCCTACCGTCAGTCTTACATTCTACCTCTTCAGTCACATCATTATGGTCTCCAATATTTCCATTTATTGCGGCTTTCAAGTTCTCCTTGATAGCTGCATCTGTATACTCAGAACCCGCCGGATTCTTCTCTTCCACCACGTTCTGCATCCCATCTGAGCTCCCGTGTGTCTGCAGCGGCAACGGAGTGACATATCGCTTTTCCCATTTGTTGGGACGTGGCTCCGATGTAGACTCCATGAAAGTGCGCTTGAGCTCACCAATGCCAGCCTGATGTCTCAAAATCTCATCTTGTGATTTATCCAGATCCTTGGTGTCACTCGGGAACACCGCTGGGGCTCCGGGCGCCGAACTTCCAACCTGAGCTTCACGAGTTGCAGCTACTGATCCGAACCGTAACCCGTCCACGCCGCTGTCTTCGGCAGAAACAGATTCCTGGACAGAGTCTGTCCCCATATCTTCAGTCTTGTTCCTCACAGCTTCACTTGAGACCTCAGCTTCTGATGAGGCATCTGGCTTGGTGACTACCACTTCTATGGCTCCTTCCACCTCTGCAGCATCTCCCTCAGAGTCCCTGGCATGATGCAGATCCACACCACACGTCGACAACTTCCCACTTCCAACAGCCTCCACTTGTGCTGTGTTCAGTCTCAGAGTCCTGCCTTCAAAGCTCAGCTCTCCTCCTTTCACCTTAGTCTTCGCCAGGGAACCGGCCAACTGTAAAACATCTTCAGATGCCATCTTCTGTCCGGCTGTAAGGTCAGCATCAGCTTTCTTCTCAGGACTCTCAACCTCCTCTGCTACCATGCCTTCCTCATTTGCACTGGTTGCTTTATTGTCATCAGATGATTCACTATCACTACCACTATCCCTGTCTGACCCCTTTTTCTCAGCCACATTCGGCTCACTTTCAGGGTTATACAATTCATTCTCATTCTCATCCTGCTCACTTTCAGGGTTATACAATTCATTCTCATTCACATCCTGCTCACTTTCAGGGTTATACACTTCATTTTCATTCACATCCTGCTCACTGTCAGGGTTATACAATTCATTCTCATTCACATCTTGATCTGGAACCTTAGTTAACATGTCATCCACAACATTAACTTCACCATCTGGTCCCTGGTTTCCCTCAGGTGGTCCCTCAAGTATGTGACTATGTGACAACCTCAGCACTATACTTCCATATAGCTCAGGTACTAGGAGCTGGCTCACGACCTTTCCCTGGACTTCAGTGTCCCTATACAACAGGTTATTGTTTATGGCAACATGAGGAAACCTCTCCTCAGAGCCAGGCTCTTGGGAAACCTCATTTAGAACATTTATATTTTCCTGTGCCGTTTTAAGAGAGGGGTCTCGCCACTGTTCACTCTCAAAATTGTCACAGGACACAGGTAAGTTAGGGACACTCGGTTCCCGAGAACCACCATCCTCGTCTCCCAACATCCCCTGCAAAGGAATTTCATCACTATCACAGTCATCATTATTATCAATATCATCATGATTATGATCAGTATCATCATCACTATCATGATCATCATCATTATTATTATCAGCATCATTATCATGGTCATTATCATGATCATCATTATCATCATCATCATCATCATTATCACATAAGTTTAACGCCCACTAGCATTGTGTTCCGCCCCTCGGGACTGCGCACCCTCAATAGGAGCTTCATCACACTGTCCATCAGAAACATTTTTCCCCCAGAGATCCTTAGACCGGGAAAGTCATTACCCAATATGACGAGGGGCACCAGGTTCTTCACTACCCCCACTTCACATGAAACCTCCCCGCGTTTGGGGATCAAGTCCACGACAGTCTCTGGGTAGACTTTGGTGTCTCCATGGACGCACACCACACTCAGATGTTTATCAGGGATAAAGTCCCTATCAATCAGGCTGTCCCATACGGAAGTCACTGGACTCTCTGAGTCCAAGAGGGCCTGTGCAGGGCAGTCATTTACAACCACCGGGGACCCCTGTGGTCCAGTCTCTTCGGCTGAGGTGGACACACACACAGGCTCTGCGCAGGGAGAGAGGGATCCGCCAACATCACAACACATAGGCTCCCCCTCTATTGGACAGTTGGCTGCAATTTCACGACATCTCCAACACTGTCCATCACACTCTCCCACCCACACGACCCCAACAACTGGAACGCTCTTACCGGGAGAGTTCGGCGTCCAGGAACTCTGAAGTGACGACCTCTCAGACGGCTGGTCACGGAGGCAGTCTTTGGTGGCGAAGGCCCTCTCCAAAATCATAGAATCATGCCCTATAGGCAATCCTTATTGATAAAATACCTCAATGGGTAGCACCCAAACACAACCGTGAAATAAAAAACAAAAAACAAAGTGTATTCCTAACTTAAAAGCTATGGGGATAGCCTAGAGTCCCTGATGTAGGTCTGGGCTGTCACCTGCCTAACAGCGGAGGTTGGCACCCTAGGGGGAAGCGTTGTGGCGCCCCCGCTCCACGATGGCTGACCCTAGGGTCCCTGTTAGGCCCTTACACCTTAGGGGATACCTCTACCCAGATAGTAGGGAGACCCCTAACATTAATACAGAGACCAGCTAACATTAAAGGTGACCCTAAGTCCCCAAAGTATTAAAAACAGTTCACAACACACGGGGTGGTAGGAAGTATAATGGAGATTGGCACAGATCTGCTGTACAACACTGCTAGTATACAGCAGCCTCCTTTTATGAACAGGAGTTATGATAAAACTGCCTTCTTGTGCCACAGCTTAATGAAAGTGAATGTGAGCAGTCTCATACTTGTTCACTCACTAGTCAAAGCTCCTCCAGTGTATGGGAAGTCTAAATGTGTGTACATACCAGCCAGTCAAATATAAGTTAAGATGCCATCTATCATTATCAGCTATTGGACCAAAAGTCTAGTCTGAACTTATAAACACACTGAAAGAATGACTAGAGCATATAATGACTGGAATACATAAGACGCATCGGCGTCATGAGAAGGTCATTGACACTTGTTTTTAATGTCATGTTAGGGGATAGCAATATTTGAAGATGAATGTATAAGGCAGCAAGATATAATTGATGTATACCTTCCCTAGCAATGCCCGATGTACCGAATAGGAGATAGGTACAGATATAACATTCCTACAGGTATGGTGCTAAATGGGGAATAGGTATATATATTGCCTTCCTGTACGTATAATACTAATCACCCCTCATCATGATCTGGATTTTAATACTTTGGGGACTTAGGGTCACCTTTAATGTTAGCTGGTCTCTGTATTAATGTTAGGGGTCTCCCTACTATCTGGGTAGAGATATCCCCTAAGGTGTAAGGGCCTAACAGGGACCCTAGGGTCAGCCATCGTGGAGCGGGGGCGCCACAACGCTTCCCCCTAGGGTGCCAACCTCCGCTGTTAGGCAGGTGACAGCCCAGACCTACATCAGGGACTCTAGGCTATCCCCATAGCTTTTAAGTTAGGAATACACTTTGTTTTTTGTTTTTTATTTCACGGTTGTGTTTGGGTGCTACCCATTGAGGTATTTTATCAATAAAGGATTGCCTATAGGGCATGATTCTATGATTTTGGTTTTGAAGCCCTTCTGTACCTATTATATATTTTCAGCGAAGGCCCTCTCCATCAGGCTGACCAGACGATTGGCGTCCTGGTGGTCTCGTCCGACCTCTGGCTGTACCTCAGGAGGACGTGCTTGGGTGTAGCGGTCCACTATCACCTTTTCAACTCCATAATCAGGTTTGCTGACTGCAGACTCCCAACTGCATCTCCAGTCATGAACTCCCCTGGCACGGGCTGTCACCGTAACACCCAGCCGGGTAAGAATCTCCGCTTTCAGCTTGGCATAGTCTTGGCTGTCCTGCTCGCTCAGGTCAGCATAGGCCCTTTGGGGTTCTCCGATCAGATAGGGTGCAACCATCATGGCCCATTCAGATAGGGGCAGATTCTCCTTCTCTGCCAGTCCCTCAAACCTAGTGAGATATACCTCCACATCGTCACGAGGTGTCATCTTTTTCAGGGACCGTCTTACCGCCTTCTTTACAGCGGACAATGCAGGCGACTTTGCAACATTACTTTGGGACGATGCGCTGCAAGTCTTTTGTAGTGCTGCAACCTGCTCAAAAAACAACCGGTTATTCTCCTGCTGCTGCTTCAGGAATTGCTGCTGGGCCTGCTGCATGCGCTGCTGGTGCTGCAGGCGCTGCCGCTCCATGCTCTGCTGCATGCTCCGCTGGGCCTGGACCAGGTACTCAACGAGCTCCTCCATACTGCCGGACTTATCTGTCTCAACCATAGCAGTCTTATGTTGCACATTAACTTGCGCCATTTGTTCAAACAGCGCATCCATGCTGTCAGACTTCTCTGTCTCAACAACGGCAGTCTTCACTCAAGACATACACACTCCACAGTCTTTTCCACAGAAAATTCAGCTTTGCTGTGCAGACACTTTTTTTTTTTTTCTCTGCAAACTCTATTAGGGCCACTGTCTCTTTAAGACTGCTCCAACAGACTTTTTCCTTTGCTGCTGCACACTCCACAGTCTTTTCCACAACAAGTTCAGCTTTGCTGTGCAGAAACTTTTTTTTTTTTTCTCTGACACTTTTTTTTTTTTCTGCTGCTGCTTCAACAGACTTCACCTTTATTGCTGTCTCTCGCCACTGTGCTGCACGCACATTCTAGCACCAATTGTAAGCTTTTCAGGGGATATAGCTCTGGGATCGCCGTCCGGGTAGACGGAGTGGCACAGAAACAGTTCATTCACAGACAGCAGTTCTGGTAAAAACTGGCCGCAACCAGTTTTATTAAAGTCCACAGCAAACAGAACATAATCAAAACCAAATCATAAACATAAGACCTGGGCTTGTCCAGCCACTTACTACACTTAGATAGATTTCCCTATCTATCCGGGACCAGACTCTAACAGCCTGGGCCAAAACAACACATATGTTCAGCATTTACCAGCATGGAGTTTCACAGAGTCTCCTCCTTGTGTCTGAAGGCACCTTCAACGTCCAGACTTGAGAGAGCTCCCCTCCTATTCAGCAGCTATCCACATGGATTCTCACAGAGACTACTCCTGTGTCCGGGGTACATCGAGCACCCAGACTGAGACAGCTCATACTCCTGGAGACTCCTTCTTGTGCCTGGACTCCTTGTCCAGACTAAGCGAGCTCTCTGTGTTCGCAGACACCTACTTCTGGTCTCCTAATTAACAGCTGAGTGGTTTCAGGCCTGAGCTGCAAGTGTGTACTGAATGTAAGGTGTAGTGACCTTTCTCTACCACTAGGTTTACAAAGCCATACATTTCCCTTATACCAGTCAGCAAAGTATCTAGGTGAAATGTACACCCCATTCAACACACATACTCTCACTGTCTCACACTGACTGGTCTTATATAAGGGAGGTTCCCTCCCATCAGGGTTGCCGGTGATCAATTGTTCTGGTCTCATCTTTGATTCCTGTTCACTTTGTAGCCTGCTGTTTCGTGCCTGCATCTTCTGCTAACAGATAAGACATTTTCTTCTTTTTGTTTTTTGTGCTTGCTTTTTGCATTTTGTCCTGCACTTCTGTGGGGGTCTGCCGGGTCCCCTCCGGGGGCTTGTGCTCCTCTCAGTTTAGTTCAGCCATTGTTGTTTGTTCATTTGCCTTTTCCAGTTTTTTCAGTGGCTGCTGTTTAGTTTTTGTTACACCAGAGAACTAATTTAGGTGGTAGAGGTCTTGTGATCTCAGGTGTTTTTGTAATTAGTAGTGTTGGTACTTTTCAGGGTTTTTTGGGGTTGCAGTAAGTGTCCTTCCTCTCCCCTCCGATCAGCGCCCTCACAACATCATCGCGAGCAGACGATCGTTCCCATGGTGACCCGATGTCATCATGACGATATCTGGGTCACCAGGGCTATCAAGCTTGGTTATTTCATGCGCATTGCATGGTCTAACAAGCTTATGGCACTGTAGCACTGATAGTTTAGAAAGCATTGCAATGCTTTATAAAGCGATCAGACTGAAAATAGTGAAAGTCCCATAAAGGGACTAAGTAAAACAACATTGTAAACATTTTTTAAAAAAAATCCCCAAATAATTAAAGAACAAACAAAAAAAAGCTAAAAATAATAAATATATATATATATATAAATATATATATACACTGCTCAAAAAAATAAAGGGAAAACTTAAACAACAGAATATAACTCCAAGTAAATAAAACTTCTGTGAAATCAAACTGTCCACTTAGGAAGCAGCACTGATTGACAATCAATTTCACATGCTGTTGTGCAAATGGAATAGATAACAGATGGAAATTATTGGCAATTATCAAGACACACTCAATAAAGGAGTGGTTCTGCAGGTGGGGACCACAGACCACATCTCAGTACCAATGCTTTCTGGCTGATGTTTTGGTCACATTTGAAAGTTGGTTGTGCTTTCACACTTGTGGTAGCATGAGATGGACTCTACAACCCACACAAGTGGCTCAGGTAGTGCAGCTCATACAGGATGGCACATCAATGCGAGCTGTGGCAAGAAGGTTTGCTGTGTCTGTCAGCATAGTGTCCAGAGGCTGGAGACGCTACCAGGAGACAGGCCAGTACACCAGGAGGGGGCCGTAGGAGGGCAACAACCCAGCAGCAGGACCGCTACCTCCGCCTTTGTGCAAGGAGGAACAGGAGGAGCACTGCCAGAGCCCTGCAAAATGACCTCCAGCAGGCCACAAATGTGCATGTCTGCACAAACGGTTAGAAACTGACTCCATAAGGATGGTCTGAGTGCCCAACGTCCACAGATGGGGGTTGTGTTCACAGCCCAACATCGTGCAGGACGCTTGGCATTTGCCACAGAACACCAGGATTGGCAAATTCACCACTGGCGCCCTGTGCTCTTCACAGATGTAAGCAGGTTCACACTGAGCACATGTGACAGAGTCTGGAGACACCGTGGAGAGCTATCTGCTGCCTGCAACATCCTTCAGCATGACCGGTTTGGCAGTGGGTCAGTAATGGTGTGGGGTGGCATTTCTTTGGAGGGCCCCACAGCCCTCCATGTGCTCGCCAGAGGTAGCCTGACTGCCATTAGGTACCGAGATGAGATCCTCAGACCCCTTGTGACACCATATGCTGGTGCGGTGGTCCTGGGTTCCTCTTAATGCAGGACAATGCCAGACCTCATGTGGCTGAAGTGTGTCAGCAGTTCCTGCAAGATGAAGGCATTGAAGCTATGGACTGGCCCGCCCCTTCCCCAGACCTGAATCCGATTGAGCACATCTGGGACATCATGTCTCGCTCCATCCACCAACGTCACGTTGCACCTCAGACTTTCCAGGAATTAGCGGATGCTTTAGTCCAGGTCTGGAAGGAGATCCCTCAGGAAACGATCCGCCGCCTCATCAGCGGCATGTCCAGGCATTGTAGTGAGGTCATACAGGCACGTAGAGGCCACACACACTACTGAGCTTCATTTTGACTTGTTTTAAGGACATTATATTCCACTTTAATTTTGATGGTGACTCCAAATCCAGGCCTCCATTGGTTAAAAAATTTGATTTCCATTGATGATTTTTGTGTGATTTTGTTGTCAGCACATTCATCTTTGTACAGAACAAAGTATTCAATGAGAATATTTCATTCTGATCTAGGATGTGTTATTATTATTATTTATTTATATAGCACCATTGATTCCATGGCGCTGTACATGAGAAGGGGTTACATACAAATTACAGATATCACTTACAGTAAACAAACTAAAAATGACAAACTGATACAGAGGGGAGAGGACTCTGCCCTTTTGAGCTTACATTCTACAGGATGGTGGGGAAGGAGACAGCAGGTTGGTGGGTTGCAGCAGTTTCGGTGTTGGTTGAGGCGATATCTCCGGTAGTGGTGAGGAGGCAGTGGGGTCATTGCAGGCTGTAAGCTTTCCTGAAGAGGTGAATTTTCAGGTTCCGTCTGAAGGATCCGAATGTGGTTGATAGTCGGACGTGTTGGGGCAAAAAATTCCAGAGGATGGGGGATATTCGGGAGATGTCTTGGAGGCGGTTGGGTGAGGAGTGTACAAGTGTGGAGGATAGAAGGAGGTCTTGGGAGGACCGGAGATTACGTGAGGGAATGTATCAGGAGATTAGTTCAGAGACATATGGCAGAGACAGGTTATAGATGGCCTTGTAGGTCAATGTTAGTAATTTAAACTGGATACTCTGAGGGAATGGGAGCCAGTGAAGAGATCTGCAGAGGGGAGAAGCGGAGGAGTAGCGAGGAGAGAGATAAATTAGTCGGGCAGCAGAGTTAAGGATGGACTAGAGAGGTGTGAGGGTGTTAGCAGGGAGGCCACAGAAAAGGATGTTGCAGTAGTCGAGGCGGGAGATGATGAGGGCATGCACAATCATTTTAGTAGATTGAGGAAAGGACGGATTCTGGAAATATTTTTGAGCTGGAGGCAACAAGAGGTAGAAAGAGCTTGGATGTGCAGTTTGAAGGACAGGGCAGAGTCAAGGGTTTACTCCGAGGCAACGGACTTCCGGTATGGGGGAAAGCGTGATGTCGTTAATTATGATAGATAGGTCAGGTAAGGACGATCTGTCAGATGGGGGAAAGATGATGAGTTCAGATTTGTCCACTTTGAGTTTGAGGAAGCGAGAGGAGAAGAAGGAGGATATGGCTGATAGACACTCCGGGATTCTGGACAACAGAGGTGACGTCTGGGCCAGAGAGGTAGATCTGAGTGTCATCAGCATAAAGGTGGTACTGGAATCCGTGGGACTTTATTAGTTGCCCCTGGCCAAGTGTATAGATTGAGAAGAGTAGGGGTCCTAGAACAGAGCCATGGGGGACTCCAACAGAGGTTGGGATGAGACGGTAGTATGGGAGTGGGAAAGGTATGAGGAAATCCAGGATAGGGCGAGGTCCTTGATGCCAAAGGAGGAGAGGATCTGTAGTAGAAGGCAGTGGTCAACTGTGTCAGAAGCAGAGGACAGGTCTAAAAGCAGGAGTATAGAGTATTGTCCGTTCGCTTTGGCTGTAATTTAGTTAGTAATTGTTACACTCGGTCCCCGTGCTGGCTCTGCACTCCCTCCTGGTCTCTTACCTTTTGCTCCTCCAGCTGTCCCTTTGCAGCAGTCTGTGCGCAGGCTGAAGTCCCCTGCTCCTCAGCGTCCTGCTCCCTCCCCCAGTTCCTGGCACGCTGCCAGCAGGCCTCCAGGAAGAATGCTTAGGACGCGAGGCCGCTCCCACCGTATCTCTTAAAGGGGCAGCGTGCATTTTTTGAAAATGTCAATCAACCAATGGCAGCGCATTCATTACTATATCTGGTCACTCCACCATAAGGGGAGTGCCGGAGCAACGTGTTTCTATCATTGCTACATCCGGTTCTGACTCTGATCTGTCTGCGCTGCGTTAGCAGTCTCTGTGCTTCGCTCATTCTATTTGTCTCCACAGATCATTGGTATCCTGTATCCGGCTAACTCTGGTAATCTCGGTTATTACTGGCGCAAGTGTCATCCCGTTCAGCCATCCGTATCCGTGGACTGTGACAAGGTCACTGGAGCCAGCCTGCTACCATCCACTCTGGACCTTCCTCATCTCTGTCTAACCCTCCACGGTTTCTGCTATTTTACCTGTTACCCCTTTTGGTCCCTCTGGGACAGCTGCCACGTGTCCGAGGTCTAACTGGAGGTAGCACCTGTGTCCTCCGGGTATTCCATTCTGGTCCTGTTCGAGGGGCCTTACTACGGCTACCCGGGCTCACTAGTCACGCCCCCTTTGGAGCCCCCCGGACCGCGGTCTCGAGGTTCCACGTTAAAAAATAAAGACGAATGTGAACTTCACCATCTCTGCCTCCACTTCCATTCGTTACAGTAATTTTGGTCAGGGCTGTTTCAGTGGAATGATGGGGCGGAAACCAGATTGTAGATTGTCAAAGAGCAAGTTAGATGAGAGGTGGGAGGAAAGTTCAGCGTGGACGTGCAGCTCCAGGAGTTTGGAAGCGAATGGGAGAAGCATATTGGGCGATAGCTGGACATAGCGGTTGGGTCGAGGGTTGGCTTTTTAAGGATAGGCGCGATTGTGTCATGTTTGAAAGCAGAAGGGAAGGCACCGGAATTATTTGAGTGTTCCCTTTATTTTTTTTGAGCAGCGTGTATATATATATATATATATATATATATATATATACACACATACAGGTGCCTCTCTTAGAATATCATCAAAAAGTTAATTTATTTCAGTTCTTCAATACAAAAAGTGAAACTCAAATTATATAGAGTCATTACAGAGTGATCTATTTCAAGTGTTTATTTCTGTTAATGCTGATGATTATGGCTTACAGCCAATAAAAACTCAAAAGTTATCTCAGTAAATTAGAATACTTTATAACACCAGCTTGAAAAATGATTTTAAGATCCGAAATGTTGGCCTTACTGAAATGTATGCTCAGTAAATGAACTCAGTCCTGGTCAGGGCTCCTTTTGCATATAGTATTGCTGTAATTGTACTGACCCGCATAACAAAAAAACCTTCCTGAATTGCTGCTTTTTGTTCATTCTACCTCCCATAAATCGGAACAGAAAGCAATCAAAAAATGTCATGTTCCCAAAAATGGTACCAATAAAAACTTCAACCGTACCAACAAAAAACAAGCTCTTACATGACTTTGTAGGCAGAAATATGGAAAAATTATTGCTCTCAAAATATGGCTATACAAACTTGTTTTTGCAAAAAAACATTGACAGCAGCCAAACATAAAAAAACATATAACTCTAGTATCGCTGTAATCACCCCAATCCAAAGAATAAAGTCTAATCACTTATACCGCACGAGGAACAGCATAAAAAATAAAATCAATTCTTCACCTGCTGTTTATTTGTTCATTCTGCCATCACAGTAAGGCTCAGTTCACATCTATCCTGCGCTCTACGTTGAGTGCTTACACAAGGGTTTCCGTATAAATCTGTGAAATACGTCATTTAGATAGAACCCCTATCGGAAGATTCCCTATAATGAGATAGATGGAGGCACTGTGGACACCATTTGGCTTATTATCCATCGTTGTCTGTCTTTTTAGGCGTTCATAAAATTTCACTGAACAAGAGCCAGATGGAGTCCAGAGTAACTGCTGCCCCATTATAGTGAATGGATCCCTTGGGGGTTTCATCTGAACCACGCTGTAACAATTATGTAGGTATTATGGAGTCTGATTGCATGGGATAAAATGGATCTGAGACCAAAGTTGAGACGAATAAACTGTATTTTAACAAAGTAAGAAGTACAACATAAACTAACAGAGACTTTCCTGAAATTACAGCGAAATGCACAGCACAAAACAGAAATGTCCAGCAAACATAATAGCGGGGCGTGACTGCTAAAACAAACAAGTCCAGCAGTAATATGTCGCAAGAGCCGAACAGCACTGATATGTGAAAGTCGAGCAGTAAGATGACGCAAGAGTATGAACAGCACTGATACGTGGAAGTCCATCAGTAATAAGGAAGAGTGCGACCGGCACTTATACGTGGAAATCCAGCAGTAATAAGAAGCCATAGTGCGACCGGCACTTATACGTGGAAGTCCAGAACTAAGCAGACAGAGGAGATGATACCCTTCATGGAAGTCCAGAAATACATGGGTGGGGCAAAACAAAGAGAAAGTCTTTAAGTGTACCTTTTGGGCTGAAAAGTCCCGCACAGAAGACCGCACAGAGACAGTCTTAGATGTCTGGACAATAGGTAACCCCAGCCAGGATCCGGAAGCAGCTCAGAAGACTGAAGGCAGCTAGAAGTGGTGAGGCAGAGCACAGAGTAACAAGTAGCAGCAGGAACTCCAAAGGCAAGCCAAGAGGAAGCTCATAAGCAAACAGCAACAAAATATTCAGGCAAGGAGGATCTCCTGACCCTGACTTAAATAGCAGGACAGACAGGAAGTTCCAGGACAGGGCAAAGTACCAGACTCCATCTTGGACAAGGGCCAAACAGGCTCCATGGAACATTCAGGATCAGGGCCGGACTGACCATCTGGCAATTCTGGCAAATGCCAGAAGGGCCTGTCTGATCGTGGGCTGCCTTGTCTGCTACGTTGTTAACAGAATCGGTGTTCTCAAGACACCCATACTGTTAAGAGTTGTGACGGAGCACAAGGTCGCTGACTCCCTCACTCACCCCAGCATGCCATGGGTATCATTAGAAATATTGGTCTTGTAGTAAATCTTCCTTTCCTCCATCCAGGGTAATATTAGTAATATATCCCATCTGGTTCTTGGGGATGGTGACAAGATGGGCCAGTGTGATTTCAAATGCCAGGGCTGAATTTCAGCCCCAGTCCATACCTGTCCGAAATCCTTACACACGTATGTTGGAGATTTAGATGGAAACCCCAATTTAAGAGCTCAGCGTAGAGTGTCGGATAAATGTGATCCCAAATGTTAAGTTAAATGTTTCCAATAAAAGCTCCAACTCAATGCACAAAAAAATGCAAGTCCTCACTCAGTTTGTCATCTGTTAACGGAAATATAGGGGGGTTCCATGGTACTGGTAATACAAAGGCTCTGGAAAAGAATTATGGAGCCTCGACCCAAAAAATTCTGCACTCCCAAATACAAATGCCCCCTTCCCTTCTGGGCCCCACAGTGTGCCTAAATCACATTTAGCGTGCACATGTTTGGCATTTCTATAGCGATGAGAGCCCGCTTAATTTACAGGTGCATGTCTCCAGAAGCACGAGTTGGGCATAACATACTGGACACTACAACGTACTGAGCACTACAATGTATGGGCACTACAATAGCAGATTTGCAATTTTCACTCAGCAACATCCACTACTGCTTGTTTCTGGAGAACACCCATGGAGTCAAAATCATCACTACACTTGTAGATAAATTCACAATGGGGTATAATTTTCCAAAATGGGGTCACTTGAGGTGGTATTCTGCTCTTCTAGCACTTAGGGGCTCTGTATATGGAGTCTGCAAACTATTCTAGGTAAATCTGTGCTCCAGGAGGCAAAAAGAGCTCCGTCCCTCCAAAGTCTCGCCATGTGGCTAACCAGTACTGTACAGCCACATTCAGCAGAAATTGTGTGACTCATTTTGGTGTTATGTTTTCCCATTTCCCCTTGTAAAAATGTAAAATCTGGGCTAAAACTAAATTTTGTGGTAAAAATGCAATTATTTTTTCTTCACTGTAAATTTGAAAATTGCAAAGTTTTTGCCGAATTTCCAATCTTTTCACAAATAAACACAAGTCATATTGAAAATATTTTACTACTGTCATGAATTACAATATGTCACAAGAAGACAGTCTCAGAATCTGTGGGCTCCGTTGAAACGTTCCATAGTTATCACCCCATAAAGTGACACTAGTTAGAATTGTAAAATTTGGCCTGGTCATGAAGGTGAAAACATGCTTGGGGATGGGGGGTGAAGGGGTTAAATATAAAGTGTAAAATGAAAACAATTTTACCCAAATTTCTTGATGCTATCCATTTTGCAAAGCATTTTGAGTAAATGAGTAGTTATTATCCACACAGAAATGACGCTGATTTCCGAGTTCCAACTGATTTTGATGTGACCATAGATCAGTGAATTGTTAGGCTGGGGTCATACTTGCGAGTGCAATGAGAGAAACTCACGCGAGTCTCTCGCCTCAATACCCGGCACTGCTGCCGGTACTCAGGACCGGAATGTACGGCTGCATGTGTTTCTATGTAGCTGAACACTCAGGTCCTGAGAGGCGAGAGACTCAAGCGAGTTTCTCGAATTGCACTCGCAAGTGTGATCCCGGCCTTAGAGCTCGTATGACATTTCCTGTGCACTGTAGGCTTTACACATAGCAATGCTGAATGTACAGACATATATGGTGGCACAATGTAGTGCTAGCAAGTCTACAGGACCATAATATGAACTAATACTCCATGTGCCAATGTGAGGCCCTTTATCCTTCCTTATTCTCCATATTGCGGTGTATAATGGTACACTGAGCTGCAGTATGGGCACACAGTATTCTGCTGATGGTGTATGCAGCGCTTCTGTGACATGATTCTGGAATACTGCTTTGGGCATGGAGCTTTGGAGCCAAGACATGAATATTTTCACAACGCCGATCTGCTACACACATAGATTTGAAGACTACATTATACATGCTAGAAAAGGTGCAGATTTTCTGTACAGATGGGTGGAAAAATTACAGAATTTTACTGTAGCAGTGAAATAGATGAGATTTTAACAAAAGTTGCATAAAAATATCCATATCTAAAATGACACTCGTGATTTGATATCCACAGCGTGACAATAGTTGCTGCTGATTGTTGTGGATTTTCTGTATAGAGTTTAAAGAGAAACTTTCCCCAGGTTGAGTATCTTAAATCGGCCACATAAAGGAATAGTGGCTGTAATTTCTCATCTCCATGGCTTAGATTTTAGATTGTAAAGTTAAGGTTATACTTTAGGATAAGCCCAATGGGGTGTTACCAGAGATTTGTCTGGAAAACATGAAAATGCATCCGTAACGTCATAATTAGGACTTGCCTTCTCCTGTGAGATGTAATGACAGGCAGTCTTCTCTCAGACCTGATCTCTGCACCTACTGTAAAATAGGGCAGTGCTGAGAGTGATTACAAACACTTTTAGCTTTCATCTCATGGCAATCATTGTGGGTGAGGTGGATACAGCAGAGCTGAGAACATTGTGAGAGGAGAGCTACAACTGCAGAGGTGTTAGTAATGACATTTAGCTAAGCTCTACTCCCATACTGATTGCAGATAGATGAAACATGAAGGTGTAATGATACTCAGCTCTGCTGTATTCTGCACAGTAGCTGTAGAGAACAGGGCTGTCTATCACTATATCTAACAGGAGAATCTTCTGACCTTCTGGAGGTCAGAAGAATAACGGATAACACCCTGTTTGACTTATAAATTATAAATTAACCTTTACAAGATCAAGATAAAGTCTCTTCAACCGAGAGGAGAAATGCAAAAAATGTTGTATTCAACTCTGCAGCCACTATTCCAATGTGGCCAGTTTGAGGAAAGAATCTCCAGCACGGAAATAAATAAAAAATCAATATTTATTAGAGAATATTAAAATCCATCTTGGGTAGAAAAAACAGACATAATTGCAGGTGGAGTCCTTGGTGAACTGAAACCGACGCGTTTCGACCTAGCAGGTCTTATTCATGGTAATAATGAATAAGACCTGCTAGGTCGAAACGCGTCGGTTTCAGACCACCAAGGACCCCACCTGCAATTATGTCTGTTTTTTCTACCCAAGATGGATTTTAATATTCTCTAATAAATATTGATTTTTTATTTATTTCCGCGCTGGAGATTCTTTCCTCATGTTTTTGCTTCAGCCAACACCTCTGATCAAGGTGGCTCCGTGCGTGTGAAGATTGTGGACTGCTGCAGAGACTGGTGAGCTGACCTTATCCTCCTATTTTTCCCTTTTTCCTTTGCTTAAATGTGGCCAGTTTAACATGCTCAAACTGGTGAAAGGTCCTCTGTAATCAACAGATTACAATAGTTGCGGCCCTAAAAAAATGTATAACATGACAAAAACCTTGTGTGGCTCCCTTGACTGGTCCCCCGCCGGTCTCTGTACAACCCAGCCTCCTGAGATCATGTCTATTTCTATATGACTGCTGCAGCCAATCACAGAGACATCATTACAAGAGACTGGGTTGTACAGAGCTTAGCAGAAGACCAGGTAAGTGAGCCATGAAAGCTCCAGGCAATGTGAATATAGTGTATTTTGCGTTTTTCTTATAGAATCATAGAATGTTAGAGTTGGAAGGGACCTCCAGGGTCATCGTGTCCAACCCCCTGCTCAATGCAAGATTCACTAAACCATCTCAGACAGATGTCTCTACGAATTTTCAGCATTAATTCTGTGATGTGTGAACATACCCCAAATAAGAAACCATGTACTGTGTATACTGAAAATGCCCACCTCGGTGTATGCACGAGTCAATTGTCCCAGAAACGGGGAGGGGAGCAGTGGAGCAGTGGGTCACAGAGGCAGGAGCCTACGGCTGTGGCTAAAGCCTGTGCCACTACTAAAGAGAAATGAATATTCATTTGTCTGTAATAGCACACAGTGACAGCCGCAGCCACCGGCTTCCAGCACACATCCTACTTACTTTGCTTGCGCTCCCTCGTTGCATCTCATTTGTTCCGGCACCAGCAGGTCTTCCAGCTGAGTGATCACGTGGCCCCACTCATTAAGGTAATGAATATTTACACCTCTCCACTCCCATTGGCATGGAGTGTATATTCATTACCTGAATGAGCGGGGCCATGTGATCGCTTGGCGGAAGAGCTGCTGGCACCGGAACGAGATGCAGCGAGAGCGCACAGGCAAGGTAAGTAGGATTCTTTTTTTCATAGGAACCATGCATAGAAGGATAGGGGATAAGGAGCCATGCATACAAGGAAGGAGGATAAGGAGCCATGCATACAAGGATAGGGATGAGGGTGAGGGAACAATACATAACCGGCTTATACTCGAGTCAATAAGTTTACTCAGGGTTTCGTGGCAAAATTAGGTGACTCGGCTTATACTCAGGTCGACTTATACTCAAATACATACGGTAACTCAAAATTAGTACAAGATAAGTAAAGTAAAGAATGTACAAAGTTACTCAACTTTTTTTGTTGATTTTAATTTTTAAACATTGGGCAAAAAAATGTGCAGTTGTCTTTTAACATTTATGTGACTATCATAATGAGTAAACTGTTCATTAAATAGTGCAGCCTTTTCACTGCAGTGAAGGAAGTTGTGTAGTCACAAATTCCATCCATCATCTGCTTGTGTCTATACACATAGGTCACAAACTATTGCTACAAAGTCAATTTTAGACATCATTTGGCTTCCTTTAATGAGGGAAGATGTTTCTTCGGCACTCGAGGCTCGTATGGAGAGAGCTAAGTTTAGAAAAAGTCCAAAGAGCAAAGGACAGTTGGCTATCGATCTCTCCTGTTGTATGCAATAAATGCACATAGCAAAATACTCAACACACACTTGTGTCTAAGGGTAAAACTCACCGTTTAGTTTCTTATTCTAGGTTTGTAAATTTAATTGACACCAAAACGTAGATTAATTGTAGACCAACAGTTTATAGTAGCGCTGAGAAAATCACTTTTAAAAGTATGCAAATACTTGTAAGCTTGTTGATCTTATATTCATAAGAAGATTTTTTTCTAAAAAATATATTACGGATTGCGTTTTAATAGTTAATTTCCTGTGGGAGAACTCAAAGTGAAAAAGATATCGAGGTCAGTATCATTTTAATAATTCATTCTTTATCTCTTCCATATCTCTATGTACAAAGTTATAAAGTAGGCTAGCCTATCAAATGTGTAGGAGATATCTGTATTAATATAATCACCCTGTCATATGACATTCATATAATACTTATGATTTTTTTTATTAATTAGTAAAACTATAATTCTCTTTATATTATTCAAATGTAACTTGACTATGAAAACTAGCATAAGTTAAAAAATAATAATAAAGAACAAAACCGATTACCATAAAATATATAAAATGTACAGAAGGCTTTTAAAAGGTGTTAATCACTTTTTTATGTTAAATGCAGATGTTTCATCGGAGTCATGTATAGAATTAACAATGTCACTGTCAGCGAGATGCAGGAAATTATCCAAGTCGTTGTTTATTACAAACAGTGTCCACTTTTAATATTATAGGGTATACAGTGTCCTCTCTTATTGTATTTTCCATCAGTGGGTAATGCCTTTTTATTTGTTTTGGGCTCTATCTTTGTAATGTGTTTTTTTTGTGGTTTGATGAATGAGGTCATATGTACAATTTATGAGTGAAATGCAGGAAGTTGGACAGTCCATAAATGGGCAGTGCATAAGGAAAGAAATTAGTGCAGCATGCTATATGCGCAGTAGCATAGCTACCAGGAGCCAGAGGGGCTCCACACTCAGAGGGTCCCACCTGGAGCTACCACTATCCTTAACTGCGCACGCCGATATAGTTAAATTGCACGGCAGAACAGGGAGACATGATATCCCTGCACTATCACTCACTTTTCTGTAGACCTGCAGTCTAGAGAACGTCAGAGTGATGCAGGGCCAGAGGCAGCAGCGCACAAACAGGACGTCAGAGTCACAGAAGTCATCCCGCTGTGACGGGACTCTGATGTCCAGTGCTGGCGTGGGCCGGCACTTTGCAGGAGGACTCATCTGCTTCCTGGATTAGATGAGTATATGATGCTTTTTATTTTAATTAAAATGTGTAGGGCACCATAAAGTGTGGGGGCATCATGTCACTGTGGGGGTATCATAAATTATGAGGCATCTTGTCACTGAGAAAGCATCAAAAAGTATAGGGACACCTCATATGGTGTGTAGCTACTATGGGGGGCCATCATACAGAGTGTGGGCTATAGTGTGGGACCCTCATGCAGTTTGGAGCCTACTGTGGGGGCTCTCATAGAGTGTGGGGGCTATTGTGGGGTCCTTATACATGGTGGGGCCTACTGTGGGGGGCCTTTATACTGTATAAGATCTAATATGGGGGACATTATACAGTATGGGGCCGTTATACAGTACAGACCAAAAGTTTGGACACACCTTCTCATTCAAAGATTCTTCTGTATTTTCATGACTATGAAAATTGTAGAATCACACTGAAGGCATCAAAACTATGAAGTAACACATGTGGAATTATACATTACACTTTACAAAAAAGTGTGAAACAACTGAAAATATGTCTTATATTCTAGGTTCTTCAAAGTAGCCACCTTTTGCTTTGATTACTGCTTTGCACGCAGAAAAGGTGAACGGATGGACTCTGCATGCCTGGTTCCCACCATGAAGCATGGAGGAGGTGGTGTGATGGTGTGGGGGTGCTTTGCTGGTGACACTGTTGGGGATTATTCAAAATTGAAGCGGTGAGCGGTCCAGCTCACCCCAAACCATCTCGATTGGGTTCAGGTCTGGTGACTGTGAAGGCCAGTTCATCTGGCATAGCACCCCAACACTCTCCTTCTTGGTCAAATAGCCCTTACACAGCCTGGAGGTGTGTTTGGGGTCATTGCCCTGTTGAAAAATAAATGATGGTCCAACTAAACGCAAACCGGATGGAATAGCATGCTGCTGCAAGATGCTGTGGTAGCCATGCTGGTTCATTATGCCTTTAATTTTGAATAAAACCCCAACAGTGTCACCAGCAAAGCACCCCCACATCATCACACCACCTCCTCCATGCTTCACGGTGGGAACTAGGCATGTAGAGTCCATGCATTCACCTTTTCTGCGTGCAAAGCAGTAATCAAAGCAAAAGGTGGCTACTTTGAAGAACCTAGACTATAAGACATATTTTCAGTTGTTTCACACTTTTTTGTAAAGTGTAATGTATAATTCCACATGTGTTAATTCATAGTTTTGATGCCTTCAGTGTAATTCTACAATTTTCACAGTCATGAAAATACAGAAAAATCGTTGAATGAGAAGGTGTGTCCAAACTTTTGGTCTGTACTGTACACTGCGGAGTTCATTAAAAAATTTGAAATCTACCGTGGGGTTTATTACACTGAGGTCCGTGGGCCACACCGTGCCCGCACGCTTGCTGTCTCCCTAGGCGCAATCTGCATTGGTGTAGGAGGGGCTGTGAAACAGCTGACACGATGATGTCATTTCATCGCATCAGCTGTGTACCGCCGGAGAGTCAGCACATCGGAGACAGCAGCAGCAGGGCGTCTGGGAACGGGACCGAGATGAGTATGTGGTGTTTTTTTTTTCATGTGTATGAATATGAGGATTCTATGGAAGTGAACATGGGGATTCTATGTGGGTGAACATGTGGATTCTATGGTTGTTAACATGTGGATTCTATGGGGGTGAACATGGGGATTCTATGGGGGTGAATATGGGGATTCTATGGAATTGAACATGGGGATTCTATGGGGGTGAACATGGGGATTCTATGGGGTGAACATGGGGATTCTATGGGGGTGACGTACAACACATGGGGATTTTATGGGGTGAACTTGGGGATTCTATGGGGTGAACATGGGGATTCTATGGGGGTGACGTACAACACATGGGGATTCTATGGGGGTGACGTACAGCACATGGGGATTCTATGGGGTGATGTACAGCACATGGGGATTCCATGGGGGTGACGTACAGCACATGGAGATTTTATAGGGGTAATGTACCACACATGGGTATTCTATGGGGGTGACGTACAGCACATGAGGATTCTATGGGGGTGACATACAGCACACAGGGATTCTATGGGGGTGATGTACAGCACATGGGGATTCTATGGAGTGACGTACAGCACATGGAGATTCTATGGGGGTGATGTGCAGCACATGGGTATTCTATGGGGGTGACTTTCAGCACATGGGAATTCTATGAGGGTGACGTGCTGCACATGAGGAGGCTATGGGTAGGCTATATACTGTCATGCAGTACATGGGAAGGCTGTGTGGGGCTCATATAGTATATAGGGAGACTGTGTGGGGCTCATGCAGTATATATATAGGGAGGCTGTGTGGGGCTCATGCAGTATATATAGGGAGGATGTTTGGGGCTCAATCAGTATATGGGGAGGCTGTGGAGGCCTTATGCAGTATATGGGAGGCTGTGTGGGGCCTAATTCAGTATGTGAGAGACTGTAGGGCTCAGGCTGTATATAAGGAAGCTGTGTGGGGCTCATGCAGTATATGGGGAGGCTGTGGGGCTCAGGCAGTATATGGGGAGGCTGTGTGGGGCTCATGCTGTGTATAGGGAGGCTGTATGGAGATCATATCATATATAGGGAGGTTGTGTGGGGCTCATGCGGCATATGTAGTAGGCTGTGTGAGGCTCATGCTGTATATAAGGGGCTGTGGGGGGTTCAAAGATATATAGAGGGTGTCAGCATACTTAATTCTGCTCAATATTAAGTGATGCAATTAATATGAACAAATTAATATTGAGTAGAATTAATTTCAAGCTATTGGTTCGGCCCTCCACAACAGTCATGGTCTCTCATGTGGCCCCTTGGGAAAATTAATTGCCCACCCCTAATCTAGAGGCATTATTACTATGTAAGGAACACAGTGTAGGGCATTATTATGTGGGGCAGTAAGAGGAACGCTGTTTTTGTGTCCGTAACAATTATGTGGGCACTACGGAATCTGATCGCGTGGGATAAAATGAATCTGAGACCAAAGCTGATACAAATAAATATATTAAAGAAGTGAAACAAAACTAACAAAGCACTTCCAGCAATTTTAACGAATGCACAGCACGATATAGTGATGTTCAATGACAGAATAGCGGGGCGCAACCGCTAATACGAATCAGTCCAGCAGTAATATGACGCAGGAGTGCACAAGGCACCAAATGTAGGAGTCCAGCAGTAATATACAAGAGAAAGCACAAGATACTTAAAGAGGAAGTCCAGCAATAATATGAGTGTGCATGCACACGGCACTTAAGCGTAGAAGTCCAGCAATACACAGGGGAAGAGTTAAAGGAGAAGGTTACTATATGTGCCTTTTGGGCTGAAAAGTCCCGCTCAAGTCCAGCACCACAGCCCACACAAACACAGTCCCAGAAGAGATAGTAATGTCAGAATTCCTACTGACCACAGCAGTTCCAGAGGCGAGTAGCTCCTCACTAGAAGTCCAGACAATAGTTAACCACGGACAGGATCAGTAAGATGCACAGAAGACTGACGGCAGAAAAACGTGAAGAGGCAGACCACTAAGTAACTAGCAGCAGCAGGGAGTTCACCAGTAAACAGGCAGAAGCTCAGGAGCCAACAGCACAAAATACCAGACTCCATCTTGGATAAGGGCGAAACAGGCTCCAAGGAACATCCGGAATCCTTACAGTGTCAAACAGGAGGTGCAGTAATAGAGACAAATACGGAAGCAACTGCTCAGCACTGGAGTGACCGAAGGATGTGAATTTTATGTAGGTTGAGAATAGATGCAAACGGTGCTGGACAAGTCATTTGCAGACGAGTCATGGTTGGAAAAAGTTGTTATGGTGGTCTGGACAAGATGAAAAAGATGGTAAAAGCGAACAACTTCACCAGAAAGAACTTCAGCGGTAAGTCACTATCTGAAACTGTACTGTAAACTCTTACATGTTCTGTAGGACTGGGATCTACCACTATATGGTCACTATATGGCAGTAATATCAATGTTTGTTTTTGTGTAGAGATTTGTTTTCAGTAACAGCATAGTCTTCCGCTGAGGTTCCGCTATGCCCACAATTAGGGTACACCACCGTAGTTGTAATTAGAGTTACCAGGTTATAGGCCTACTCAGATGTTTTGCAGCTGCATATAGTACATGCAAAGAGCATTGCAAAACATGACAGTACTATAAAGCAGTGGTCCCCAACTCCAGTCCTCAAGGCCCACCAACAGGTCATGTTTTCAGGATTTCCTTTGTATTGCACAGGTGATGCAGTTACCACCTGGGCAATACTAAGGAAATCCTGAAAACATGACCTGTTGGTGGGCCTTGAGGACTGGAGTTGGGGAGCACTGCTATAAAGCATTACATGCAGTACAGGTAGATAGGCGTACGGTACAGGTAGGGAACAGTACAATACATCTAGTACAGGAAGAAAACTATAGTACAGTAAATGCGGCACAGGTAGATATTAGTATAGTACAATATATGGGGCACAACAATACACAGTATTATAGTTCAGGTAGAAATGAATATAGTAGGATTAATATAGGTACAGATCTGTGCACTACATGTAATATCGGTACAGAAAAGTACAGTACATTACATGTAATATGGGTTGTGGTGTAGTGACCCATGTTGCAGCTAGGGGGCACTGTATATGCTCCTCAAGATATGCTGGGAGGAGTGATTTGGATGGAAAGACAGTCCCCCGCATTGTTGTGAATGGCAGGTATGTGTCGCAGAGCTCCTCTGAGAAGTAAGCCAAGGTAATGTTGTTCTGGGACTTGTAGTCCTACAAGAGTTCTGTTTATTTTCTAGAGTGGCTTGCAGGGTTAACAAGAGAGAGCTGGGTGGGACTGGCTAACCACACATACACCGCCCACTGATGGTTGTGAGTGTTTTGAGGACCTGTGATGAGGTCATGAACATGTGATCAGACCATGTGCTCCATACCTCACCAGTGGGCGTGGCTACAGGTATGTAAGGAACTGTTTGGCACATTGTGTGGAGAGTCTCTGAGAGGGTGTTGAGACTGAGTCTGTGTGGAGTGTTGGGAGTCTGTCAGGCTGGACAAAGCTCCCATATTTTCCAGGCTGGATGTTGTACAGACTGGGGAAGCAGTCCTGGCGAGTCTGAGCCAGAGAGGAAAAGATGGTCTTGAAAACCGTGAGCGATACGAATTGGGGTCCGTGAGACATGTGTATTGGACGCCTCTGAGGTGAAGAGGTGTCCGAGAAACTGCGACACCAACAGGTAACGGACAGGGGTCCGTGTGGTACTGATCGGGGTCAGGAAGACTGTGTTTTGTGCAATGACTGCTGCATACTGCTGAAGAATAAACCAAACGGACTGTTTTAACCCTGAGCATGCCAGTGTTTGCCTCTAAGACCAGCAAAGCAAGTGATCCCCATACACAGGCAGTGTGGAACGTCACAATTGGTGTTAGAATGCTGGCAGCGGCCCAAGGAGCATGTGTGCAGGTTTTTTTTTCTGTGGATCGGCAAGTCCATGAATTTTTTTTCGTTTTCAACTTGCTGTGGCTTGGTGGGGCTACGAAGTACAAAGACGTCTGGCTGTAACTCGGCGGGGTTACGAAGGTTTGCTGTGGAACGGCAGGTCCACGAAGTCGGCGGTGCGGAGCCGTGCAGAGATTTGTGGTAGCGGGAGCTACAGTGACAGTTGCAACAAGAGGTTCTGCAGCAGCAGGAGCTGCAGTAACAGCCATAGCGGCTTGTGAGAGGCATCTGGAGGTGCCGGTGATTTTTGGCTGCAACAGAAGCGGTGGCAGTGCCAGCAGGAGTTGGTGAGGAGGACAGTGTGAACCAGGTCACACAAACTCTTAAAGGGCCAGTACAAGCCCAGAAAGACATAAACTGTACTGTGGGGCTGGGGCCTAAGAAAGCCGTGGGGGAATCCACGGGGTGTATCCCAGAGTGGGGTGGTGTCCCTAACAGGGGTGGTGCAGACAAACTGTTGCCAGGGGCAAATGTACTATGCGTGTCCAGTCTGCCGTATGAACTACCCAACCGGCACGATGCTACGGGGGTGTGCCCTACAGATTAATAATGAAGATGTGGTTGGTCTGGTCGACTCAGGGAGCCCGGTGACTCTAGTGAGGGTTGCACCTGAGGGGTTTCAAATACCCGGTAGAAAGGTCGGGGTCACCTGCATCCATGAGGACACTAAGGATTATCCCGTGGCCAGGGTAATCTTTGAGACAGGCTGGGCAATTGCGGGACAGGATGTCGCTATAGTCCCTAATTTGTCTTGTCCAGTGGTTATAGGTCGGGACTCTAAACTGTTCTCCAACTTGTGGAAGAGGGGAATTCCTCTACAGCAGGAGGACGGAGGCCTCTCTACTATTGGGGTGGCGGTTATTGATACAGTGACGCCTCCCAAAGTGGACGGGTCTGACCAACTCAGTGAGTTAGCAGAGGATGACCGACCGAGTGGTGGTGACTCCCATTCAGACGGTGACGCAAGGGGAAAGGGTGCGTCTGCCCAACTTACGGACCTGATGTCTCTTGACGTGTACCACCGAATGACTGATGGTTATGTGGTAGATAAGACATCTGAAACGGACACACAGTTAAAGGGTAACTGGAGGGTTCACCATACTGTGGGATGTGACTCAGACTCCGAGGGTGACTGTGACTCTAAGTTAGAAAGGGAGTACAGTAAGGAAGGCCCCCACAAGAAGGGAAAGTTCTCCCGTCATCAGAGACGTAAAGGGCGCAAAGAGCCTGAGCAAATTGCACCCATTAAGGAGGTCAATAAAGAAAAACCTTTTGCTGAAGAGCTGGAGAGTGTGGAGCTCTCTGAAGGTACAAAGAGTCGAGAGGTACCTGAGAATGACTGGGCAGAGCCTCGAGAAAGGTTGAAGGGGTCAGATACGGAAGTCGCCAACTCCGTGCAATTGGAGAGGGTGCGCACCTGGAGCACGAGTTTGCGGAAGTCAAGGCCCTGTTTGGAGAAAAAGCACAGGAGTTCCAGGACATAGCTAAAAAGTTGGCTGGTGAGAAGCAAAAGTCTGCTGATTTACAGGCCGAACTAAAGACCATTAAAGAGCATATCGAGCAAGAAAAGGCCCTGAGACAAACTGCTGAGTACAAAGTGGATAAGCTGGAGAAGGAAGTCGCTGAGCTCAGAGGTCACCTGTCAATGTGGCAAAGTGTGAATAAGGCCTTAATAAAATTTGTGGAAGTGCTCAGAGAAGCAGTAAGTGGTCTTCTGCAGGAGGAGAAGTTGGTGGTCGAAGACTTACAGGTGCCGTGCCCGAGTGATAACAAGGCGGAGATGCCAGTGCCCATATTGGCAAGGGGTCTTGAAGAAGATAAATCTCAGGAAGTGTCCGAGGTAAACCAGGAAGAGAATGAGGCTTCGCTCTTTAAGTGCATGATGGAGGTACCCGAAGACATGCGATAAGCCTGTGCCAGCGAGGGTGTGCATGAGGCCTTTAAAAAGGCAGTAAAAGCCTATAGTGTGAACTGGGCACCAGAGACGAACCAGGTGGTGATACTGGCGGATAGGGAAGTCACAGAGAAGCGGGTGACTGTCCTGAAAGAGATGCATCTACAATGTCTCCCACGAAACAGATGATCATGTTGGGTAATATGAAAGCCGCTCGACGTCTGGAGCTGGTGAGGGAAGCTCAAAGTCGGCTGTTCATTGTAGAAGACATAATTCCGGTACCCAGAAATCTGGTGGGGAAAGTTATTGGAAGACTTGGAAAAGTGATGCAGGAGATGGTGAATAGATCCAGGGTGAAGAGAGTGAGGATTCCAGCTGATGGCGAGATCAAGGTGGCTGGTGAAGAAGAGATGGTTACATTCATTGTTGTTGGCTCAGTGGAGAGCCTTAAGAACATCCGAATGCTCCTGGAATATTGAGTGACGTACCTACGAGAGCTAGACCAGCTGATCTGGGAAAGAAAGCAGATTAAGGAACAGCTACAGGAGTTGGAACGAAAATGGCGACTGCTTCCAGCCCGAGATATGGAGAGACGAGAGGCTTCTCTGGGGACTGGCAGTACACGGTCTAAAGCAATGAGGGTTAGAGGAGATGACACTTCTGTTAGCTCAGGGCTGAGTGACCTAAGTGGGAGACCCAGTACCAGACGAAAGGACAGAGGGTCAGACTCCGATCATCCAGTAGGCTCGACTGGACAATGGACTCATGACCGCAACAACCGTAGGAGGCGGCCATGGAAAGAAAGGTCGTGTGAAGGGGCACACGTGGAAAGTGGGTTGATTACAAAGGGTCTGGTGACACAGACAGAAAGACAAGGCCGACATACTGACCGCTGGGGGCGGGGGAGGCCTAACAAAGAGGTGATGTTGAATGATGCCCAAAATCGACTGAGACGGTCCCTCTCGACTTGTAGGGCAAGGTGACATGGGTGCCCTGTCTCGAGGCCCTTGGTTTGGAATAAGTGTTCAACCCCACAAGTTTGAACAGAGGGGGGAGGTATGTGGTGTAGTGACCCCTGCTGCAGCTAGGGGGCGCTGTATATGCTCCCCAAGATATGCTTGGAGGAGTGATTTGGATGGAAAGACAGTCCCCCGCATTGTTGTGAATGGCAGGTATGTGTCGCAGAGCTCCTCTGCACTGTAAGCCAAGGTAATGTTGTTCTGGGACTTGTAGTCCTACAAGAGTTCTGTTTATTTTCTAGGGTGGCTTGCAGGGTTAGCCAGAGAGCTGGGTGGGACTGGCTAACCACACATACACCGCCCACTGATGGTTGTGAGTATTTTGAGGACCTGTGATGAGGCCATGAACATGTGATCAGACCATGTGCTCCATACCTCACCAGTGGGAGTGGCTACTAGTATGTAAGGAAGTGTTTGGCACATTGTGTGGAGAGTCTCTGAGAGGGTGTTGAGACTGAGTCTATGTGGAGTGTTGGGAGTCTGTCAGGCTGGACAAAGCTCCCATATTTTCCAGGCTGGATGTTGTACAGACTGGGGAAGCAGTCCTGGCGAGTCTGAGCCAGAGAGGAAAAGACGGTCTTGAAAACCATGAGAGATACGGATTGGGATCCGTGAGAGATGTATATTGGACTCCTCTGAGGTGAAGAGGTGTCCGAGAACCTGCGACACCAACAGGTAACAGACAGGGGTCCGTGTGGTACTGACCGGGGTCAGGAAGACTGTGCTTTGTGTAATGACTGCTGCATACTGGTGAAGAATAAACCAAATGGACTGTTGTTTTAACCCTGAGCGTGCCAGTGTTTGCCTCTAAGACCAGCAAAGCGAGTGATCCCCGTCCACAGGCAGTGTGGAACGTCACAGAGTACAGAACAGTACATTATGTCTAATATATGTACATTACATGTAATATGGGTGCAGAACAGTACAGTATGTGTAATATATACATTACATGTAATATGGGTGCAGAACAGTACAGTATATGTAATATATGTACATTACATGTAATATGGTGGCAGAACAGTACATTATGTCTAATATATGTACATTACATGTAATATGGGTGCAGAGCAGTACAGTATGTGTAATATAGGTACATTACATGTAATATTGGTACAGAACAATACAGTATGTGTAATATATGTACATTACATATAATATAGGTACAGAACAGTACATGTGGTATATGTACAGTATGTGCAATATAGGAACAGAATACTACAAAGGATTACATATAAGTACTATACAGTACATGTATTATATGTATAGTACCGTACTTTACATGTAAGAATGGTACAGAACACTACATATAATACCAGTACAGAACAGTACAGCGCCTGTCTATGAGGGACCACTGTAAATATATACGGTGTAAGTGTTCGCAGTTTGGCTTCAGCAGGAGACATAATACAGCAATACACCACTCTTGACAGGCCAAGAAATGTAAGGAACGTGTGCCTATTATTACAAGCTCAGGCACAAACACTGTAAATAGTTGAAGATGAAATAAGAGAAGCTCTTTGAGAAAAGTGCTGTTTTTCTTCACCTTTTGGGTTTTGTTCCGTTCCGATTTTCAGTTCTTACTGTTTTTACGTGGAAGCTGATTCATTGCCCCAGTGCTATTTGGTTTCTGAGTCCTAATGATCACTCGGAGCTGGAGGTCGTGAAGGATGTTTTGCTGTGTGTTCATTGGCCGCATTACAGACTTCCTTTTACTCTCTTCAGAGTAACATTCATATTTGAAGGCATTCCTTTCATTGAAGTAATTGGAAGGTGATGTTTTGGGATTTCTGAGTAGACTGGGAATCCGGTAATTGACGAGACCAATGACTATCCATTACAGATTAATAATTGAAGTAAAGCCAGAATACATACATACGTATTTTGATTTTGTTCTGAAAAGGCTAGACTTGGCAGGATAGGCATGGGTACACTCTGTAATGTTCCCTCTCTAAAAAAAAAAATGAACATCTGAGGTGTTAGATTATTATTGCCAGTATGTTAGATTTTACTAGGATAGCAAGTAAACATGCTCTTATCACATGTTTGTTTTCATCTACATGCCATGTATTATTCCATGTGGCTATTATAAATTCATTTTATATACACATAGTAAATCCACAGAATGCTTAAGACCAGAGAGGTGGTAGATTATGGCCTACACAGTATTGAAGGATGTTGCAAACATCAGTACCTATATCATCACCTTATATTGCTGCAATTTTGTCCGTAGCCAGGTCTACCATTTTGGCAGTACAGACGGTACAACAAATGAGATAAGGCTCATTCAGTTACAATTGTTAGATATGCTAAATGAACAGTCTTTTCCTTCTGTCAAGGATCCAACAAATGTATTAATCCTTCCATACAATCTTCATGATCCTTACACTTCAGAATGATTATAAGATCTTCCTCCCAAAAACATCCTCCCTCAGTTGCACACCAGTGTGTCCCTACCATTTTACTACATGGTTCTTCACTAACCGCGTACCCCTTGGACTAAAAATTTGAGAAAACTGCCACACTCAATTAATGCAAAAAACAAGAGTTGCTTTATTTATGCGTACAGATATCACCAGGTGCATAAAGGTATGAAATAATTTCCGTTGCAGACTAAGAGGGTTAACGTTTCGACCAGTAATGGTCTTTCTCAAAACCTCACTGAAAAAATAAACATAAAATATAAGTATGCTGTACATATATATACACGTGTAAGACCACAATAAAATAAAATGAAGACCCCAAGTGTAATATATTACAAATAGATTATATACAACGTTATATACAAGGCATTGATATATACATCAAGCTGCTTAAAATACGCATCCACATATGAAGGATACCTCATGTGGCAATATAAACGTAAAAATACGTATGGAGCAGAGAGAAAGCACAGCCTACCGTTCCTGTGATTTTTTTTCATTCAGGGAATTGCGTTACTCTGATTTCTCTCTGCTCCATACTATTTCTACGTTTATATTGCCACATGAGGTATCCTTCATATTTGGATGCATATTTTAAGCAGTTTGATGTATATATCAATGCCTTGTATATAACATTGTATATAATCAATTTGCAATTTATTACACTTGTGGCATCATTTTATTTTATTGTGGTCTTGCACGTGTATATACTGTATACAGTACAGACCAAAAGTTTGGACACACCTCATTCAATGATTTTTCTGTATTTTCATGACTATGAAAATTGTAGAATCACACTGAAGGCATCAAAACTATTAATTAACACATGTGGAATTATACATTACACTTTGCAAAAAAGTGTGAAACAACTGAAAATGTGTCTTATATTCTAGGTTCTTCAAAGTAGCCACCTTTTGCTTTGATTACTGCTTTGCACGCAGAAAAGGTGAACAGATGGACTCTACATGCCTGGTTCCCACCGTGAAGCATGGAGGAGGTGGTGTGATGGTGTGGGGGTGCTTTGCTGGTGACACTGTTGGGGATTTATTCAAAATTGAAGGCATACATAACCAGCATGGCTACCACAGCATCTTGCAGCAGCATGCTATTCCATCCGGGTTGCGTTTAGTTGGACCATTTTTCAACAGGACAATGACCCCAAACACACCTCCAGGCTGTGTAAGGGCTTTTTGACCAAGAAGGAGAGTGTTGGGATGCTACGTCAGATGACCTGGCCTCCACAGTCACCAGACCTGAACCCAATCGAGATTGTTTGGGGTGAGCTGGACCGCTCACCGCTTCAATTTTGAATAAGTCCCCAACAGTGTCACCAGCAAAGCACCCCCACACCATCACACTACCTCCTCCATGCTTCACGGTGGGAACTAGGTATGTAGAGTCCATCCGTTCACCTTTTCTGCGTGCAAAGCAGTAATCAAAGCAAAAGGTGGCTATTTTGAAGAACCTATAATATAAGACATATTTTCAGTTGTTTCACACTTTTTTGTAAAGTGTAATGTATAATTCCACATGTGTTAATTCATAGTTTTGATGCCTTCAGAAAAATCTTTGAATGAGAAGGTGTGTCCAAACTTTTGGTCTGTACTGTATATGTACAGCATACTTATATTTTATGTTTATTTTTTCAGTGAGGTTTTGAGAAAGACCATTACTGGTCGAAACTGTCGGGGTCGTAACGACAAACCACTCGTCCTCCAGTCACTCCAAATTAGATTATGAGCATGTGGTACCAGTATAAGAAAGAGTCAGACAAAGTTTTCTGGTTCAATCTCAGTGCATGCTCGAGAGGCTACTATCACGCAACTATTCCAGCAAGTACTGTTCTTTATTTCTGCAAGCATGAGATTACATACACAGGATGTCAGGGTGGAGTAAAGGGTGGATGGGGGCTTGGTAAACTGTATACGTCTAGCATCTGGCCATCTCTGATTGGTTCCACTGTTCCATAGGTCTTGTATCCAGGCAGACTGTGGTGGGTGATGTAATCCTGGCTGATGCAGAGTTTCCTGTAGTCAAGTTTCATTTTCTGAGAATCGATACTGCTTTTCTTGTATACCACGTGGTTTCTCAGTTCCCCAAAGGTGGGGGGCAGACATCAGTGCATTTCTCGGAGACAGGCACTAGGTAGTACTAACATCATCTTAGAATAAGTTTGTTTCTGATGCAATACTCATCAAGGAAAACTTTGTGTTTCAAAAACAAAGAACAAAATAGTAGTAAGCACATAAGCATATAGAAGTGTAAGAAAGCATATAAAAGTAGAAAAAATATATTTTACCTTGACAATCCCCCCTAAACACTAAGTTTTCCCTTGACCGCCTTTGAGACTGTCCATGCGAGGGGAGAGGGGAGATGGATTTCTTCGCCCAGTCATTTTAGAAGCTATCCCCTTATGGGATGCCCCCAAACAACTAGACCCTACTCTGACATACACATGGAGTTCTCCCATCTATCCCTAAACTAAATCTCTCATTTCCATCTGTATTTTGTCATAGGGGGTTTTGTCAGATTTATCCAGTGGGGTATATTTCTCCATATCACCCTTATCAGTGTCATCATATAGCAGGGATACTACCTCCTGATGAAGGAAAGTACCTGAGGAGGCGGTTGCATTGGTCACAGCTTTCCTATACAAGGGTATCACACAACATAGAATTATCAATCCTAACACCAAAAGCCCTGCCACCACTAGACAGGCTTGTTGGAGAAATCCTTTAAGACCTCTCAGCCATCCTGGAAAGAAGGAAATATCTACTCCTGTATTAGATTTCAATTCCTCGGCTAGGCCCTGAAAGGCATCTCTGCTATAATTTACAAATCTCTATTCCGTATAGTATATATATTTTATCCAATCCACATTTCTATTGATCTGTATCATTGGGATAAGAGAGAAAAAGCCTGCTGTGATTTGATTTTGGGCCTTGTATTTGTCAGGGACCCCCCTAGGAACACCTATGGGATCTATATAAACTTTGGGATCCTCAGCATAACCGGTGTGCAGCTGACCCAGACTCCTTCTCTTCCTGGATATCAGTGGAGCTATATTCTCGGATCCAGACTCTTTCTCACGTGTCTTTTAATGACTACCCAGTCTCCAGGCTGCAGGCTGTGACTCCCAGGATCCTGGTTCGGATCTGGAAGAGAACTGAAAACATTATCATGTACTTTCTTGAGTCTTTTATGCAAATCCCTTACATATGAGCTTAATACATGGTTACTCATTTCCAGTACTTGGGAAAAGAAACATCCTAAACTAGGCACTTTGCCAAATAGTACTTCATACGGAGAAAGTCCAGTTTTTCTATTTGGAGTGTACCTTACTAAGTATAGGGCTAATGGTAAACATTCAGGCCAAGATTGCCCTGTTTCAGCCATGGCCTTTTGGATTTTTAACTTCAATGTCCCATTTAGTCTTTCTACTTTTCCACTGCTTTGTGGATGATATGGGGTGTGGAAAGCTTGTTGAATTCCCTGAGCTGTCAAAACTTCATTCATTATTTCACCTGTGAAATGTGTACCTCTGTCACTTTCGATCACCTCTGGTACTCCATACCTGCACACCACCTCCGCAAGCAGCTTCTTTGCGGTTGCCGCAGCCGTAGCCTTGGCAATCGGGAAAGCCTCCGGCCAACCTGAGAATAAATCAAAACACACCAACCCATACTCCCATGACCCTGATTTTGGCAGCTGAATATAATCAATCTGCAGTCTCTGGAAAGGATAGAAGGGCCGAGGGGCGTGTTTGGGTGGTGTCTTGACTACCCTTCTCTGATTATGTGTAGCACATACCATGCATCCCTGGATCAAACCTTCTATACAGGTGGAAAAGCCTGGTGCCACCCAATGCTTCTGCATCACGCTCATTACAGCAGTTTTGGACTGGTGGGTTGGCCCATATAACATCTGGGCAACCGCAGGGTACAACGCCCTTGGAAGGCATCGACGCATCCCTCTTCCCCATACCCCATTTGCTTCATTCAGACATGCACCTTCTTTTTTTTCCACCACTTTTCTACTTCCTCCTGGCGCACCTGAGCCTGCATCTGGGATAAGGCATCCTCCGACACAAAGGGATTTTTGGGAGCGCTTACCTGGTGCATCGTTACCCCTTGGAGTGGTCTACTGGCTGCTGTTTTTGCTGCTGCATCGGCCATTGCGTTTCCTTTACTCACCTGATCAGTGCATCTGGTATGTGCTTTAACTTTTATGACAGCTACTTCTTTTGGTAATTGTAATGCATCAATTAACTGCTGGACTGCGTCAGCATTTTTAATGGGATATCCTGCTGCCGTCAGGAATCCTCTAGATTTCCAAATTGGACCAAAATCATGAGCTATACCGAATGCGTATCTAGAATCTGTGTAGATGTTAACAATTCTACCTTCAACTATCTTACAGGCCTCGGTCAGAGCCTTAAATTCAGCCTCCTGGGCTGACTGATATGGGAGCATTGGTTCTGCTTTGATTACTGCATTCAGGGAGACGATGGCATACCTGGTGTGGAAGGTACCTGAGTCATCTTGGTGGCGAGATCCATCTACAAAAGATTCAAAATCAACATTAAGTCTTTCAGTTTCAAACACTGTGGGTAGGCCTGCTGTTTCCTGTGCCATAAACTGAACACAATCATAAGGAATCTCCTCTCTTGGATCTTCTTTGTACAATACCGTACCTGACCTCCCCCTAGATCCGAGAGAGGCAACAATGTGGCAGGATTAAGTGTGGTACATCTCTGCAAAGAAACATTTGGAGACATTAAAAGTGCACATTGCAATCGAAGGTGACGTGCAGCTGAAAGGTGTGCCGGTTGCACCTGGTTCAGTATGGTGTATACATCATGAGGTGTAAGTACTGTCAATGGATGATCAAGCACGATGTCTGACGATTTGTGGAGCAATAGTCCTACAGCATGTACTGCCCGAACACTGGACGGGGCACCTCTAGCCACTGCATCTAGTCTTCCACTGAAATAGGCTACTGGCCTTTGATTACCACCATGTAACTGAGTCAATACTCCTGCCGCGTGTCCCTGCTATTCATGGAGATACAGGGTGAATGGTAGTTCATAGTTGAGGGTTCCTAGCGCCGGAGCTGCCACAATCCTGTTTTTGAGGGAACAAAAACAGTCTATACCTTCAGGAGTTAGTTTAAAAAGCACAATGATGACACAGTCACAGAGAGGCTGCATGAGGATTGACACAGCATGTATCCACTGCCTGCAGTAGGAAATCAGTCTAAGAAATATCCTAAGAACGGCAACATTAACAGGAATAGGAAAACTCTGTACAGCCTCCTTGCGAGCGCTGGTCAGATGTCGAGCCCCGGTGCAATGCAATGTCCCAAAAAGATAACTGAAGACCTACAAAATTGCAGTTTATCCTTCGACGCTCCACAACCAGCCTGGTACAGAAACAACATGAGTAACATTGTTGCAATGCGACACTGTCTCCTGGAGGGGGCACAAATCAGTAAGTCATCAACATATCATAAAAATAACATTGGCAAAATCAATAACTGTAAACCAAGCAGCATCCTGAGACATCTGGAACAAAAGTGTATATATATATATATATATATATATTGTACCAGCCAATACATAGAGGGTTAAATCCGGTAGCCGAAGGGGGAAGCTGAAGTTGGAATTTTTACTGTCAAGGCTACTGATAAGGAACCTAGCCGCAGAGATGCCGAAGGTGGGGGCTAGGTTTTAACCAAAACACCCCTTGTTACCAGTTTCTGCAATCTCTCCCAAAATGTCCCAGACTCCTGCACTCATGGCACATGTCTCCCCTCCCTGTTGTTTGCAGGACGAGTACCTACAGCATATATCCTTGCTCCTCTCTTTGCCTGCACTAAATCATGTTGTGCCCCTTGTGCTATTCTAGCCAGATCCTCTGCTTTAACTGATCTCCAATCTGGTCTACTTACTTTCAACTTTTCTTTGTCACTTCCTTTTTTTTTTTTTAACCCATTCATGTATGCACTTGCTAGAACCCTCTCACTAGTCTTGTTTTCTGGGACAAAACCCATTTCTACCCAAGCTTTTCTTAGAGCCCAGAAATAATCTTTTGGCTCTTCTTCCTTTCCCTGAACTAGTGTAATTTCCTTTCTCTGCCTGTCTATCCTTACATGCTTTTTTTTCAACACTTCTGTAAACATACCCCCTGCTTCTGCGTCATTGACTTCTGCATTATCAGGTCCGTTCCTACCAACATAACACTTGTATGTCTCATCTATCAGTCTATCGTATCTAGCTTCAACTACCAATCTTCTGTGTTCCATCCCACATCTGACCAATAATAACAGTTTTCATTCCCTGGGCGGGTGACACAGAGATAAAATGTCCCTTTCCCCCAAGTCTGGTGCGCTGATCCTTTGAAATCATTTCTATCACAGTTGAATATTTGACAGAAATCGAACTTAAAGATAACCACAGGGGTTATAGTATTAACCCAGAAGTTAACCCCAAAGGTGGGCATGCTGGCACTACTGGAGATCAGGATGCAGCCCAAAAGGATATGTATTAATTATTATTATTATTATACATTTATATAGCGCCATTTATTCCATGGCGCTTTACATATGAAAAGGGGAAAAATATAGACAGGTACAATAAACATGTGCTGGACAAGGGACACACAAGTACAGAAGGAGAGAGGACCCTGCCCGCGAGGGCTCACAGACTGCAGGGATGGGTGAGAATACACTAGGAAAGGGTAGAGCTGGTCGTACGATGGTTCAGTACACTGAGGATCATTGCAGGTTGTAGGCTTGTCGGAACAGGTGGGTCTTCAGGTTTTTCTTGAAGGTCTCCGTTGTTGGTGAAAGTCTGATGTTTTGTGGCAGGGAGTTCCAGAGTATGGGGGAAGCCCGGGAGAAGTCTTGTATGCGGTTGTGGGAAGAAGAGATGAGGGGGGAGTCGAGAAGGAGATCTTGAGAGGATCGAAGGTTGCGTGTGGGTAGGTAGCGGGAGACCATGTCACAGATGTATGGAGGAGAAAGGTTGTGGATGGCTTTGTATGTTATGGTTAAGGTTTTGAACTGGAGCCTCTGGGCAATAGGGAGCCAGTGAAGGGCCTGGCATAGGGGGGAGGCTGGGGAATAGCGGGGAGACAGGTGGATTAGTCGTGCAGCAGAGTGTAGGATGGACTGGAGTGGTGCCAGAGTGCTAGAGGGGAGGCCAGACAGTAGGAGGTTGCAGTAGTCGAGGCGGGAGATGATAAGGGCGTGCACTAGTGTTTTTGTGGTTTCATGGTTGAGGAATGAGTGGATCCGGGAAATATTTTTGAGTTTGAGGCGGCAGGAGGTGGCGAGGGCTTGGATATGTGGTTTGAAAGAGAGGGCAGAGTCGATGATCACCCCAAGGCACCGAGCATGTGGGACTGGGGAAAGTGAGCAGCCATTGACATTGATGGATAGGTCTGGTGAAAGGGTAGAGTGAGGTGGGGGAAAGATGATGAATTCTGTTTTGTCCATGTTCAGTTTGAGAAAGCGAGCAGAAAAGAAGGCTGAGATAGCAGACAGACACTGTGGGATTTTGGTCAGTAGGGAGGTGAGGTCAGGTCCAGATAGGTAGATCTGCGTGTCATCGGCGTAGAGGTGATACTGCAAGCCGTGGGATTCTATGAGCTGTCCCAGGCCGAAGGTGTAGATGGAGAAGAGTAGGGGTCCTAGGACTGAGCCTTGAGGAACACCGACAGACAGGGGGCGAGGTGAGGAGGTGGTGTGTGAGAGGGAGACACTAAATGTTCGGTCTGTTAGGTATGATGAGATCCAGGATAGGGCCAAGTCTGTGATGCCAAGAGATGAGAGAATCTGTAGCAGGAGGGAATGGTCCACAGTGTCAAAGGCAGAAGACGGTCCAGGAGAAGGAGGACAGAGTAGTGTCGCTTGCTCTTGGCGGTTAGCAGGTCGTTAGTGACTTTAGTTAGGGCAGTTTCAGTTGAGTGATGCGGTCGAAAGCCGGATTGTAACCGGTCAAAGAGGGAACAGGAGGAAAGGTGGGAGGAAAGTTCAAGATATACATGCTGTTCCAGTAGTTTTGAGGCGTAGGGGAGAAGAGATATCGGGCGATAGCTAGACGCAGAGGATGGGTCGAGGGAGGGCTTTTTGAGGATGGGTGTGATTGAAGCATGTTTGAAGGATGAAGGAAAGACACCATTTGTAAGTGAAAGGTTGAAGAGGTGTGTGAGAGTAGGGATGAAGACTGTGGCAAAGTTAGGGATGAGGTGGGACGGGAGTGGGTCAAGTGTGCAAGTGGTGAGGTGTGATCTTGACAGGAGAGTGGAGAGCTGATCTTCTGTCATGGTGGTGAAGCTGGTTTTGGAAGAACAGGGCTGAGTGGCTAAGAGGGGCATTGGGGGCTGCGGGCCAAAGCCTTCTCTGATAGTATCAATCTTTTGCTTAAAGAAGGAGGCAAAGTCTTCGGCAGAAATGAGAGGAGAGGGAGGAGGTGCTGTGGGATGGAGTAGAGAATTGAAAGTGTTGAAGAGCTGTTTAGGGTTGTGAGACAGAGAGGATATGAGAGATGCGAAGTAAGTTTGTTTTGCGGCAGAGAGCATGGACTTGAAGCTGGCGAGGGACTGCTTGTATGCGTTGAGGTGCTCGGTAGAATGGGTTCTCTTCCATCTCCGCTCGGTAACCCCGGAAGCCCGTCTCAGTTCTTTAGTCAGGCCGGTCAGCCAGGGCTGCCTGTTGATTGTACGAGTTTTGCTCTGCGTGAGGGGGGCGGCCGAATCAAGTGTGGTTTTTATTGTGGTGTTATAAAATGTGGCAGCAGCATCTGTGTCATTAAGTGAGGCTATGTCTGTGAGAGGGAGGAGGGACTCAGAGAGCGATTGTAAATTGAGGTGTTTGAGATTTCTGCGAGGGTGGGTGAGTTTGTGGAGTGGGGGATGCGTACTAACAGAGGAGAGGGAAGAGAATGTCAGTAGGTTGTGGTCAGACAGGGGGAGTGGGGAGTTAGTGAGATTGGTGAGGGAACAGAGGCGGGTGAAGATAAGGTCCAGCGTGTGACCGCCTTTGTGAGTGGCCGCAGAGGACCATTGAGTGAGGCCGAGGGAAGCCGTGAGCGAAAGAAGTTTAGAGGCCGCCGGGGTGGAAGTGTCAATGGGGATGTTGAAATCGCCCATGATGATGGTGGGGATGTCAGCAGAGAGGAAATGGAGTAGCCAGGTGGTGAAGTGGTCGAGAAAGGTGGAGATGGCAAGTTCCGGGGACCGGTAGATGACAGCCAGCTGGAGGTTGGAGGGGGAATAGATGCGGACGGAGTGCACTTCGAACGAAGGAATAGCAGCGGAGGGTGGAATTTGAATAGGAGTAAAGGAGCAGGTATCAGACAGGAGTAAGCCAACTCCTCCACCGCGTTTGTTGCTGGGGCGAGGGGTGTGAGAAAGATGAAATCCGCCATAGGAAAGCGCAGCTGGAGAGGCTGTGTCAGAGGGAGTGAGCCAGGTTTCAGTGATGGCAAGGAAGGAGAGTTTGTTGGTGATAAAGAGGTCGTGGATAAATGACAGTTTATTGCAGACGGAGCGTGCGTTCCATAGTGCTCCGGGTAGGGGGACTGGGGGAGGGGGGTGTGGATGGATAGGTATGAGGTTGACAGGGTTGCAAAAACGTGTGGAAGATTGTGGCAGGGTGTTAGAAATGAGTGTGGGGATGTGTTGAGGAGGGCCAGGATTTGGGGATACATCGCCAGCGATGAGGAGTAGCAGACAGAGCGTTAGAAGGTGGGAGCAGGATAAGCCATGGTGTGGCCGTGTGTGTCTTGGTAAAAAGGATTGTATGTGGAGGAACAGTTCTGAGGGAAAGGTGAGATGGCTGGGGAGAATGGAGGGGGAAATGACTAATTCCTTACTAGGTGGGGGGATTACAGGGGATAGGAAGAAAGAAAGGAGGATGGGGGTGAAAGTGATAAGAAAATGAAACATAGTGGTTTTATAATCTGTTACCTTGCAGCCAAATTCCAGTCAAATTCTAGTCTAATACACAGTAGTGTAATTAGAAATCTGTAATTTGAAATATGGGATTTGAAATATGTGGAGCAGACTAAAGTCTGGAGCAGACCCATTGCACTGAATAAATATGCAGCTAAGGGCAATCAGGTGTGATTGGGAAGTGGGCTGGGACTGCCCAGGCCAGATGTACAGAGTTAAGCAAAGGTCATAAAAGGGGGTAGGGGTTACACAGACCACTCAGATGTGTGGTGAAGATAACAAGAATGAAGTACAATTATGTATACAAGAAGATGGGTGAGCAAATCATACCATGAAACAAAGCAATACACAGGGGGCATTCAGGAACACTGGAAAGCTGGGGAAATTTTGCAGTTCATACCATGAAACAAAGCAATACACAGGGGGCATTCAGGAACACTGGAAAGCTGGGGAAATTTTGCAGTTCATACCATGAAACAAAGCAATACACAGGGGGCATTCAGGAACACTGGAAAGCTGGGGAAATGTTGCAGTTCATACCATGAAACAAAGCAATACACAGGGGGCATTCAGGAACACTGGAAAGCTGGGGAAATGTTGCAGTTCATACCATGAAACAAAGCAATACACAGGGGGCATTCAGGAACACTGGAAAGCTGGGGAAATTTTGCAGTTCATACCATGAAACAAAGCAATACACAGGGGGCATTCAGGAACACTGGAAAGCTGGGGAAATTTTGCAGTTCATACCATGAAACAAAGCAATACACAGGGGGCATTCAGGAACACTGGAAAGCTGGGGAAATGTTGCAGTTCATACCATGAAACAAAGCAATACACAGGGGGCATTCAGGAACACTGGAAAGCTGGGGAAATGTTGCAGTTCATACCATGAAACAAAGCAATACACAGGGGGCATTCAGGAACACTGGAAAGCTGGGGAAATTTTGCAGTTCATACCATGAAACAAAGCAATACACAGGGGGCATTCAGGAACACTGGAAAGCTGGGGAAATTTTGCAGTTCATACCATGAAACAAAGCAATACACAGGGGGCATTCAGGAACACTGGAAAGCTGGGGAAATTTTGCAGTTCATACCATGAAACAAAGCAATACACAGGGGGCATTCAGGAACACTGGAAAGCTGGGGAAATTTTGCAGTTCATACCATGAAACAAAGCAATACACAGGGGGCATTCAGGAACACTGGAAAGCTGGGGAAATTTTGCAGTTCATACCTTATGTAACACGGGTGTACGAGAGGACAGCGTCCAGCAATTTGTGCTGTGGCAGTGAGCTGATCCGCCATTAAACATGTGAGGTTATATAGGAACCCGACTAATATCAGATGTATATCAGAAACTTCATGACTGCTGACTAATCTTGTCCTTCTTGCAATGGGAGGCGTGAATCCAGGTGCTCTTGCCCTCGAGCTTCAGGGCAGTAGGGGTGATCAGGACCACAGTGTAGGGACCCTCAAATCTGGGCTGGAGACAGTCTCTCCGCACAAACTTTTTCACGTACACAAGGTCACTAGGCGAGAAGTTGTGCACCGTGTCATCCGTGGATTCTGGGAGAGAAGCAGACACTGTAGAGTGGGTGTTAGTTAACTCTTTAGACAAAGCAATCACAAATTTTACCACTTTATTATTAATTTCAGATAGCTCCTGGTGCCTAATTTCTTCTATCTTGGGAGGGGCACCCACTGGGAACAGAGGTAGTGCAGTGGCTTCCGGATTAGGAACAGAGGCAGGGGCTAAAGGACCGAGCCCTGGGACAGGGGCCTCAGCGACGGGGACTAAAACCTTTTCCGGCTGTCCGGGTGGTTGGTAGTAGGTGCCGGAAGGCGTCAGGAGGGGATATAGGCCTGACTGGGTGGTTCCGGGTGTTCCAAGATGGCTGCTAGGTGTCCCAAGATGGCCGCTGGGTGTCCCAAGATGGCTGCTAGGGGAAGTGGGAAGGGCGTTGTCTGGGGGCGTCCCACTGTTGGGTATGGAAGGGGCATTGGGCTGGGCATTACACCAGGGGCGACCCGCCCCACAGACAAGCAGGTCTCCTCCCAGGGCGGATTCTGTTCACCACACGCATGACAAGTCCAACCTCCCTTTGTTCTGAGATCGGTGCCATTATAGGGCGGTGGCTGGGGACTTGGCACAGTGACAAGCATGAGGGGTACAGCAGCCATTTTAGTTACATCAACAAGATCACATGTAGAGCATTTCACATATCCGAACAATGGCTCAGCACCTTCTGATCCTCCTGCACCATCTACTTCCTTCCAGCCCTCAACTTTCAAATCATTTGCTACTCTGAGATGTGCCTGAGCCTGATGCAGGAGTCCCTCATCACCCAACTTTCCTTTCTTCTGTCCTACATAATCTTTTCCACACTGAAGGCTGGAGTCTCCTTGTACTAGGCAGACCCATCATCTTATACAAACTCCTCACATTTTTAACAGCCTTCTTGCCATCCCGTGACTGAACAAGCTCACAGAGCCCCACAGCACCACCCTCTAACTTATGAGGTCTTTCTGATTTAAACATGCGCATCATGATTTTAACAGAGTGCAATGATCTGTCGTGACTCAGACCACAGGCGTCACTTGCAGGTCACCACCCGTCAATACAGAGTCCCCGCTCTATATACTGACAAGACAAAGAGCCCTACTCAATCTGTCCCTTCCCTAACTGTGGATGGTGACTTTACAGCACAGTTCGCCGTGACACTCTACACAGCACAGAGTCCCCGCTCCATGCACTGACACTGGGGCTTCTCCTAATGAGGCTCCCCGTGTTAGACAAAGAGCCCCTGCTCAATTTGTCACTTACAAGACAGAGAATCCTAATCAATCTGTCACTAACTTGGTAGACAAAGAGCCCTCCTCAATTTGTCACTTATAAGACAGAGAATCCTAATCAATCTGTCACTAACTAGACTATCATGTGCGTCTTTTACCCCACTCAACACTTCAAAAATCTAAAATTTGTCCCAACTTTATTCTAACAGTCACGGGAGACACCTATCTACATAAAGGTACAGTGACCGGAGGAGGAGGAGAAAAGTGGTGTTGACACGAGCACGCGCAGACATGCGATGTCACTCGGTCTCACTTGCTGGTTCGAAGCGTGGCGTGGATCGCCTTCGGTCTCACCACTCAACCGGTCACCCACCCAGACCCAAATAGACAATACAGCTAAGCCAACAATGACTGACACACAGGCAAGTGGGACGCATATAAAGTATATGATCCCAACTTACCGTGTTCAACAGAGGCTGCAGTCCTCGCACTCAGTCATCGCGGGCACCACCGCAAAGTCCTCAGGACGGGTCTGGACGGGCGGCGATCCACTGCCCCACGTTGTTTAGGCACCAATTGTCGGGGTCGTAACGACAAACCACTCGTCCTCCAGTCACTCCAAATTAGATTATGAGCATGTGGTACCAGTATAAGAAAGAGTCAGACAAAGTTTTCTGGTTCAATCTCAGTGCATGCTCGAGAGGCTACTATCACGCAACTATTCCAGCAAGTACTGTTCTTTATTTCTGCAAGCATGAGATTACATACACAGGATGTCAGGGTGGAGTAAAGGGTGGATGGGGGCTTGGTAAACTGTATACGTCTAGCATCTGGCCATCTCTGATTGGTTCCACTGTTCCATAGGTCTTGTATCCAGGCAGACTGTGGTGGGTGATGTAATCCTGGCTGATGCAGTGTTTCCTGTAGTCAAGTTTCATTTTCTGAGAATCGATACTGCTTTTCTTGTATACCACGTGGTTTCTCAGTTCCCCAAAGGTGGGGGGCAGACATCAGTGCATTTCTCGGAGACAGGCACTAGGTAGTACTAACATCATCTTAGAATAAGTTTGTTTCTGATGCAATACTCATCAAGGAAAACTTTGTGTTTCAAAAACAAAGAACAAAATAGTAGTAAGCACATAAGCATATAGAAGTGTAAGAAAGCATATAAAAGTAGAAAAATATATTTTACCTTGACAAAACGTTAACCCTCTTCGCCTGCAACTGAAATATATTTTATGCACCTGGTGATATCTATACGCATAAATAAAGCAACTCTCGTTTTTTGCATTAATTGAGTGCGGCTGTTTTATCAAATTTTTGGACTACTATTGTTCAGCCAGCACCTTCCGCTGTATACAGAGTGCACATCATTCTCTTTAATATTCGTACAGTACAGACCAAAAGTTTGGACACACCTCATTTAAAGATTTTTCTGTATTTTCATGACTATGAAAATTGTACATTCACACTGAAGGCATCAAAACTATGAATTAACACATGAGGAATTATATACTTAACAAAAAGTGTGAAGCAACTGAAAATATGTCTTATATTCTAGGTTCTTCAAAGTAGCCACCTTTTGATGACTGCTTTGCACACTGTTGGCATTCTCAAATTGAGCTTCAAGAGGTAGTCACCGGAAATGGTCTTCCAACAATCTTGAAGAAATTCCCAGAGATGCTTAGCACTTGTTGGCCCTTTTGCCTTCACTCTGCGGTCCAGCTCATCCCAAACCATCTCGATTGGGTTCAGGTCTGGTGACTGTGGAGGCCAGGTCATCTGGTGTAGCACCCCATCACTCTCCTTCTTGGTCAAATAGCCCTTACACAGCCTGAAGGTGTGTTTGGGGTCATTGTCCTATTGAAAAATAAATGATGGCCCAACTAAACGCAAACTGGATGGAATAGCATGCCGCTGCAAGATGCTGTGGTAGCCATGCTGGTTCAGTATGCCTTCAATTTTGAATAAATTCCCAACAGTGTCACCAGCAAAGCACCCCCACATCATCACACCAACTCCTCCATGCTTCATGGTGGGAACCAGGCATGTAGAGTCCATCCATTCACTTTTTCTGCGTCGTGCAAAGACACGGTGGTTGGAACCAAAGATCTCAAATTTGGACTCATCAGACCAAAGCACAGATTTCCGCTGGCCTAATGTCCATTCCTTGTGTTCTTTAGCCTAAATAAGTCTCTTCTGCTTGTTGCCTGTCCTTAGCAGTGGTTTCCTAGCAGCTATTTTACCATGAAGGCCTGCTGCACAAAGTCTCCTCTTAACAGTTGTTGTAGAGATGTGTCTGCTGCTAGAACTCTGTGTGGCATTGACCTGGTCTCTAATCTGAGCTGCTGTAAACCTGTGATTTCTGAGGCTGGTGACTCGGATAAACTTATCCTCAGAAGCAGAGGTGACTCTTGGTCTTCCTTTCCTGGGGCGGTCCTCATGTGAGCCAGTTTCTTTGTAGCGCTTGATGGTTTTTGCAACTGCACTTTCCCAATTTCCCAATTGCATTTTCCCAATTTTTCAGACTGACTGACCTTCATTTCCTCTCGTTTTTCTTTACTTAGCTGCTTTTTTCTTGCCATAATACAAATTCTAACAGTCTATTCAGTAGGACTATCAGCTGTGTATCCACCAGACTTCTGCACAACACAACTGATGGTCCCAACCCCATTTATAAGGACAGAAATCCCACTTATTAAACCTGACAGGGCGCACCTGTGACGTGAAAACCATTTCCGGTGACTACCTCTTGAAGCTCATCAAGAGAATGCCAAGAGTGTGCAAAGCAGTCATCAAAGCAAAAGGTGGCTACTTTGAAGAACCTAGAATATAAGACATATTTTCAGTTGTTTCACACTTTTTTGTTAAGTATATAATTCCACATGTGTTAATTCACAATTTTGATGCCTTCAGTGTGAATGTACAATTTTCATAGTCATGAAAATACAGAAAAATCTTTAAATGGGAAGGTGTGTCCAAACTTTTGGTCTGTACTGTACCTCTTGGACTAGTCCTGGTAATTATGTGTAGCACCACAGTCAGTCGCATAACTAGAGTCTAATGGGACCCGGTGCAAGATTTGGACTGCGGCCCCCCATCCTGATTATATATATATATCTATATATATACATATATGTACAGTGACATGTAAAAGTTTGAGCACCCCTGGTTAAAATTACTGTTATTGCGAATAGTTAAGCAAGTTGAAGATGAAATGATCCCCAAAAGAGCTAAAGATGAACACTCACTTTGTATCTTAGACAAAAAAAAATATTGTCATTTTTTACACTTTAAAAATTACAAAAAGAAAAGTGGGCCGATGCAAAAGTTTAGGTACCCTTCAAGATTAGTACTTAGTAGCATCCACTTTTGCAAGTATCACAGCTTGAAAATGCTTTTTGTAGCCAGCCAAGACTCTTTCGAATCTTGTTTAAGGGATTTTCATCCATTCGTCCTTGGAAAATTCTTCCAGTTCTATGAGATTCCTGGGTCGTTTTACATGCACTGCCATTTTGAGGTCCAGTCACAGATTTTCAATTATATTCAGATAAGGGCACTGTAAGGGTCATTGTAAAATCTTCAGCTTGCTCCTTGTGAGGTAGTATATTGTGGATATTGACGTGTTTAGGATCATGATCCATTTGTAGAAGCCATCCTTTTTTCAACTTCAACTTTTTTGCAGATGGTGATATGTTTGCATCAAGAATTTGTTGAAATTTCATTGAATCCGTTCTTCCTTCTACCTGTATCCATCTGCAAATTGAGATCCTGGTTTTGGCTTTTATCCTAAGTCATGTAACAAGGCTCGTTAAAGGGTCGACATTGACTTTTAGGATTGCTACTTCCAATAGGTGGCACTAGAGTTCTAGTCCTCTTCCTCTCTGAAGAGACAATTTGCATCCTTCTACCTGTAAAATGTTCCCTGTGCTATTGGCTGCAACACAACCCCAAAGCATGGTTGATCCACCCTATTCTTAAAGGGAATCTGTCACCCCATTTTTCAACCATCAGCTGAAGCCACCGCCATCAGGGGCTTATCTACAGCATTCTGTAATGCTGTAGATAAGCCCCTGATGTCACCTGAAAGAGAAGAAAAACGAGTTATATTATACTCACACAGGGGCGGTCCACCGTCTGGTCCGGTCCGATGGGCGTCGCGGTCTGGTCCGGCGCCTCCCATCTTCTAGCGAAGCCCTCCTCTTCTTAGCTTCCCATCGCGGCTCCGGCGCAGGTGCACTGCTCTGCCCTGGTGAGGGCAGAGCAGAGTACTGCAGTGCGCAGGCGCCGGGAAAGGTCAGAGAGGTCCGGCGCCTGCGCACTGCAGTACTCTTCTCTGCACTTTTCTTCTGATGACTCTTTCATGAATGCCATATTTGTGCAGGTGATCTGAACAGTATAACAATGTACAACAACTCCAGAGTCTGAAAAATCTTTCTGAAGATTTTTTGCAGTCAAGTTGGGGTTCTGATTTGCCTAGCAATCGTATGAGCAGCTCTCACTTAAATTTTGATTTTTGGTGCCCAAACTTTTATATGCCACCGTGTATATATGTATGTATGTATATAATATTTTTGTCCTCCATCTAGCTGAAGTGTTTGCTGACATAGGCGGGTCCTTCACCTGCCGGGCTCGGTCGCGGTAGTGACCGCAGTAGTTAGGCCCCTGACCACAGTATAACAGAGCACCCAATGCATTGTAAAATGGTGAAATCTGCAACATAACTTGACATACTGCCAATTAGAAATCTGCGGTTTTGGTCAATTTACGCCAGAAGCTTTCTTTGTAGCAAGTGGGAAAAATTGTGTCATCCCTAATGCTGGGACTTTTCTGCCTGCAATACGCCTTGTACAAGGGTACCCTAATGTGTGAATCAGGACACAGCTGACAACTAAATGATTGTGTTAAGGGCTTGCCTTGTGAAGTGGATCCTTTAAGACAAGGTCTGGGTGGGCACACGAATCTCAGGCATTGATGCAGCACAAAGGCACTTATGGAGCGAGGAAACGACGCACTGGAGGCAACAGGCAGACAGAACACAGGAATGTCCAAGACAATACAGGCATGGGCAGGCAAGGAGCAGGTAGTGGTGCATGGGAAAACAAATAGAACCATGAATCTTAATACCAAGGCTCAGTTTTATGTCTGGGCAGACGATGACATGGGAGCATGCCAGGCCAGTTGTAAACCCTGGCATGGAGCACAGCAGAGGGCAGCAACTGTAGGGGAGGTTGATAAAGCTATGCCGAGCTAAGGCAGATGGGTAACATATTGTTAGACTGACACCAGCCTTATGTTTGATAGTGAAGGTGGACACAGCATGCATTAAATCTAGCTCAAGAGATTTATTGAGGTAAAGATCTGCATGTTTGTACATTTTAATAGGATATCCATGTTAATGGGAACCTGTCACCAGGTTTTTCCCACATAAAGTATGGCCACCACCATTAGGGCCTTTTTACAGCATACTGGAATGCTGTAAGAAGGTCCCCAATCCAGTCTGCAGATTCTCAAAAAAACTTTTTCATACTTACAGACGGAACAGTACAGTCCGATGAGCATCTCTGATCTTGATCTGAAGCCTCCTCTCTTCTTCTGATTGCCGTCCTCCTTTCCTGCTTCATGTGGTTGATGTATCCTACGTCATCCACACAGTTTCCTCCATCACGCTCCTGCATTGGCGCACTTCCATCTTCCCTGCTGAGAGCAGAGCAAAGTACCGTAGCGCGCATTCTCTGGCTTTACTTTCGAGAACTTCGGCACTTTTTGGCCTTTCCCGATCAAGGCCACTATGTGGATGACGTAGGACCATTTAAAGCTTTCATTTCCGTCTCTACCTTTTATGGCCGAAATGGAAATAACTGCTTTTAGGTTCTGACTACCAGAGTTACCAGAAACCATGTTGTTTGCATAGGACCTATAGAAATGAATGAGCGTTGTGCGAACAGAATAACTTGGGAGTTACGCCAACAGTGTAACTCATTTTGCTATGCTGTTTCCATAACACCCGTTCATTTCTATGGGAGATACTTAACGCTGCACTCTGCTGTTTTTGTAACCTGGTCTCTTGTGGCAGAGACCTAGATGCAATTATTCCTGTTTCACCCATGAAAAGCAAAGATGGAAATAACTCTTTAAATAAAGCAATCTTCGCCAGTAATCATGAGGGCAAATAGCTCCGAAATCTCTGAAGATCTTATATATTTTAGCTAAAATACATGATTTAGCATTTGGCTTTCCTGTGTGGTTATTATTGTCTCTTGATTATTTTTCCACATTACATGGGTATAATGAAAAACGTTCCAAATCCTATTTCATAATACCTGTCTCGCTATAATCGTTGTGTTCCCAGTTAATTTTCTTTTTTTATCTGAAAAAAAGTAGCTACTACCACAAATATTTGGTTGGCATTTGATTATATATTTCTGTGTGTTTTTTGGGTTAAGTTTGAGGTCCAAACATGGATTTAGCATAAAAGCATAGTTCTTGTAAATGCTTGCTTTGTTCTGAATTGCTAAAAATAAATCTTTTCAGCCATATTTTCTGTATACTTAATGGAGTTGTCTAATAAAGACTCGCTTGGCACCCACCTCCATGAGCCAAAACAGAGAGCTGATGTATGTACAGACAGAGACAGCGGTTGTCAGTCAATAGTGAGCGCTCCCCTTACAAGTTCAATGAGCACATAACATTGAGCCCTCTGTATTATACACTGGTGACATGGCACTCATCTGTTGTGGCCCACAAGTAGAGTTCCGCATGAATACAGGAGAAATGGAGTGGCCACTCCAACAATGACTAATGTACCTTCCCGTTACTCCACCACTCTGCCATCCTATCACATACCACCATACCACTCAATCTGATGGCCTGAGTAATGTCTAGTGCCAAAACTGAAACATTGCTTATGAGCTGTGTATGGATTACCTAAAGCAAAAGAAATTGTAATATTGTCAATGAGTGCGGCTTGCTATTTTGGTATTATTTTATGACCACTTTATTCTTAGGTCCTATGAACCAAAGGGCACAATTTTTGTATTGCTTTCCTTTCTAATAGTCCAGTGGACTCTGTCACTATGATACACCACTGCCTTTATGCTGTCCAGTAGGCGGTCTCACTGAATGATTACATTTTCTTCTGTGCACACATTTCGGTAAAAACACCCACAAGGTAGGACCACTCACTGGACTCCTGAGCCCAGAGTGGGGAAGGATTTCCATCAGCAAATGTAAGCTTTATGTACAGTGGGTACGGAAAGTATTCAGACCCCTTTACATTTTTCACTCTTTCATTGCAGCCATTTGATAAATTCAAAAAAGTTCATTTTTTTTCTCATTAATGTACACTCTGCACCCCATCTTGACTGAAAAAAAGCAGAAATGTAGAATTTTTAGCAAATTTATTAAAAAAGAAAAACTGAAATATCTCATGGTCATAAGTATTCAGACCCTTTGCTCAGACACTTATATTTAAGTTACATGCTGTCCATTTCCTTGTGATCCTCCTTGAGATGGTTCTACTCCTTCATTGGAGTCCAGCTGTGTTTAATTAAACTGATAGGACTTGATTTGTACGGCACACACCTGTCTATACAAGACCTCATAGTGCATGTGAGACCAAATGAGAATCATGAGATCAACGGAACTGGCCAAGGATCTCAGAGACAGAACTGTGGCAAGGCACACATCTGACTAAGGTTACAAAAGAATTTCTGTAGTACTCAAGGTTCCGAAGAGCACAGTAGCCTTCATAATCCTTAAATGGATCAAGTTTGGGATTTCGGGATTGATTGTGGATGCTTTACACTAGACCTTGGAAATCAAGGTCACAGAGTCTGGAGGAAGAGTGGAGAGGCACACAAACCAAGCTGCTTGAAGTCTGGTATGAAGTTTCCACAATCAGTGATGGTTTGGGGATCCATGTCACCTGCTGGTTTAGGTCCACTGTGTTTTATCAAGACTAAAGTCAGCGCATCCGTCTACCAGGAAATTTTAGAGCACTTCATGCTTCCCTCTGCCGACAAGCTTTTTTGGAGATGGAAATTTCATTCTCCAGCAGGACTTGCCACCTGTCCACACTGCCAAAAGTACCAATACCTAGTTTAAAAACAACAGTATCACTGTGCTTGATTGGCCAGCAAACTCGCCTGACCTTAACCCCATAGAAAATATATGGGGTATTGTCAAGAGGAAGATGAGAGACACCAGACCCAACAATGGAGACGAGCTGAAGGCTGCTATCAAAGCAACCTGGGCTTCCATAACACCTCAGCAGTGCCACAGGCAGATCGCCTCCTTGCCACATCGCATTGATGCAGTAATTGATGTCAAAGGAGCCTCAACCAAGTATTGAGAGCATTTACTGAACATACATTTCAGTAGGACATTTCGGATTTTAAAATAATTTTTTCAAGCTGGTGTTATAAAGTATTCTAATTTACTGAGATAATTTTTTTTTCATTTTTATTGGCTGTAAACCATAATCATCAACATTAACAGAAATAAACAATTGAAATAGATCACTCTGTAATGACTCTGCATAATATATGAGTTTCACTTTTTGTATTGAAGAACTGAAATAAATTAACTTTTTGATGATATTCTAATTTTGTGAGATGTACCTGTATGCATGTTGTTTGAACACTCCAGCTGTGAGGGATGACCTCCTTTCCACCTTCTCCCAAGCCTGTGGTGGAATGGCTGAATGAGAAGTTGTGGCCTATAAAAAGGAGGATCTGCCTGTGTTCAGGGAGTCTACATTACAGAAGTCATGGCATCATCACTCCAACTGAAGAATTTCAGAGCTTCCTCATTGACCATCACTGAACCCTCAAAGATGTTTAGAGAATCCAGGTTGGGACAATCAAGTCACCTGACCTCGTGCATCTATGGACTGTCAGCTTGCTAAGCTTGTCGTTACCTCCTCACTGTGGGGGCCCGCCAAAAGTGGGGAGCCACTGGTGGGGGTATTCGGCATTGGAAGCAGCTCTAATCCCGGCGATTCAGCGGAAGGGTGAGACTCTGGACATTTGCTGGGACTGTTCTGTATGCTATTGTGTGTTGGTGGTTCAATAAATTATTGCCACACTGTTTTACCCTCACCCTGTGTTGTCTAAGTAGTGTTCTGCCAACGGGGAGAGAGAGCAGGCGTTCAGTGGTATAAGCCCTGGTCTATGCAGTCTTTCTAAAGACAGCTGGGCCAGGTGATGAGAGCACCCACTAACCCCCGTGTCTCCACAGCGCTCCTTCCGTTCAGAACCCAGTGTTTTTTCCCACATATGGGGTATCGGCATGTTCAGGAGAAATTGCACTACAAATTTTGGGGTCCATATTTTCCTGTTACCCTTGTCAAAAAATAAAAAAAATGGGTCTAAAGTAAAATTTTTGTAAAAAATGTTAAATATTAATTTTTTCCTTCCACATTGCTTCAGTTTCTGTGAACCACTTGAAGGATTAATAAATGTCTTGAATGTGGTTTTGAGCACCATGAGGGGTGCAGATTTAAAATGGTGTCACGTTTGAGTATTTTCTGTCTTATAGACCCCTCAAAGTCACTTCAAATGTGATGTGGTCCCTAACAAAAATGATTTTTTTACATTTTGTTGGAAAAATGAGAAATCGTTGGTAATATTTCAACCCTTATAATTTCCTGACCCCAAAAAATTTTGTTTAAAAAATGTTGCTGATATTAAGTAGACATGTGGGAAATGTTATTTATTAATTATTTTGTGTCACAGATATCTCTGATTTAAGTGCATAAGAATTCAAAGTTTGAAAATTGCAAAATTTTCAACATTTTTGCCAAATTTCCATATTTTTTTCACAAATAAACACAAGTCATGTTGAAGGCATCAAGAAGTACAATATATCACGAAAAAACAGTCTCAGAATCAGTGGGATACGTTGAAGCGTTCCAGAGTTATTACCACATAAATTGACACTGGTCACATTTGTAAAATTTGACCTGGTCATGAAGGTGCAAAGAGCCTTGAGAGATGAAGGGGTTAAAGTTACGATGGATATAGCACCACTTAATAATACGGGAACTGACAACTGCTCATGACGTACTATACCTGTCATGTGACTTTAAAGGGTTAATGAGAGAAATGATTTGCCATTAGTATAAAAGCAGACAGACTGATGGAACACAGTGCACACTTCATTGTGTTTGTAAGGTAGTTGTAAGCTTTTTTTTTTCCATAATTCGAGTGAATTCTATGTTTTATTCATTAATTTCCATTACACTACTAAATCCCATAAGATTAATCACCTAAAACAACACAGCACTATTGAATATGGATCTAATGATCTAAGATTATTTTCTCTAAATGCTTCCTTATTCTCTTTTCAAGAGGAATGTCTTGTGCAGAATTATCAGCCAAAATTAATTCACAGTTTACCGAAAGGTATCAGCCAGACTTGCATGTAGGCAGCCGTGCGATAGTACATCACATTTTCTTTAAATGCTTTTTTGCTTTAAAAAAAACAAAAAACTTTCATGTGTCTTTTCTAATAAACTTTGTCTAATGTGAGTGGGGTTGGGAGATATAGAAGTCGACTGAACAAGTGTTTGGCCGGCAGCTGTCTAATATGTAGGGGCACTCTAAGCATTGTGTATATATATGCAACTCAATCCTATTTAAAAAATAACTAAAATCTAATTTATTTATGATATTTTTTACTTTTTAAATAGGATTAAGTTGCAGATATATGCTCAATGTTTAGGGTGCTCATACATATTAGACGGCTGCTGGCCAAACAGCTGTTCAGTTGACAGTTATCTCTCCTGACCCCACACATACACATGGCTGATAGAGCCTACATTGTATGTTCGATAGGAAGAGGAGAGAAAGACCCTGCCAGATACCTAGGGTGTTTCCAGGGAGAACAAAAGAATTGAGTGTTAGGCCGGGGTCACACTTGAATCTCGGTCTGGTCTCTCTCTCTCTCCTCCAGAGCGGCAGTTCACTTTGGCAAACTTTACGGATCCGTCTAAAAACGGATCCGCTGCATCAGTTTTCCACAATATACAACGGATCCGTTATATTCACACTTTGGCGGACTGGGACTGACGCCAAACGACTGAAGTGTGAAATAGGCCTAATAGTGAATACCCTTCTAAGGGAACCAGTCACGAGAACCTCATGATCTACAGTCTCTTACAAAGTATTCACCCCCTGGCATTTTTTTGTGTTTTGCTACCTCACAACAGGGAATTTCACAGCTTGTTTGAGGGTTTGCATCAGTTCGTGTAAAGAGCATGCCTACAATTGTGAACATTTGAAGCAAACAATAAATAGGACAAAATAACGGAAAACTTCAGTGTGCATACCTATTCACCCCCCTAAAGTACTTTGTAGAAGCTCCTTTTGTTGCAACTACATATACAAGTCGTTTTGGATAAGTCTTTATGAGCCTGAGTCGCACAACACCAGGGATATGGGGTACTCGGCACCGAGCCCGTTGAAGTCTATGGGGAATGTCACAAGTAGCACAGCTCGGTCCGTTGCCCTGGGCGCTCATACAAAGGGGGATATTTACAGGTGACTTGATAATGATATGGGGAGTCGTGACGCCACTTGTGGTGCCTGGTCAGGATGACCAGCGCTGCTATGCAGATCCACTGGAGGGTTGATATTGTGCAGCTAGATGTCAAGCCTCCCACAAGTAAGGCTGAGTTATCCTCCAGGGCAGATAGATATGCAGAGGTGCAGGACAGACGGGGACCCGGCAGTCAGGAGTAATAAGGGAGACACACACATAAGTCACTTTGGTACCTTTATCTGAAGATGTTGCAGACACTTCCCGGAGCGCTGTAGGGTGAAGGGTGCACATCCAGATTCTTCCACTGGTAGGTGTGTGGCCTCCTGTACTCTGCCTTTTTGTGATAAAGTCCTGACCTGCTTGAAGCTGGGTCTAACTTGGTCTCCGTCTTGCACCTGGCTGATCTTGTGATTGGATCTCCTGTTGAAGCACACAGTCTCTATTTGCAGTGCACTGCTAGACTCCGTCCTCCTGATCCAGCTACGTATCAGCTCTGTGGTACTCCTGGGACTTGTAGTCCTCCAGGAACTCCGGTGTTCTCCTAATGGGTCGTGGAGATCCCTATAGGCTCGGACTCTGGTGTCCGGTGAATACTTGCTGAGATGAGCTATTAAGGCTCCTCTGTCTCATTAACTTCCACTCGCCTTCGGCCTACCTGGAACCTCACACGATCACACACACTGGCAGTTGGTGGGCTGCCTCTTCGCCGCTCTCTAAGCGTCGGCACGCTTCTACTGAGCTACACTCCTCAATTCAGCTATGACTAGACTTAAGTGATTTCTCTGTATCACTCTTACTAGACTCCACTAGCAGACTGAGCTCTCTGAGCAGACTGAGCTCTCTGAGCAGACTCCCTAGAATGGCTGCTCTGACTAAACTAGATGTTTCCTGTGTAACTGTCTTTTATATGTCTTACACAGCTCCCTCTGGTGGTCTCTGGGATAACTTGTACGTGTGTGCATGTGCATAATGACCTCTGGTGGTATCTTCTTTCAGTGCACCCTTCTGGAAGATATGGATCCAGTCACAGCTGGGCTCCACAAGCCGACCAGACCAGACCGGACCGGTGCAGACTGGACCGGATTTAGATGGAAACCCCAAAGTAAGTGATCATTGTGGAGCTCCAGGCAAGTGTGATCCCAAATGTTATGTAAAATGTTCCAAATAAAAGTTTCTACTCAATCCGCAAAAAAAAAAAAAAATCCCCATTCAGGTCTGTCATCTGTCAATAGAAATGTAAGGGCCTTCCATGTTACTAGTAGCATAAAGGCTCTGGAAACGCTAAAAGGCTCCATGCTTCCCCCCACCCTCCTCCCCAAAAAAAGAAATTCACCAAATTCTAGGCTCCTAAGCCAAATGCCCCCCCCCCCTTCTGAGACCCACTGTATACCTAAACCATATTTACTGTTCGCATGTTTGGCATTTCTGTAGCAATGAAAGCCAGCCTAATTTATGGTTGTATCTCCAGAAGCATGAGTTACTACAATCAGCGTCGGACTGGAGCACCTTGGGGCCCACTATGTAGCTACATAGAAATAAATTCAAGACCGCCAATTGTGTGGTAAAACACGCTATATCAGGGTATAATATAAGGTAGTACATGTCTTAATTATGTAGCAGGGGTTGGGGTAGAATCATAGAGGGGTAGTCCCCTCATAGAATATAATGTAGCCCCCTCATAGAATATAATGTAGCCACCCTCACAGAATATAATGTAGCCCCCCTCATAAAATATAATGCAGCCCTCTCTCATAGAATACAATGCAGCACCCCACAAAATATAATGCAACCCCCTCTTAAGGTATACCGCAGTCCCACCATAGAATAATGTAGCACCCTCATAGGGTATATTGAAGCCTCCCCATAGAGTATACTGTAGCCCCCTCATAGGGCATAATGCTGCCCCCCTCATATAGTAGGATATAGCCCCCCAGAATATAATGTAGTCCCCTGACGGAATAATGCAGGCCCCCCCATAGAGTATACTGTAGCCCCATCATATAGTAATATGTAGCCCCCAGAAAATAATGTAGTCCCCTGAGAGAATAATGCAGCCCCTCCACAGAATATAATGCAGCCACCCCATAGAGTATACTGTAGCCCCCCTCATATAGTATGATATAGCCCCCAGAATATAATGTAGTCCCCTGAGAATAATGCAGTCCCCCACAGAATATAATGTAGCCCCCTCAAAGTATAACACAGACCCTCTCCACCCCATCATTGTCCTTATCACCACCTCCATCATTGCCTTCTCCCCACCACCCTTATCATTCTCCCCACCACCCCATCACTGCCCATTCCAACACCTCAATTATTGCCTCCTCCACCACCATCATTGTCCATTTCATCACCTCCATCATTGCCTCCCCACCACCATCATTGACCATTTCATCACCTCCATCATTGCCTCCCCCCACCACCATCATTGCCTCCCCCACCATCATTGCCTATCATCTCCATAATTGTCTCCCCATCATAGCCTATCACCTCCATCATTGTCTCCCCCCACCATCATTGCCCATCACCTCCATCATTGCCTCCCCACCTCCATTATTGTCCATCACCTCCATCATTGCCTCCTCCCTCCGCTGCCATCATTACCTCACCTGCAATCATTGCCCATCACCTTCATCATTACCTCCCCCACCATCATTGCCCATCATCTTTATTATTGCCTCCCCCACTGCCATTATTGCCCATCACCTCCATCATTGCCCATCACCTTCATCATTGCCTCCCCCCATCATTGCCCATCACCTTCATCATTGCCTCCCCATCATCATTGCCCATCACCTTCATCATTGCCCATCACCTCCATCGTTGCCCATCACCTTCACCATTGCCTCCCCCACCTCCATCATTGTCCATCACCTCCATCATTGCCTCCACCACCATCATTGCCCATCACCTTCACCATTGCCTCCCCCACCTCCATCGTTGCCCATCACCTTCACCATTGCCTCCCCCACCTCCATCATTGTCCATCACCTCCATCATTGCCTCCCCACGATCATTGCCCATCACCTTCATCATTGCCTCCCCACCTCCATCATTGTCCATCACCTCCATCATTGCCTCCCCACCATCATTGCCCATCACCTTCATCATTGCCCATCACCTCCATTGTAGCCCATCACCTTCACCATTGCCTCCTCACCTCCATCATTGCCTCCCCACCATCATTGCCCATCACCATCATCTGCCCATCACCTCCATTGTAGCCCATCACCTTCACCATTGCCTCCCCACCTCCATCATTGTCCATCACCTCCATCATTGCCTCCACCACCATCATTGCCCATCACCTTCATCATTGCCCATCACCTCCATTGTAGCCCATCACCTTCACCATTGCCTCCCCACCTTCATCATTGTCCATCACCTCCATCATTGCCCATCACCTTCATCATTGCCCATCACCTCCATCGTTGCTCATCACCTTCACCATTGCTTCCCCCACCATCATCGCCCATCACCTCCACCATTGCCTCCCCCCACCACCCCTTTCACACACACACACAAAGCACCGCATCACTCTCACACTCAAACAAAAAAGCACAGCACCACATACATACACCAGGCACACACACAGCACAGCTCACCTCCCCGCAGCAGCAGCACATCCTGGCAGCCTCTTCCTCACTGGCAGCTTTCTGTCTGAGACCCCGTGCTGGATGATGACGTCATCCAGGGCTCTCTCAGACAGGAAGTGCCGTGCAGGAAGCCAGGTATGTGTGTGTGTGTGGTGCATGGGGCTTTACATGCTGGCAGTGTTAGCTGCAGCCTGCGGCTAACACTGCCCGCTATTAAAGAGAAATGGTATTCACGCCTCTCCACGCCCATAGGGGCGTGGGGAAGCGTGAATATTCATTTAGCTTTAGCAGCGGTCACAGGATCCTGTCTCCAGCTGCTGCTACGGCGGACCCCCTTGACTCAGGGCCCCCATAGCCACTGGCTGGGGGCCCCTGGAGCAGTGTGGGCCCTTGGAGCAGTGGGGGCCCCAGGCAGCTGCTGGCCAGTATGCCAGCAGGTGTCAGTGCCTGGGCCCACTGGAAAATCCTTCGGTTCTCTGGTGGGCCAGTCCGAGCCTGACTACAATTTACTGGTCACTACAACAGCAGTTTGCAATATTTAATCAGCAACATCCACTTCTGCTTCTTTCTGGAAAACACCCATGGAGTCAAAAATCGTCACTACACCTGTAGAAAAAATTCCCAAAGGGGTTTATAATTTCCAAAATGGGGTCATTTGAGGGGGATAGCAAAAAGAGGAAAAAATATTCAGCCTACCGTACATCAGTGTCCATATAGTCCATGAGCGGTCTGATGCCAGGAGATGTCCAGTGCGGTTCAACTGGTGCTATAAATCCAAATCCAAAGAAAAAAGAAGGGGTCTCCAGCACCAAAATTAGTGAAAAAAGATAAAACTCACATTTATTAGAAAGGTTTTAAAAACATATTAATAAGCCACCATGACAGGCAAGGCTACCTTACGCGTTTCAGGCAGATATTACATGTCCTTAGTCACTAGACCAGAGTAGTTTCCTGACAGGACCTGTATGATGTCAGGATCATGTGATCAGTCACATGATGGAGGAGTCACAAGGTCTGGACTTAAATGGCTGAAGGCCGGAGCTTTCAGTGGTCAGTGTGGACCTGGAGAAGGAGCACTCCAGGAAAGTGTTGCTTGTACTGGTGAACCTGAACAGTGTGTCTTCTACCAGCTGTGAGCGGGAGGAATCCCGCTCAGAGAAGGACTGTGTTTGTTTTGCCACCATTTTGTTTTGCCCAGAGGGCTGTATTTTCTTTACTACACCTTGGTTTATGCTGCCTACAATAAACCATAGGAAGTTCTTAAAGCCGCTGTGTACCCGTGTCTACCTCTGTATGCACCCAACTGAGCTACCACAGGTGATGTTAGAAGTGCGGGTAGCGTTTCTAGTGAACACGTGGGATGGCCACAAGCCAGCGCACAATGTCAGGCAAGATGGAGGACCTGCTGAAACATCTGCTGCAAGCAAAGCAGCAACAGCAACTTCAGCACCAGCAGCAATTACAGCAGCAATTACAGCAGCAACAGATGGCGCAACAAGAGACAAGTAAACTGTTTATACAGCAAATGCAGCAGCATCACCAGCAACACCAGAAGCAGATTGACTAGCTTAAAGAGGCGGTTCGGAGAAGGCCGACAGACCCTCCCCAAGTACAGGTGATGACCGTACGTCCAGAAGGTGGTAAGGCGAGCTATGCAAAAAATGACCCCAGATGATATGTAGGCATTTTTTTACTGTATTCAAGCAGGTGGCGGAGTGTGAGAAGCTACCACCAGAGCAGTGGACAGAGGTGCTGGCCCCCTATTTGACTGGTGAGCCCCAGAAGGCCTATTATGATCTGGCATTACAGGATGCGCAAGAGTATGCTAAGTTAAAAACTGAAATTTTGGCACTTGTGGGAGTGACTATGTCAGTGAGAGCACAACAGGTTCACCACTGGGCATATTATGGGGATAAATCGCTTTGGTCCAAATGTTTGACCTACTGCATCTGGTGCAAAAATGCCTGCAGCCAAAATCCTCCACTCCCGCCCAGATGGTCGAGCAGGTTGTCATGGACAGATTTGTGCACTCCCTTCCTAGGCCCGTGTAGATCTGGGTTGTCCAGGGAGATCCCCGAAATGTGGACGAACTGGAGGGCCTAGTGGAACTGTTCAAGGTGGTTGAGAGGTTCCTTAGGAAACCAGGGGGTGGTGCATCCCCATATTGGGGTACCCAGCAGGTACCTGAGCCCCAAAATAGGGGTAGTAGAGCCACCGCTGGGAGGAGTTCTAGATTCCAAAGTGTCACTGAGGGGTTGTCAAAGGCCATGGGGAGAGACTTGGTTTGCTGGAGATGTCATGGTCCATGACATACAGCTGCCCGTTGTCCTTTGTCCCCGAAGAGATGGACTGCAGCCTAGGGAGGAGCTGCTCCTGCAATGCATATCCCACCTGCAGTGTGGACTATCAGCTTGGAGAGGGGCCACAGTCATGTCCTGTGACCATAAATGGAGTGCTGATGTCAGGACTGTTAGATTCAGGGAGTTTGGTGACCCTGATAAGGGCCACAGTCCCCTACCAGTTGGCCCCAGAGAAAAACATGGGCGTCCACTGTATCCACAGGGATACCAAGGACTATCCCTTTGCCAGAATGACTATAAAAACTAACTGTGTGGTTGAGTCGCATGAAGTCGGTGGTTAAGGATTTGCTACACCCGGTGATAATAGGGTGGGATTTTAGCCTGTTTCTGAGACTTGTGGGGAAAGTCGGGGATACCAAGTGTCCCAGACAGAAGCCAGTCCATTCCTCAGGGAACTCCATCGCAGTGGAAGTGGATGAATTCCCCTTGTGTGTCCTGGCTGGTGACGAGGACGAGATGGTGACCAGTGAGGCCGAGTATCCTGAACTGGGGGTTTCTGGTGGAAAATTTGGGACTGCTCAAATGTGGGATTTTACCATAAAAGGGAGTTGGAAAATGTGACTGTGATAAATGGAGTTGCCCAAGAGCAGGGTCGACGTCAGCACCCGGCATACCCGGGCAAGTGATGGGGCCCTGAGTAGGCGGGGGGCCCACTCGCCGTCGGGCACCCTGGCGCCGGTTAGCGGTGCCAGCGCCGCCACTGGGCCCCCCCTCGCTTGCTCACGGCCCCGGCAGCAGCCGGCGCAATACTTACCTCTCCCCGTGCCTGCGCCAGCGCTTCCTCTCTCACAGCAGCGCCGCTGAATGATGTCATCATTCAGCGGCCGGTTGTGGCAGAGAGGGCGCGGACGCTGGACAGGTGAGGTGTGTGTGTGTGTGTGTGCCTGAGTGTGTGTATGTGAGAGGGTGCTGCGGTGCTGTATGTGTGATGGTGGTGGGGGGAGTCAGTGATGGTGGTGAGGAGAGGCAGTGATGGTGGTGAGGAGGCAATGATGATGGGGAGACAATGATGATGGGAAGGCAATGATGATGATGATGATGATGGGGAGGCAATGATAATGGGAAGGCAATGATGATGATGATATTAATGGGGAGGCAATGATGATGATGATGATGATGGGGAGGCAATGATAATGGGAAGGCAATGATGATGATGATATTAATGGGGAGACAATGATAATGATGATGATGGGGAAGCAATGATAATGGGAAGGCAATGATGATGATTATATTAATGGGAAGGCAATGATGATGATGATGGGGAGACAATGATAATGGGGAGGCAATGATGATGATGGGGAGGCAATGATGATGATGATGGGCAGGCAATGATGGTGATGGGGAGGCAATGATGATGATAATGGGCAGGCAATGATGATGATAATGGGGAGTCTTTCCACAGCGCCCTTTCCTGAGCCGTAACAGTGCAGAACGCAGCACAGTGAAGAGGAGAGCTCCATATTTTGTATGGAGCATTATATGTGGTCCAGTATTCTGTATGGAGCATTATATTGGGTCCAGTATTGTGTATGGAGCATTATATGGGGGATGGCGGGGTGACATCCTGCATGGGGTATTATATGGGTGATGAGGGGGAGACTATGTGGTGCCCATAATATTGTATGGAGGACTGTACTGTTCAGTCTGTACTGTGCACTGTGAGGATTTGGCTGTTTTTGAGCTATTGTACAATTTACAATAGGTATCAGTCATGTAATGGAAGAAGAGAAGTGTTTGGCGTTGTGCTATACCCATATTTCTCTGCAGTATCTGTGCATCATGAATCGTGGTCTGTGTTAAGGGGGTCCACTGAGACTCTTTCGCCCGGGGCCCATAAAAACCTGGAGCCGGCCCTGCCCAAGAGCCAGGGGCTTACACCAGGTTTCTACATTTTGCATTAAATGAAGAGCTGTTGTATCGGGTCACTAAGCTAAGAGAAGAAATGGTTGAGCAGTTGTTAGTACCAGGTCACTATAGATGTAGGGTATTAGGCCTGGCCCATTCCCATGTCTTGGGTGGACATCTGGAAGTAGGAAAAACACAAGAGCGGGTCCCATTTCCGAAGTCCCCTCATGCCATTGCCCGTTATAGAGGTTCCATTTGATAGGATTGCCATGGACCTTGTGGGGGCCCGGGTTAAGTCCGCCAGAGAGCACTAATACATTCTACTGGTGATGGACTATGCAACACGGTACCCGGAGGTGGTACCCCTTAGAAACTCCCCCGCCAGGAGCATAGCCCAAGAGTTAGTCCATATTTTTTCTCAGACAGGCCTGCCGAAAGAGATCCTGACTGACCAAGGCACACCATTTATGTCCAAAGTGATGGGGGAGTTGTGTAAGGTTCTCCAGGTTACACAACTTTGCACGTCGGTGTACCATCCGCAGACGGACGGCCTGGTGGAGAGATTCAACAAGACATTGAAGTCCATGCTTAAACTCGTGGAGACAGATGGCCGAGACTGGGATTCCCTACTGCCATACTGGTTGTTCTCTATCAGTGAAGTTCCTCAGTCCTCTATTGGATTCTCACCGTTTGAACTGTTGTATGGGCGACACCCCTGTGGACTTCTAGATGTTTCAAAGGAGACCAGGGAGGCAGAAGTTACACCCCACCGGAGCGTTATTGAGCGTGTGGCCCAAATGCAGTACCAGATTGCAAGGGTAATGCCGAATGTGAAGGAAAGCCTCCTTCAAGCACAAGAAGCCCAGGCAAGAGTCTACAACCAAGCTGCGAGGCTGAGACAGTTTATCCCTGGAGACCGGGTGTTGGTGTTGATTCCCACTGTGAAAAGTAAATTCCTGGCCAAGTGGCAAGGAGTATACGAGGTGGTCGAGAAGTTGAGCGACGTCAACTACATGGTTCACCAATCAAGGAGATGAAAGCCGTACCAAGCGTACCACATCAACCTGCTCACACCATGGTGAGACTGGGAACCGGGGAGGCTGCATGCCTTGGAGCCAGTCCTGAAGCCAGGGTGAAGGATGTCAAAGTAGCAGAGACACTGTCACCGGCCCAGAAACAACAATGCCATGAGCTGCTTCAACGGAACCAGGACCTGTTTACGGAGCTACCAGGTTGTACGCAGGTTGTGGAGCACGAGATCCTGACTGAACCACATGTGAGGGTGAATCAAACGGCTGTATCGGATTCCCGAAGCCCACCACGAGGTGATCGCCATTGAAGTGTTCCAGAGTTTTTACCACATAAAGTGATACTGGTCAGAAATGAAAAAAATTGGCCTTCTCAGGAAGGTGAAAACAGGCTCTGGTGCGAAACAGTAAAAGCATCACTCAAGCATTTTTTTTCAATTTGACTGTTGAAGTGGCTCCACTATTACATTTACCAGCCGCAGCCTTCATCTGTCATCAGCGCCACTCTGGTCGTCTTTTGCTGGGAATCTGGAAGTCACCACTCAATGTAAGTCTATAAGAGCCAGAACAAAGTGCTCATAAACTTACATTGAGGGCTTGCAACCATTACCTCTGACTACCAATCGGTCAGAAGATGTGGTCACAAGATAGCGGCATGGGACCATGTTGGCACAGGGAAGAGCTGAAGATGGTGTCTGGGAACTATACTACTAGGGAACTTACATTAGTGGCATCACTCCAGTGCTGAAATAAACAAAAATGTTGGAGAGGTATTTTAAATCACCCACTACTTAATGATTATGAGATGACTCAGTTAATCTGTCATAGTCTACACAGTGTAGCAAGTTACAGAAAAGAAGGAAATCTCAGTGTATATTAACAGTTTGAAGCAGCTGTTCTAAATTTTGTTTTATCCTTATTCAAAATCATAATTTTATTTCTTTTCAAGGAATATGAATTGGATCTGCACGTGCGCTGTTGTACATTTTTCCTTGTCTTGCTTCAAAACCCATCAGCACTTGAGCTTCAAAAACAAGTGTTTCAAATTTGCCAAAATAAAAAAAATCAAGAAAATACTTTATTGTGATTTGTGTATGGTATGTTTATGATGTATGACATCAATACAAGCACTACTAGACATTTTAGAGCATTAAAACCTTTATTCTCAAAAATAATGAAGGTCACAGTTGCAGGACCAGGTTTTTGTTTTTTTTAGTAGATTCAGGCTGGACCCACAGGCAATACCTGACATGTTGTACTCTACAGAACATGATAACAGCTCTATATTTTAGGTGAACTGTAGCACAGGAGGCTGTTACATAAAATGCTCTATTTAATTGGTACAGTGGTCTTTTTGTCAAATATTTTTCCAAGAAATCAAAATTATGTTTTCATTTTTTTTCAGGAAAATACATTCTTAAACTTTTCCTGTGCTCATTGTCAGAAACTACTGAACCATGCCGTTGGCAGCATGAAATCCTTATAGATATTTGCTTAAGAAAACAGTGTTGAGTAGTTTCTACAGTTTCAACATTTTGTAAGGGTTGAAGTGTAGCTCCAGCCAAAAATTCAAACTTAACTTTGCTTCTATATCCTCATGTTCAGTATTTCTCTTGTAAGCGCACATGCTTATGCTCCAGATTTCCGCTATTTTTTGACAAGTTACTTCCTGTCAGCCATATTGGCTCCAATAGGACTAATATATTAGTCATTGGTCTGGCCATGTATGTAAGACTTTTCCTTCAAATTCAACTCACTCTGTCAGTCAAGGTGAAACAATCGTACTGCCCTCTCGCTGTCCTCAGGGACGCCTGAGGAAGGCTATGCCTGGAGCTATAACAAAACCTCGGGATTGTATTCTGACAAATCAATAGAAATGTAAGATTTTTTTAATCTTCTTAAAACTGTAAAATCTATTTTCTTCCAGTTGCTTACACAACGTCACCATCTTCTGCAGTGCTGTACAGGGATTATCATCACTCTCATCAGTCCCTCTTCCTAATGGAGATCTCAGGCACACAAACCAGTGTGAATTTTATAGGAAGACAATAAACATATCAGCAAATCAGAGATCCCCAGAGGAAACGTACAAACTTCATGCAAATGTTGTATGTTGTTCTAATATGAACCCCGGACAGCATTGCTGCAATGCAACAGTGCAAACCACTGCACCCCTACCCTGCCCGGAAGAGAGAATGCAAGATACCAAGTAGGAATTACATAGTTATGTAGTTTGAAGAAAGACATCGGTCCATCAAATTCAACCTTTCAGGCCATTTATACATTATCAGATATATGTATAAATCTAATCTATTTTATGAGAGCAATAAAACATAAAAATAATCAGTGTAAATCAAAATTAATATCCCATGGAGGTCTGGATTTGGAATGATACTCAATGATACAACCCCCTTCTGTGGACGTCAGGCACTCAGACCATCCTCATGGAGTCGGTTTCTAACCGTTTGTGCAGACACATGCACATTTGTGGCCTGCTGGAGGTCATTTTGCAGGGCTCTGGCACTGCTCCCTTTGTTTCTCCTTGCACAAAGGCGGAGGTAGCGGTCCTGCTGCTGGGTTGTTGCCCTCCTACAGCCCCCTCCACGTCTCCTGGTGTACTAGCCTGTCTCCTGGTAGTGCCTCCAGCCTCTGGACACTACGCTGACAGACACAGCAAACCTTCTTGCAACAGCTCACATTGATGTGCCATCCTGGATGAGCTGCACTACCTGAGCCACTTGTGTGGGTTGTAGAGTCCGTCTCATGCTACCATGAGTGTGAAAGCACAACCAACATTCAAAAGTGACCAAAACATCAGCCAGAAAGCATTGGTACTGAGATATGGTCTGTGGTCCCCACCTGCAGAATCACTCCTTTATAGGGGGTGTCTTGCTAATTGCCGATCATTTGTACCTATTGTCTGTTCCATTTGCACAACAGCAAGAGAAATTGATTCATAATTGGTGTTGCTTTGTTACTGGAGAGGTAGATTTCACAGAAGTGTGATTGATTTGGAGTTACATTGTGTTGTGTAAGTGTTTCCTTTATTTATTTTTTTGAGCAGTGTATATACAGTGAAGGAAATAATTATTTGATTCCTTGCTGATTTTGTAAGTTTGCCCACTGACAAAGACATGAACAGTCTATAATTTTAAGGGTAAGTTAATTGTAACGTTGAGAGATAGAATATCTAAAATAAAATCCAGGAACTCACATTGTATAAATTATATAAATTTATGAAATAAGTATTTGATCCCCTACCAACCATTAAGAGAAGAGTTCTGTCTCTTACAGACCAGTTAGACGCTCCTAATCAACTCGTTACCTGCATTAAAGACAGCTGTCTTACATAGTCACCTTTATAAAAGACCCCTGTTGACAGACTCAATCAGTCAGACTCTAACCTCTACAACATGGGCAAGACCAAAGAGCTTTTTAAGGATGTCAGGGAAAAGATCATAGACCTGCACAAAGCTGGAATGGGCTACAAAACCATAAGATGCTGGATGAGAAGGAGGCAACTGTTGGTACAGTAGTAAGAAGATGGAAGAAATACAAAATATCGGTCAATTGACATTGATCTGGGGCACCATGCAAAATCTCACCTAGTGGGCTATCCTTGATCATGAGGAAGGTGAGAGATAAGCCTAAAACTACATGGGGGGAACTTGTTAATGATCTCAAGGCAGCTGGGACCACAGTCCCCAAGAAAACCATTGGTAACACATTACGCCATAAAGGTTTAACATCCTGCAGTGCCCGCAAGGTCCCCTTGCTCAAGAAGGCACATGTGCAGGCCTGTCTGAAGTTTGCCAATGAACAACTGGATGATTCTGTGAGGGATTGGGAGAAGGTGCTGTGGTCAGATCAGACAAAAAATTAGCTCTTTGGCATTAACTCAACTTGCCGTGTTTGAAAGAAGAGAAATGCTGCATCAATGGGAGAATGGATGAAGCCATGTACCATAAAATCCTTAGTGACAACCTCCTTCCCTCCGCCAGGACATTAACCCCTTTCCGACATCGGGCGTAATAATACACCGATGTCGGACTCCCTCCCTTTGATGTGGCCTCTGGCACTAAGCCCACATCTTTCCCGGCACATGGCAGCTGTTTTGAACAGCTGACATGTGCCTGGAACAGCCGTGGGTGGAATTGCGATCCACCCGTGGCTATTAACACGTTAAATGCCGCTATCAAACTCTAACAGCAGCATTTAACATTCGCTTCCAGCAATCGCTCCGGAAATCCGCCCACCGGTGACCCCCGTCACGTGATAGCAGGTCACCGGTGGGTTGGTATGACAACCAGAGGTCTCCTGGAGACCTCTATGGTTGTCACTGCCGGCTAGCTGTGAGCGCCGCCCAGTGGTTGGTGCTCAGAGCAAGTGAGTAATTCAGCTACATAGAGGCAATCTGATCATCGCCTGTATGTAGCAGAGCTGATCAGGTTATGGCAGCTTCTAGTCTCCCATTGAGACTATTGAAGCATGCCAAAAGTAAAAAAAAAAAAATGTTTTTAAAAATATAAAAAGAATAAAAGTTCAAATCATCCCCCTTTCGCCCCATTCAAAATAAAACAATAAAAAAAATCAAACATACATATATTTGGTATCGCTGCATTCAGAATCGCTTGATCTATCAATAAAAAAGGATTAACCTGATCGCTAAACGGCGTAACAAGAAAAAAGTCAAAACGCTAGAATAACGGGTTTTTTGGTCGCTGCAACATTGTATTAAAATGCAATAACGGGCAATCAAAAGATCATGTCTGCACTAAAATGGTATCATTAAAAACATCAGCTCAGCATGCAAAAAATAAGCCTTCACCCAACCCGAGATCATGAAAAATGGAAACGCTACGGGTATCGGAAACTGGTGCAATTTTTTTTAACAAAAGTTTGGAATTTTTTTTCACCACTTAGATAAAATTCCTCCTGACTTGTGCGCAAAACTCATCATCAACTACAAAAATCGTCTGACTGCTGAGCTTGCCAACAAGGGTTTTTCCACCAAGTATTAAGTCTTGTTTGCCAGAGGGATCAAATACTTATTTCTCACTGCAAAATGCAAATAAATCTATATAATTTATACAATGTGATTTTATGGATTTTATTTTTGATATTCTTTTTCTCAATTTTAAAATTAACCTACCCTTAAAATTATAGACTGTTCATGTCTTTGTCGGGGGCAAACTTACAAAATCAGCAAGGGATCAAATAATTATTTCCTTCACTGTAGATAAAAATTAATTTTTTGTACATTTTAACTGAAATACATATTACAATTAGTCCTCAAGGAAAATAGCTGTAATTTGACATGTTAAATCCGGTGCCGTCTGGTTATACCATTATTTCACAAGGAATTGATGTTTGGTTGATTTTTTTTATTTTTGAATCTCAGCAATCAATCATCCATTAGGATATGGGAATAGCAGGTCTCTTGCTGCGCGTATTTGGAACTTGATCAGTGCTCTATTAGTAGCAGGAAAACATTGGATATTTTCTAATAAAGACGTGACATCTCTCATGTTCAGTATGCATTCGTTTACTAAGCCAAGACATACATTTATAGATATTTACATCATGGACCTGTCACTGTAATAGCGGTAATTAAACATTCAGGAACATTGTGTGCAAATGGCGAGTTGGACGTGACTCTCTATTGTGTGCACTCAGCTGTCACTTCTTAATACGATATCTGCTGTATGAAGTCTTGTTACTTTTCCTGGTGGATTAAATAACTGTATGTAGGATATATAGATATTTGGAGCTGTATGTACCATATGTGAGGGAGGCACATGTCTCAGATTTTATCGCCGTTCAAGCTAGTTTTGATAAGTTTCCGTTTCACCTGACAAGAATAGAACAGCCCGCTGCCCTTTTCTACAAAACCTGATGGCCAGAATCGAAAACAGAGTCATCAAATTAATTTTGGGTCCATTAAAAAGGGAAGCCATAGGTCAGCGTGATCAGCCTTGTAAAACATATGGGTCCACATTTACTTGAACTGCTGTTTATGGCACCAATCTAAGAAAGAACATAGTTCGAAGGATCTGCGCAAATGTATTAAAAGGAGCACGCCAAATATATTGTCACGCGGTCTTATGATATGTGTACGATGTCAGTAAACTATTCTTAAAAGAACAACACTCTATACAACATATAGATTAGCAACATCAGCATGTAAATATAGAATAGATTTACCTGACACGATATCCGTTGAACTCAGGGTTAATCTTGAGGACTTGATACACTGTCACAGGAAAGAGGAGGACCGGGGTCTAACCTGACCCTAAACTGGGGTCCTAACTAATCCCTCACCTTGGAGGTACTGATAATGGTTCAGAGGTCCAAGTCTCCAGCCTAACCCTGTCTCCTATCAGTCCCTGAACCCTGTAATCAGTCCTAAGAAGGATACTGATTACCACCAAAGGGATATGGGCTGATCTCTGCTAAATACACAGATTAGACATATAAGACAGACTGGAGAAAACACAGACTTGCATACACACTCAAACACAGAAGGAACATAAATGATCTGGGATATTAAACTCTAAGCAAGGTGAGCTTAAAACAACTAAGGAGCTCTTTAACTTAAGTCTATACAGATACAATCCTATCTGTGGTCTGCATGAAGAATTTCACTGGCAACTCCCAACACAGACAACCAGAGATTTAAAGGAAACCAATCAACAAATAATTAATTGCAGCCGGGAGAAACTGCACCCAGTCCCAGAACTGAGCACAGACAGAATTAACTCCCTAACTGCCAAACACAAAGAAACAGCAACTCAGCTGTGAGAAGTCAGAATGTGCAACCGCGACGATCTTCGTGGCGATGCACACATGACAGTACCCCCCCTTCTACGAGGGGCCTCCGGACCCTCAGGGCCAGGTTTGCCCGGGTGAGTTCTGTGGAAGGTCCGCACCAAACGATCTGCGTTAATGTCAGACGCAGGAACCCACGTCCTCTCCTCTGGACCATACCCCTTCCAATGCACCAAGTACTGAAGGGACCGGCGATTCAGACGTGAGTCAATGATCTTTGACACTTGAAACTCCAAGTTACCATTGACCACCACTGGAGGAGGAGGTAGAGGTGATGGTATGACTGGTGCCACGTACCTCTTAAGTAATGACTTGTGGAACACATTATGAATTTTAAACGTAGGAGGGAGGTCCAGACGAAATGCCACAGGATTAATTATGGAACTGATCCTGTACGGCCCGATGAATCTGGGGCCCAGCTTCCAGGAGGGAACTTTAAGTTTTATATTCCTGGTAGACAACCATACCAGATCGTTCACATTAAGATCTGGACCAGAAACTCTCCTCCTATCAGCCATACGTTTATAACGGTTCCCCATAGCACTCAGATTATTCAATACACCTCTCCACACTGAAGCAAGTGACGACGAGAAACGCTCCTCCTCAGGAACCCCAGAAGGGCCCCCCCCATTGAATGTACAAAACTGGGGGTGAAAACCATATGCCCCAAAAAACGGGGACTTACCAGTGGACTCGCTCCGCCTGTTGTTAAGAGCAAACTCTGCCAGAGGCAAGAAAGAAGACCAGTCCTCCTGGTTCTCTGAGACAAAACACCGAAGATAAGTCTCTAGGCTTTGATTCAGACGCTCTGTCTGACCATTGGTCTGCGGATGAAAAGCCGAGGAAAATGACAATTGCATCCCCCGACGTAAACAAAATGCCCTCCAAAACTTGGACACAAACTGAGACCCCCTATCTGACACCACATCAGAAGGCAACCCATGAAGTCTCACAATCTCCCCAATGAACACCTGCGCCAGAGTTTTAGCATTAGGGAGGGCAGGAAGAGCAATGAAATGTGCCATCTTACTGAACCTGTCAACAACCACCAGTATGACAGTCTTCCCTGACGACTGAGGAAGGTCCGTGATGAAGTCCATAGACAAATGAGTCCATGGACGCTCCGGAAGTTTCAAGGGTAAGAGGGTCCCAGACGGACGGGTATGAGGGGTCTTAGAGCGAGCACAAACCCCACAGGACGCGACAAAAGTTAAAACATCTTTATTAACGTTAGGCCACCAAAACCGGCGAGAAAGGAGATCTAAAGTAGCCTTACTCCCTGGATGTCCTGCTAAAGCAGAATTATGATGTGCCTCAATAACCTTTTGTCTCAACTGATTTGGGACAAACAGTCTCCCTGGAGGTCCTGCAGGGGCGTCCCCCTGAGCCTCTAACACCTCCTCCTCAAGCTCAGAACATACAGCCGACACTACCACCCCCTCCTGAAGGATAGGAATCGGGTCATCCATTCTCCCGGCCCCTGGGAAACTGCGAGACAAGGCATCCGCCTTAACATTCTTAGATCCAGGGCGATAAGTGACAACAAAATTAAACCTGGTAAAAAACAACGACCATCGAGCTTGTCTGGAATTCAGACGCTTAGCAGATTCCAAATACAGCAGGTTCTTGTGATCAGTAATGACGGTGACCGGGTGGACTGCCCCCTCCAAAAAGTGACGCCATTCTTCAAAAGCCAACTTAATGGCCAAAAGTTCCCTATTGCCGATATCATAATTCCTTTCAGCGGACGACAATTTTTTAGAAAAGAAAGCGCACGGATGCCATTTACCAGGGGACGGACCCTGGGACAATATTGCACCCACCCCTACGTCAGACGCGTCCACCTCCACAACGAACGGCTGTGATGCATCTGGTTGGATGAGAACGGGTGCCGAAGCAAAACATTTTTTCAAAGAGGAAAAAGCTTGGCAAGCTTTGTCCGACCATTTAGAAAAATCCGTCCCTTTTCTTGTCATGTCAGTGAGAGGTTTGACAACAGATGAGAAATTACAAATAAATTTCCGGTAGTAGTTAGCAAACCCCAGAAAACGCTGCAGAGCCTTAAGATCCTCTGGCTGATCCCATTCAAGCACTGCTCTCACCTTTTCAGGGTCCATACGGAAACCGGAGGCTGACACCAAGAACCCCAAAAACTGAAGTTCCTGTACGGCGAATACACACTTTTCCAGTTTGGCGTATAGTTTATTGTCTCGCAAGATCTGCAACACCTGTCTCACATGCTCCTGGTGAGACACAAGATCTGGTGAGTAAATTAAAATGTCATCCAAATATACGACCACAAACAGCCCCACCAGATGACGAAAAATGTCATTAACAAAATGTTGGAATACTGCTGGTGCAGTAGTCAGACCAAAAGGCATGACAAGGTTCTCATAATGTCCCTCCGGTGTGTTAAACGCCGTTTTCCACTCATCCCCCTCTTTTATCCTAATCAGATTATACGCCCCCCTGAGATCCAATTTAGAGAACCATTTGGCGCCAACAATTTGATTGAAGAGATCAGGAATCAGAGGGAGTGGATACGGATCTCGAACAGTAATCCGATTAAGTTCGCGGAAATCCAAGCAAGGGCGTAGGCCTCCATCTTTTTTCTTCACAAAGAAGAACCCCGCGGCCACTGGGGAAGATGAAGGTCTAATATGCCCTTTGGCCAGACTTTCCGAAATATAATCTTTCATAGCCTGCCTCTCAGGACCAGAAAGGTTATATAACCTAGCTTTAGGTAACTTAGCATCAGGAAGTAAATTAATAGAGCAGTCATACACGCGATGAGGAGGCAACTCCTGACACCCCTCCTCAGAGAACACATCCCCAAAGTCCTCCAAAAAAGGAGGCAAAGTACTAGGCACGACCGCACTGATGACTGTGTTCATGCAGTTACTTTTGCAAAACTCCCCCCATTGGCTTATATCTCTGGACTGCCAATTAATCACAGGGTTATGTTTAACCAACCAAGGAAGTCCCAACACAATAGGAGTAGGTAGACCCTCCAACACATAACAAGATAATAGTTCCCTATGTATTGCCCCTACCCGAAGGTCAATGTTATGAACCTCATGAACAAAGCTACCTTGGCCGAGAGGCCTGGCGTCAATGGAGAATATAGGGATCGGTTTGACCAATACACTCAGATGCATACCTTGAGCCTGAGCAAACTGAGCGTCAACCAGATTAGCCCCGGACCCACTATCAAGAAGAACAGAAAATCTCTCCACTCTCGTACCAACCACCACCTCCACTGGTACAAGGAACTGAGAAGAACTAGCGGACGAAATACATACTCCCAGGTTGTCGTCCACCACACAACCTGGGATTAACAGTTTTCCGGCGACTTTTTGCTCAACAAGGCACGGGATGGACATCCCCCAACAAAATGTCCCTCTTTCCCGCAGAAGAAACACCTTCTAGTCCTGCGGCGTACCGCCAATCCCCTCCTACGAAATGATGTCCCTCCCAACTGCATAGGCTCCTCCGAACAGACAAGGGGAACCTCAACATAAGGGACTTTAGTAGTAAGTGGAGTAACAACAGGGGGCGGAGTTACCTCGCACCTCTCCCGGAGCCGTCTATCAGTACGGATAGCTAGGGCCATAGCAGCCTCCAGTGATGGAGGAGAATCATACTGAGCCAAAACGTCCTTTAATTTGTCAGAAAGCCCATGACAAAACTGGCTCCTAAGAGCTGGGTCATTCCACTGAGTATCTGTGGCCCATCTACGGAACTCAGAAGCAAATTCCTCCGCCGGACGATCTCCCTGCTGTATCTTACGTAATTTTGTCTCAGCAAGAGAGACCCGATCTGGGTCATCATATACCAAACCCAGGGCAGTAAAAAATCGATCTACTGACTGCAGAGCCGGGGATCCCGGAGGAAGGGAGAAGGCCCAGGATTGAGGGTCCCCTTGTAGGAGCGAGATAACAATTCCCACTCTCTGCTCTTCACTCCCTGATGATCGAGGCCGAAGCCGAAAATACAATTTACATGCTTCCCTGAAGGTAAAAAATTTGTCTCGCCCACCAGTGAACCTGTCCGGGAGAGCTACTTTAGGTTCAAATCTGGTTTGCTCCGAGGGAGACAAAACTTTGGACTTAATGTCCGTCAGCTCCATGGATAATCCCTGCAACTGCAGAGCCAGCTGGGCTACTGGATCCATGGCAACTGGAAATAATTTTATGGGCCAGTGAAAATGTCACGCGGTCTTATGATATGTGTACGATGTCAGTAAACTATTCTTAAAAGAACAACACTCTATACAACATATAGATTAGCAACATCAGCATGTAAATATAGAATAGATTTACCTGACACGATATCCGTTGAACTCAGGGTTAATCTTGAGGACTTGATACACTGTCACAGGAAAGAGGAGGACCGGGGGTCTAACCTGACCCTAAACTGGGGTCCTAACTAATCCCTCACCTTGGAGGTACTGATAATGGTTCAGAGGTCCAAGTCTCCAGCCTAACCCTGTCTCCTATCAGTCCCTGAACCCTGTAATCAGTCCTAAGAAGGATACTGATTACCACCAAAGGGATATGGGCTGATCTCTGCTAAATACACAGATTAGACATATAAGACAGACTGGAGAAAACACAGACTTGCATACACACTCAAACACAGAAGGAACATAAATGATCTGGGATATTAAACTCTAAGCAAGGTGAGCTTAAAACAACTAAGGAGCTCTTTAACTTAAGTCTATACAGATACAATCCTATCTGTGGTCTGCATGAAGAATTTCACTGGCAACTCCCAACACAGACAACCAGAGATTTAAAGGAAACCAATCAACAAATAATTAATTGCAGCCGGGAGAAACTGCACCCAGTCCCAGAACTGAGCACAGACAGAATTAACTCCCTAACTGCCAAACACAAAGAAACAGCAACTCAGCTGTGAGAAGTCAGAATGTGCAACCGCGACGATCTTCGTGGCGATGCACACATGACATATATTTAGTGTATTTGGACTGTCTACACATCAGGAAAATAAAGTACCTGTGGAATTAAACGACCACCGATCGATAAATGTTCACTGATCAACAGTAAAGATGTGTATCTTTGTACCGTGTTAGCCAGTAGATAGAAAAATATTTAGACTTGAGAGTCCTCAGTGGTTGATACCTTTTAATGGCTAACTGAAAAGATGGTAACAAACGTCACTTGTCTTACCTATTGCATTTTTTCTGTGCTGTGTTGTCTATAAATATGTGATTCTTCAGATTTTGTATTAGTCTAGCCTGATGAAGAGACCTGAGTAGTCTCGAAAGCTTGCAATTTGTTACCATCTTTTCAGTTAGCCATTAAAAGGTATCAACCACTGAGGACTCTCAAGTCTAAATATTTCACTGATCAACAGTAATTTAATAGTCTGTTCAAACAGGCAGTCTGCACTTGCCTCCTTCAAGCCGGTTTTCACCTTCCTGACCAGGCCAAATTTTACAATTCTGACCGGTGTCACTTTATGTGGCAATATCTCTGGAACTCTTCAACATTTCCCAGTGATTCTGAGATTGTTTTTTGTTACACATTGTACTTTATGTTAGTAGTAAATTTAGGTGGATATTTTTTAACAAAATTTAACAGAAAGGTAACAGAAGAAAACTACAATTTATTGTGCAATTTCTCCTTAGATACCCCATATCTGGTTTAAAACTGTTTGGGCACACGGCATGGCTCAGAAGGACAGGAGCGCCAATTGAATTCTAGAGCGCAATTTTAGCTCGAATAAATTGCGGATGCCATGTCACATTTGAAGAGTCCCTGACATGCCAAAACAGCAGAAACCCGCACAAGTGACCCCATTTTGCAAACTACACCTCTTGGTTTCCATTTGTTCTTGGCAGCACAGGTCTTGTTTACACCTGACAATGTGATGCCATGACAGATGATCCTTTGAGCAGCACAAAAGATTGATTGACTTTACAAAAAAGCATTTTGCTGGTTCAATGGGTGATCGGCAGCCTAATTAGTCTGCAACTTTATCATGAAATGATCATTTCTATGGATGCCAGTTCCTGATAATCGGGCAATGTAAATGGGCTACTAAAGATGTTGTCCACTACTAGGACAACCCCTTTTTGATCTAAATGGTTGGCCCCCATAAAAAAGCTTATACTCACCTCTTGTGCCTGCGCAGCTCTAGCAGTGTTGGCACTCGCTCTCTGGGGTTCTTGTGCGGTTGTCATGACACGTGACCCCGACTCCCAATCAGCGCTGGCATCACTGTCTCTGCCTTCGTATAAATTGAACATGAAGAGGAAGTGAGAGCACAGCAGCAGCCCGGACTTCCTCTTCATGTTCAATACGTATGAAGGCGGATTTGACTGTGGAATTTTCTGTACAGATTCTTCCTCTCTTGGCAGAAAATGCAGTTAAAAATCCACGCGGATTTGATGTGGATTTTCATGCGTTTTTTTATACGGATTTGTATGCGTTTTTGTAAGCTAAATAAAAATATATTATTTAACAAAATGAAAAAAGAATTGTGTATAATTTCCTTGTTCAACCTTTTCTTTTACATACTCCATTAAAGACCATAATATCATCACATACCATATTCAAATGTTTATACACACAAAACAAATCTAAGTGAATATTTATATATATCTATAGCTAGATAAATATATCTATAGATAGATACAGTGGCTTGCAAAAGTATTCAGCCCCGTGGAACTTTTCAACCTTTTCCCTCATATCATGCTTCAAACGTAAAGATACCAAATGTAATTTTTCGTGAAGAATCAACAACAAGTGGGACACAGTTGTGAAGTTGAACGAAATTTATTGGTTATTTTAAATTTTTGTGAAAATACAAAAACTGAAAAGTGGGGCGTGCAATATTATTCGGCCCCTTTAACTTTTTTTTTTATAATTCTTTATTTAAAGACTCACAACGAAATCCAGGGTAACATAATAATTGGAATCAGACAAGTAGACGAATACAAACAATACAACTTAATTCCCAACCAATGCGATCGTTCTCGAGAAGGGAAGAAAGGGAGGGAAAAAGCGAGGGTTAAGGGGAAGGAGTGCCCACAGGCCCCTTTAACTTAATATTTTGTTGCGCCACCTTTTGCTGCAATTACAGCTGCAAGTTGCTTGAGGTATGTCTCAATCAGTTTTGTACATCGAGAGACTGAAATTCTTGTCCATTCTTCCTTGGCAAACCGCTCGAGCTCAGTGAGGTTGGATGGGGATTGTTTGTGAACAGCAGTTTTCAGCTCTTTCCACAGATTCTCGATTGGATTCAGGTCTGGACTTTGACTTGGCCATTCTAACACCTGGATATGTTTATTTGTGAACAATTCCATTGTAGATTTTGCTTTATGTTTGGGATCATTGACTTGTTGGAAGACAAATCTCCGTCCCAGTCTCAGGTCTTTTGCAGACTCCAACAGGTTTTCTTCAAGAATGGTCCTGTATTTGGCTCCATCCATCTTCCCATCAAATGTAACCATCTTCCCTTGTTCCTGCTGAAGAAAAGCAGGCCCAAACTGTTGTGAATGGGTTTGAGATGAGTTCTGAGCAGAGACTCCCTCTGGTGGTTACAAGCGGTACTAGTGAAGATTGTGAGGACTGGGAATCAGGTGTTACTGACTGGTCTTATATAAGGGAGTCATTTTCCCATCAGGGTTGCCGGTGATCAATTGTTCTGGTCTGAATCCTTCTTTCCAGTTTCCCTTGTAGCCTGCTGTGTCGTTTCTGCATCTCCTGCTACCAGATAAGAATTTTTCTTCTTTTGTGTTGTTACTATATTTTTGCATTTTGTCCTGCACTTCTTTGGGGGCCTTCTGGGTCCCCTCCGGGGGCTTCTGCCTTCTCAGTTTAGTTCAGCCACTGAGTTTTGTTCTTTTGCTTTTTCCAGTTTTTTCAGTGGCTGCTGTTTTGATTTTGTTACACCAGAGAGCTAATTTAGGTGGTAGAGGTCGTGTGATCTCAGGTGATTTTGAAATTAGTAGAGTTGGTGCTTTTCAGGGTTTTCTGGGATTGCAGTAAGTACCCTTCCTGTCCTTTTCTATTTAGATAGTTTGGGCCCCAGCGTTTGCTCATGCTATTTTCTTTCTGTGTCAGTATTTCCTCTTGTCTAACCGCCATTACATGTTTGGGGGCTTTCTATTATCTTTGGGGTTCTGCTCCGGGGCAGATAGCTTTCCTATTTCTATCTTTAGGTGTAGTTAGTTTCTCAGGCTGTGACGAGGCGTCTAGGACCAACGTAGGAACGCTCCACGGCTGCCTCTAGTTGTGGTGGTTAGTCAGGGTACTGCAATCCCATAGATTCCAACAAAACTAGTGACTCAGCACCGATCTCGGTAGCGATATCGCTATGTGAGACGGGCCCTTAAGAATACAAGGACAGAACAATGGAAAGGACACCATTGTAGGCATTTACTACAGGCCACCTATGCAAGCTGAAGAGATGGATGAACTCTGTATGCATCAAATGGCCAAGTTCTCCAAAAAATGACATAGTGGTCATGGGAGATTTCAACTATCCAGACATTTGTTGGGAATCTCTCTCAGGCAAAACTAACAGGTCAAGGAAATTCTTATCCTCTCTTGCTGACAACTTTATCTTCCAAAAGGTAGGGGAGAAAACAAGGGATCTGCTACCTTGGATCTAATCCTTATAAACAGGGAAGAAATGGTTGAGGAGGTAAGAATGGCTGGGACCCTAGGAGGTAGTGAGCATGCTATTTTAGAATTTTGGATAACAAGAGGAGGAAGACCTGTGAAGACTCAGACGTCAAGGTTAGATTTCAGAAAGGCAGATTTTAAGGGACTCAGAAAGAGAATTGGAGGGATCCAATGGCTGGATATCCTTAAGGACAAAAATGTCCAGAAAGGATGGAAAATCTTGAAAAATGAGATTCTCAAAGCACAATTGTCAACAATTCCGAAAAGAGTGAAGAATGGGAAGCATTTAAGGAAACCAGGATGGATGAACACAGAACTTAAACACATGCTAAAAAGGAAGAAAGAAATGTTTATCAAATGGAAAGAGGGAGGCATATCTAAAGAAGAATATAATGCCGTCTGCAGAACCTGCAGGGCACAAATCAGATTATCTAAAGCTGACAATGAATTAAGGCTTGCAAGTAACATCAAAAGCAACAAAAAAGGATTTTGGGGATACGTCAAAAGTAAAAGAAAAGTCAAAGATGCTATAGGATTTTTACAGGATGAAAATGATGAAATGGTAAGACAGGATGTTGAGAAGGCTGAACTGTTAAATTCCTATTTTGCATCTGTTTTCTCTCAGAAAGGAAATGTAACATCAACTGATCTTCACTGTCCTATTAAAGGAATAGAAGAATCCAGGATATCTATAAACAGAAAGACAGTGAGGAAACACTTAGCTAACCTAAATGAATTCAAGTCTCCAGGTCCAGATGAATTACACCCCAGAGTACTGAAGGAGATAGCAGAAGAAATTCTTGAACCACTGTCCATAATCTTTGAAAATTCTTGGAGAACAGGAGAAGTCCCAGAAGACTGGAGAAGAGCAAATGTTGTTCCTATCTTCAAAAAGGGGAAGAAGGTGGACCCAGGGAACTACAGGCCGGTAAGTCTGACTTCTATACCAGGAAAGATCTTTGAACAAATTATTAAAGAACGTGTATGCAAGTACCTGGATAAGAATGAAGTGATTAAACAGAGTCAGCATGGGTTTGTAACTAATAAGTCAAGTCAGACTAACTTAATTTCCTTCTATGACAGAATCACTGACTGGGTGGATCAGGGAAATGCTGTAGATATAGTATATCTTGACTTCAGCAAAGCATTTGACAAAGTATCTCACACAATCCTTATTGAAAAAATGACTAAGTATGGAATGGACAAGGCAACTGTTAGGTGGATTCATAACTGGCTTAGTGATCGGACCCAAAGAGTGGTCGTAAATGGCTGCACATCCAGTTGGAAGAATGTATCACGTGGGGTACCACAAGGCTCTGTTTTGGGCCCTGTATTGTTCAACATCTTTATCAATGATTTAGATGAAGGAATTGAGGGTAAACTGATCAAATTTGCTGATGACACAAAGCTAGGAGGGGTAGCTAATACTAGAGAAGAGAGAGAGAGGATTCAAAAATATATAAATAAACTGGAGCAGTGGGCAGCAACTAACAGAATGGATTTTAACAGGGAAAAATGCAAAGTACTACATCTGGGCAATAAAAATGAAAAAAGCATATACAAAAGGGAGGAATAGGGCTAAGTAACAGCACATGTAAAAAAGACGGGTATACTAATTGATCACAGACTGAACATGAGTCAACAGTGTGATGCAGCAGCAAAAAAGGCAAATGCAATTCTAGGATGTATCAACAGAAGCATACAGTCTAGATCACGTGAAGTCATTATTGCCCTCTACTTCTCTTTGGTCAGACCTCATCTGGAATACTGTGTCCAGTTTTGGGCACCACATTTTAAAAAAGACATCAACAAACTGGAGCAAGTTCAGAGAAGAGCCACCAGAATGGTGACCGGTCTGCAAACCATGTCCTATGAGGAACGGTTGCAGGATTTGGGAATGTTTAGCTTGCAAAAAAGAAGACTCAGAGGAGACTTAATAGCTGTCTACAAATATCTCAAGGGCTGTCACATTGTAGAAGGATCATCTTTATTCTCATTTGCACAAGGAAAGACTAGAAGCAATGGGATGAAACTGAATAGGAGGAGACACAGATTAGATATTAGAAAAAACTTTTTGACAGTTAGGGTGATCAATGAGTGGAACAGGCTGCCACAAGAGGTGGTGAGTTCTCCATCAATGGAAGTCTTCAAACAGAGGCTAGACAGACATCTGTCTGGGATGATTTAGAGAATCCTGCTTTGAGCAGGGGGTTGGACCAGATGGCCCAGGAGGTCCCTTCCAACTCTACTATTCTATGATTCTATGAATTTTCAAACAGTCTTGTTTACTGATGAGTGTTGAGCAACCCTGGATGGTCCAGATGGATGGAGTAGTGGATGGTTGGTGGATGGCCACCATGTCCCAACAAGGCTGCTACGTTAGCAAGGAGGTGGAGGAGTCATGATTTGGGCCAGAATCATGGTGAAACAGCTGGTAGGGCCCTTTAAGGTTCCTGAAGGTGTGAAAATGACCTCTGCAAAGTATATAGAGTTTCTGACTGACAACTTTCTTCCATGGTATAAAAAGCAGAAACGTGTCTTCAGGAGCAAAATCATCTTCATTCATGACAATGCACCATCTCATGCTGCAAAGAATACCTTGGAGTCATTGGCTGCTATGGGCATAGAAGGAGATAAACTCCTCTGACCTCAACCCTATAGAGAACCTTTGGAGTATCATCAAGCAAAAGATCTGAGAGGGTGGGAGGCAGTTCACATCAAAACCACAGCTCTGGGAGGCTATTCTGACTTCATTATTATTTATTTATATAGCACCATTGATTCCATGGTGCTGTACATGAGAAGGGGTTACATACAAATTACAGATATCACTTACAGTAAACAAACTAACAATCACAGACTGGTACAGAGGGGAGAGGACCCCGCCCTTTCGGGCTTGCATTCTACAGGATGGGGGACGGAGACGGCAGGTTGGTGGATTGCAGCAGTTCCGGTGTTGGTTGAGGCGATATCTCTGGTAGTGGTGAGGAGGCAGCGGGGTCATTGCAGGCTGTAGGCTTTCCTGAAGAGATGGGTTTTCAGGTTACGTCTGAAGGATCCGAGAGTGGTTGATAGTCGGACGTGTTGGGGCAAAGAATTCCAGAGGATGGGGGATATTCGGGAGAAGTCTTGGAGGCGGTTGGGTGAGGAGCAAATAAGTGTGGAGGAGAGAAGGAGGTCTTGGGAGGACCGGAGATTACGTGAGGGAAGGTATCGGGAGATTAGTTCAGAGACATATGGGGGAGACAGGTTATAGATGGCCTTGTAGGTCAGTATTAGTAATTTGAATTGGATTCGCTGAGGGAATGGGAGCCAGTGAAGAGATTTGCAGAGGGGAGATGCGGAGGAGTAGCGAGGAGAGAGATGAATTAGTCAGGCACCAGAGTTAAGGATGGACTGGAAAGGTGTGAGGGTGTTAGCAGGGAGGCCAGAGAAAAGGATGTTGCAGTAGTCGAGGCGGGAGATGATGAGGGCATGCACAAGCATTTTAGTAGATTGAGGGTTGAGGAAAGGACGGATTCTGGAAATATTTTTGAGCTGGAGGCGACAGGAGGTAGAAAGAGCTTGGATGTGTGGTTTGAAGGACAGGGCAGAGTCAAGGGTTACTTCGAGGCAGCGGACCTCTGGTACGGGGGAAAGCGTGGTGTTGTCATTTATTATATATAGGTCAGGTAAGGAAGATCTGTGAGATGGGGGAAAGATGATGAGTTCAGATTTGTCCACATTGAGTTTGAGGAAGCAGGAGGAGATGAAGGAGGATATGGCTGATAGACACTCAGGGATTCTGGACAGCAGAGAGGTGATGTCTGGGCCAGAGAGGTAGATCTGAGTGTCATCAGCATAAAGGTGGTACTGGAATCCGTGGGACTTTATGAGTTGCCCCAGGCCAAGTGTATAGATTGAGAAGAGTAGGGGTCCTAGAACAGAGCCTTGGGGGACTCCAACAGAGAGAGGGTGGGACGAGGAGGTAGTGTGGGAGTGGGAGATGCTGAATATGCGGTTGGAAAGGTATGAGGAGATCCAGGATAGGATGAGGTCCTTGATGCCAAAGGAGAAGAGAATCTGTAGTAGAAGGCAGTGGTCAACTGTGTCGAAAGCAGAGTATTGAGTATAGAGTATTGTCCGTTAGCTTTGGCTGTGAGTAGCTCGTCAGTAATTTTGGTCAGGGCTGTTTCAGTGGAATGATGGGGGCGGAAACCAGATTGTAGATAGTCAAAGAGCTAGTTAGATGAGAGATGGGAGGAAAGTTCAGGGTGGACGTGCTGTTCCACGAGTTTGGAAGCGAGTGGGAGCAGCGATATTGGGTGATAGCTGGACATAGCGGTTGGGTCGAGGGTTGGCTTTTTGAGGATAGGCGTGATTGTGGCATGTTTGAAAGCAGAAGGGAATGTACCAGAAGTTAGTGATAGATTGAAGAGGTGGGTTAGTGATGGGATAAGAGTGGTGGTGAGGTTGGGGAGGAGGTGGGATGGGATGGGGTCGAGTGCACAAGTGGTGAGGTGTGATTTGGAGAGAAGATGAGCAAGCTCCCCTTCCGTGATGTTGGGTAAGGAGGTTATGGGGTTTGGGCATTGGTCAGATATACAAAGGGGTGGTGGTGGTTGAATAATAAAGACTTGCCGTGTTTGGTCTATCTTGTTTTTGAAGTGCATTGCGAAGTCCTCAGCAGAGATAAGGGAGGTAGGAGGGGGCAGTTAAAAGTATTGAACAATTGTTTGGGGTTGTGGGATAAGGAAGATACAAGGGATGTAAAGTAGGCCTGTTTAGCAGAGGTGAGAGCTGATTTGAATGCAAGTTTTGCTTGTTTGAGTGCAGTGAAGTCCTCTTGTGAATGTGTTTTTTTCCAGCGCCGTTCAGCAATTCTGGATGCTTGCCGAAGCTTTTTTGTGGTGTTATTGTGCCAGGGTTGTCTATTGACTTGTTGCAGTCTGTTATGCATGACAGGGGCGACCGAGTCGATGGCTGATGCAAGAGTGGCATTGTAGAAACTAGTGGCAGTGTCTGTGTCGTGGAGTGAGGATATGGATGCCAGTGGTAGAATAGAGTCAGAGAGTTTGTGGGAGTCTAGGTGAACAAGGTTTCTGTGGGGGTGCGCATGTTGCTGGACATGGGTGACAGGTGAGGAGGACAGGGATGAGAAAGTGAGTAGATGGTGGTCAGATAGGGGGAGAAGGGAGGTTGTGAAGTTAGATAGGGAGCAGAGACGGGTGAAGACCAGGTCGAGTGTGTGCCCGTCTGTGTGCGTGGCTGAGGAGGACCACTGGGTAAGTCCAAAAGATGATGTAAGGGATAGGAGTTTAGAGGCTGCCGACTGGTGGGTGTCAATGGGGATGTTGAAGTCACTCATGATGATGGTGGGAATGTCAGCAGAGAGAAAGTGGAGGAGCCAGGTGGAGAATTGGTCAATAAAGGCAGTGGTCGGGCCGAGTCGGTATACACTTGGAGGTTGGAGGGAGAGTAGATGCGGACAGAGTGGAGTTCAAAAGAGGGGAGGATAAGGGAAGGAAGAGGTGGGATTGGGTTAAAGATACAGTTAGAAGAAAGCAGAAACTCTCCAAAAACTCACAAGTTCAATGGATGCAAGAATTGTGAAGGTGATATCAAAGAAGGATTCCTATGTTAACATGTAACTTGGCCTGTTAGGATGTTTTGGAGTTAAGTAGCTTTTTTGTTCAGTGAATGTGACCTCCTAATGCTGCAAATTCCACAAATGAGCATTTTCAGTTCTTTAAAACAGATCAAATGTTCAGAAATTCTACTGTGCCTAATAATTTGGAACAGTGCATTTTGAGTTTTTTTTCCATTTTGGAGATTATACTGTTATCATTGGGAGGTTTCTTCAGTAAAATTCGATGTGTACTCTAACGGGTGATGACTTTTATTAGACTGACTGTCATTTGCACCGACCACTTAGGAAAATCAGAGAAAAATATCATTTGCATAATAATTTGGAACATAGTGTATTGTGACGTTTTTTTGTTTTTTTTTGCAGGCGATCGAGTGCGTTGGGGATTAGCTGTTTGGTGAGTATGTGAATTTTTTTTTTATTTACTCTTGAACACAGTAGCTTATCATGGGACTACTATCCCATCATCGGCTAATGCTGTCACTGTTCTATGTGACAGCAGACATAGCCGGATGGGACTTGTAATCCCATCAGACGATGCCTGGCTACACACAGACACCCGCACACACACACAGCCGCGCACACACCCGCAGACGCACCACACACACACACACACACAACAGACACCCGCAGACAGACACGCACATCTCCGCACACATATTCTCCACTCACACTTTCTTCCTCCTGCCTTTCTGCAGTGTTTTTCGCACACACATCCGCAGCAAATCCGCAAATCTTTTTACATCTGACTGACTCAATAGAAGTCAATGGGTGCAGAAACGCGGCAGATCCACAAAAAGAATTGACATGCTGCGGAAAATAAAACGCTGCTAATCTGTGCGGATTTTTCCGCAGCATTTGCACCCCAATTCAGGAATTCCCATAGATTAACATTGGTTGTGCACTACATTGCGGATTTGGTGCAATACCGCGCGTCCAAAAACTCTGCGAATAAGCAACTTGTGCACATAACCTAACAGCTGCACGAGAGCCCCGACCGCAAGTGCTGACAACACTGGAACGGCGCCAGCACGGGAGGTGAGTATAGGCTTTCTTAATTTATCAGGGCCAAACATTTAGATCAAGAAGGGGCTGTCCAAGTAGTGGACAACACCTTTAAGCTATATTTGCTATGAGCAGGCTCAGATTTGTGTCAAAATCTGTAACATTTTGGCTTTTTTGTTTAAAGGGTTACACTATGAATAAAGTACATTTTAATCAATAGATCTGAGTAATATTATGTTCCACAATTGGATGTGTTAAAAAAATGTTCCTGCTGAGATAATTCTTTGCTGTGCGATAAAATACAGTTAGAGGTGATCAAAACATCGTAGCTACACCAAAATGGTATCAGTAAAAACGTCAGCTCAGGGCGCAAAAAGTAAGCCATTGCACAGCCCCAGATCACAATGGATGAAAACATTACCAGTCTCAGAAAATCGAGACAAAAGTAACTTTTTTTTTACAAATTTCTGACTTTTTTTCACCACTTAAAAAGAAAAAAAACTATACGTTTGGAATCTGCATACTCATACTGACCTGGAGAATCATATCGCCAGGTCAGTTTTACCACAAAGTGAACATAGTAAATAAAAATCTCAAAAAACAATTATGGAATTGCACTTTTTTTTGCAATTTCACCACACTAGGATTTTTTTTCCAGTACACTACGTGGTAGAATGAAAGGTGGCATTCAAAAGTTAATCTTGTTCTGCAAAAAACAAGCCCTCATACGGCTATGTGAATGGAAAAATAAAGTTATGGCTCTTGGATGAAGGGAAGGAAAAAGGAAAATATGGATAATTGTCAGGAGTGAAGAGGTTTACATTCTTGTAATAGCCATATAATAGCAGCAGGAGCGCCATCTCATATCTATAAAATGTGATTAGCGTTAGGGTACCCAAGTCCTAAATGTGTGGACAGTTCAGGCAGAAACTTACAAAGCATTAAGGTCAATATTTTCACTAGTGACCCCGTAAAAAAGTATACGTAGGTACACTTAAACAGAATTAACAGTTATGCGAGCAAAATACGTGATTAACCCTTTCTATGCATAAATCAATAAAATGACAGATTTGTGCCAGTACTTTAGTAATCACCTATTCGGAGCAGTTTTCAACATGTTTTTTTTTACAGAAGAGGCCTTTTCTCCTAACTAGACTTCTATAAGGTTATTTATATATGCGTATATATATTCAGATGTAAGATGGTACCAGTACGTTCTTAGATTGAAGTAGGAGGGTCCTTGCTTGGCTGAGTCTCAAATAATCAGAAACGCCATCTTGAAGCTCTTAGGGAATGCCAATCTCTCCAACGCTGGGCCTCACAAAGTCTTTAGAGATGAGGCCTCACATGGCGTAGCCCAAGATGTGCATTTTCATTGTCCTCACTGACTTGGCTCATTTCAAGCCGAACAACACGTCTCAGAGTCACCAACAACAGAACCAGAGTAGCACCGCTCTATCCAGACTTTTCCCAAGGATCAGCACCTCCTCTTCCCTCCGGCCTCTTATTCACCTCTTCCCAACTACTCACCAACCCTCAAAACCCCCGTGCTCTAACGCCAGACCTCTCACCACTGCCCTTTACTGGCCAGATCATATATCGGAAATTTTAGTGTATAAGTCGACCCGAGTATAAGCCGATACACCTAATTTTGTCATGAAAAACTGGGAAAACGTATTGACTCGAGTATAAGCCGGGTATGCATTGTCCCCGCAGCCCATCCTGGTATGCATGGTTCCTCATCCCTCTCCTTGTATGCATGCCTCCTCATCCCTGTCCTGGTATGCATGGCTCCTTATCTCTATCCTTGTCTGCATAGCTCCTTATCCTGTCCTGGTATGCTTGGCTCCTCATCCCTATCCTTGTATGCAAGGCTCCTTATCCCCATCCTTGTCTGCATGGCTCCTCATCCCTTTCCTTGTATGTATGATTCCTCATCCCTCTCCTTGTATGCATGGCCCCTAATAAGAAAAGCATAAAAAAAAACTACTACTTACAGTGGTTACAGAAAATATTCTTTTTTTCATTGCAGCCATTTTTGGTAAATTCAAAAAAGTTAATTTTTTTTTCTCATTAATGTACACTCTGCACCCCATCTTGCCTGAAAAAAACAGAAATGTAGAAATTTTTGCAAATTTATTAAAAAAGAAAAACTGAAATATCACATGGTGGTAAGTATTCAGACCCTTTGTTCAGATACTCATACTGTATTTAAGTCACATGCTGTCTATTTCCTTGTGATCCTCCTTGAGATGGTTCTACTCCTTCATTGGAGTCCAGCTGTGTTTAATTAAACTGATAGGACTTGATTTGCAAAGGCACACACCTGTCTGTATAAGACCTTACAGCTCACAGTGCATGTCAGTCCAAATGAGAATCATGAGGTCAAAGGAACTGGCCAAGGAGCTCAGAGACAGAATTGTGGCAAGGCACACATCTGGCCAAGGTTACAAAATAATTTCTGCAGTACTCAAGGTTCCTAAGAGCACAGTGGCCTCCATAATCCTTAAATGGAAGAAGTTTGGTACCACCAGAAGTCTTCCTAGACCTGGCCTTCCAGCCAAACTGAGCAATCGTGGGAGAAGAGCCTTGGTGAGAGAGGTAAAGAAGAACCCCAAGATCACTGTGGCTGAGCTCCACAAATGCAGTAGAGAAATGTGAGAAAGTTCCACAAAGTCAACTATCACTGTAGCCCTCCACCAGTTGGACATTTATGGCAGAGTGGCCCGACTGAAGCCTCTCCTCAGTGCAAGACATATGAAAGCCCGCAGAGAGTTTGCTACAAAAACACATGAAGGACGCCCAGACTATGAGAAATAAGATTCTCTGGTCTGATAGAACTTTTTGGTGATAATTCTAAGCGGTATGTGTGAAGAAAACCAGGCACTGCTCATCACCTGCCCAATACAATCCAAACAGTGAAACATGGTGGTTGCAGCATCATGCTATGGGGTGTTTTTCAGCAGCAGCAGGGACAGGATGGCTGGTTGCAATTCAAGGAAACATGAATGTGGCCAATTACAGAGATATCCTGGATGAAAACCTCTTCCAGAGTGCTCTGGACCTCAAAATTGGCCGAAGGTTCACCTTCCAACAAGACAATGACCCTAAGCACACAGCTAAAATAACAAAGGAGTGGCTTCAGAACAACTCTGTGACCATTCTTGACAAGCCCAGCCAGAGTCCTGACCTAAACAATTGAGCATCTCTGGAGAGACCTGAAAATGGCTGTCCACCAACGTTCACCTTCCAACCTGAAGTAAATGGAGAGGATCTGCAAGGAAGAATGGGATGGTAAGTAGGAGTTTTTTGTTTTTTTTTACAGCTGCTGGAAGTTTATGGCTGTAACTGTGCACGCTATAAGAGAAATTAATATTCATTGCCAGTGCAGTGAATATTAATTTCTCTTTAGCAGCAGGCACAGTTACAGCCGAAGCCACCGGCTCCTGCCTCCTGTGACCCACTGCTCTGCCACTTCCCCTTCCCCGCAGGCTCCTGGGACAATGACTCATGTATAAGCCAAGGGGGGCATTTTCAGTGCAAAAAAAATGTGCTGAAAACCTTGGACTGCTCGTAGCCCAGACATTAGCCACAGTCCAAGATGGCAACGTTGTAGTCCGGTGCATCAACCTGGAAAAAGACAGTCTCACCCTCCTACCTTAGAGTGAAGTGGCCCAAATCCTGGGAATTCCAGAAAAGTTAAAGCGACCTGAAGCAGTACTACTAGCTGTCATACAAGAAGATCCCTGGACTTTAGAAGTTACAATGACACCGGAACCCCCGCCTGGTAGCTGAAGGAGGGTCGTAGGATCTCAGAGCAGATGCATGCTGAATTGATGGAACTATCACCTCAGCAGGTGGAAGGTGTGCTAGAGCATTATCAATAGGTCTTTGCCAGCCATGAAGAATGACTTCGGTTGCACTCAGACATCCTCATGAAATCCCTACGGGGTGTGCCGTGCCAGTTCGGGAAAGTTACCGACAGATATCTCCCCAGATGTACAAAGAAGTGAAGGAGATGCTAGCCCACATGTTGCAGAGTAGAGTGATACGAGAAAGTTAGAGTCGTGGGTGGTTCCCATTGTTCTGGTCCGAAAAAAGATGGACCTTACCTTTCTGTGTGATTACAGACAGCTGAATGCCCGTACAGTGCGGGACAGGCAAAGTACTTTTCTTCACTTGATCTGGCCAGCAGTACTGGCAGGTGCCCATGGCTGAACATAACCGGCCAAAGATGGCGTTTGTATAGCCCATGGGACTATTTGAGCTCAATCGAATGCCCTTTGACCTGACTAACGCTCCCGGGACGTTCCAACGCTTGATTAGAGAATGCTTGGGGGACTTGAATTTTGAGGCCACACTGATCTATCTCGACGATACATTGCCTACGTGTCCACCTTTGAAGAACACCTCCAGCTGCTGGAACAAGTGCTAATTTGGTTACAGAGCCACGGCCTGAAGGTGAAGACACAAAAAAAGTCATCTTTTTCGCAAACAGATTGAATATTTTGGGCATGTCCTGTCCGGTGAAGGAGTGAGACTGCACGTGAGATGGTGGCGGCTGTGCAAGAGTGGCCCACCGCAATGATGGTGAAAGACGTTTGGCCTCCTGGGCATTAACGAAGATTTGTGAAAAATTTCACCTGTCTAGCCAACCCATTGATGGAGGCTCTAAAAGGAGTGCCAGCCGGCTCGAAGTACAGAACCATTCAGTGGGGAAGCCGTCAAGAAGAAGCCTTTCGGCTTTGAAAATAGCCCTGACGAAGGCCCCAATACTCGCCTGTGCAGATTTCTCACAGCCCTTCATTCTCTATACCGATGGAAGTTTACATAGTCTAGGGCAGCCCTATCACAAATGCAGGGGAGAAAGAACGAGTGATAGCCTACGAGCCGGTCCTCTTCACGACTCAGAAAGGAACCCAATTACAGCTCTTTCAAGCTGGAAGTGCTGGCGCTGGTGTGGGCGATGATCGAGAAGTTTGCAGAGTACTTGTCTGGATCAGAGGTCCTGGTGCGAACAGGACAATAATCCCCTGCACACCTGGAAAATGCAAAGTTGGGAGCCTTAGAACAACAATGGAGGGCCCCAAACATGTTGAAATATCAGTACAAATTGTCTACCCGGCTAAGGCTGAGAACACTCATGCTGATGCTCTCTCCTTAGTGACTCACGAGCGACCTGAACGTGATCGAGATGAAGACTTGAGACGGAAAGAGATCCCTGGCTTCCGGGAATTTGCCAAATCATTGGTGGCGACGCAGGGACATATCAGAGAGGTGTCTGAAGATCAGATGCTGGGGCGGCCCCGGATGACTGGGTTTTGACTTCAACAGACAGATAAGGAGATCGCCCAGCTGCGACAGTGGTGGCACTGAAACAACTCCCCAGCCGGAGAGAGAGGAACGCCCAGTCTCCAGGAACCTGCGGATTCTGGGCAATGGAAAGGCTTCATTTGGAGGATGGATTGTTATGCCGGAAGGTAGAGCTGCTACGAGAAGAGGGGTTACTGGCAAGTAGTGCTCCCGAGAAGTTGATCAGTAGTGGCTACGGAGGCTCACGAGCGAGGGGCTCACTTTGGTCCAGAGAAGACGTTCCAGTAGTTACAGAACTGGTGTATCACCCACAATGAGGACTGCAGTGGAGAATGCTTGCCAGCAATGTCGGAGAGTTGTGAGCTGGCCAACCTCCAGATCAGCGGTCCCCGCTTCTGCTCCCTTGCAGGTTCTGAATGATCGATTATCTTGGGTATGAACATTGCCTGGTAATGAAGACCATTTCACAAAGATGGTAGTGGTGTCCCCGACCAGAACCATCCGCCTGTACGGCTGCCCAAAGAGGATTCAGTCTGACCCAGGGGCGAGTGATGGACGAATTGCACCATTTATACCAGATTGAGAAATCCAAAACTATTCTGTACCACCTCAAGGAATGGGGCCTGTGAATGCTTCAATCAGACACTGATCCAGATGCTACACACGTTAGAGGAAGATTGGAAGATACGGTGGCCTGAGTTAGTGGCTGAGCTAGTGTGGGTGACTCTCCGTCGACTGGTACAGATGAAGTTCCAAGAACTCAAGCATCATGAGGCACCACCTATCTGAGGGACAGCTCTGAGACCCGGGGATCAAGTGCTGGTCTGGA
>JARQOD010000002.1:561807963-561842349 GCA_033576555.1 Oophaga sylvatica | reverse complement strand
TGTTATTGTGCCAGGGTTGTCTATTGACTTGTTGCAGTCTGTTATGCATGACAGGGGCGACCGAGTCGATGGCTGATGCAAGAGTGGCATTGTAGAAACTAGTGGCAGTGTCTGTGTCGTGGAGTGAGGATATGGATGCCAGTGGTAGAATAGAGTCAGAGAGTTTGTGGGAGTCTAGGTGAACAAGGTTTCTGTGGGGGTGCGCATGTTGCTGGACATGGGTGACAGGTGAGGAGGACAGGGATGAGAAAGTGAGTAGATGGTGGTCAGATAGGGGGAGAAGGGAGGTTGTGAAGTTAGATAGGGAGCAGAGACGGGTGAAGACCAGGTCGAGTGTGTGCCCGTCTGTGTGCGTGGCTGAGGAGGACCACTGGGTAAGTCCAAAAGATGATGTAAGGGATAGGAGTTTAGAGGCTGCCGACTGGTGGGTGTCAATGGGGATGTTGAAGTCACTCATGATGATGGTGGGAATGTCAGCAGAGAGAAAGTGGAGGAGCCAGGTGGAGAATTGATAAGCAGTGGTGCACGGAGTCGTAAACACTTGGAGGTTGGAGGGAGAGTAGATGCGGACAGAGTGGAGTTCAAAAGAGGGGAGGATAAGGGAAGGAAGAGGTGGGATTGGGTTAAAGATACAGTTAGAAGAAAGCAGAAACTCTCCAAAAACTCACAAGTTCAATGGATGCAAGAATTGTGAAGGTGATATCAAAGAAGGATTCCTATGTTAACATGTAACTTGGCCTGTTAGGATGTTTTGGAGTTAAGTAGCTTTTTTGTTCAGTGAATGTGACCTCCTAATGCTGCAAATTCCACAAATGAGCATTTTCAGTTCTTTAAAACAGATCAAATGTTCAGAAATTCTACTGTGCCTAATAATTTGGAACAGTGCATTTTGAGTTTTTTTTCCATTTTGGAGATTATACTGTTATCATTGGGAGGTTTCTTCAGTAAAATTCGATGTGTACTCTAACGGGTGATGACTTTTATTAGACTAACTGTCATTTGCACCGACCACTTAGGAAAATCAGAGAAAAATATTCATTTGCATAATAATTTGGAACATAGTGTATTGTGACGTTTTTTTGTTTTTTTTTGCAGGCGATCGAGTGCGTTGGGATTAGCTGTTTGGTGAGTATGTGAATTTTTTTTTTATTTACTCTTGAACACAGTAGCTTATCATGGGACTACTATCCCATCATCGGCTAATGCTGTCACTGTTCTATGTGACAGCAGACATAGCCGGATGGGACTTGTAATCCCATCAGACGATGCCTGGCTACACACAGACACCCGCACACACACACAGCCGCGCACACACCCGCAGACGCAACACACACCACACAAACAGACACCCGCAGACAGACACGCACATCTCCGCACACATATTCTCCACTCACACTTTCTTCCTCCTGCCTTTCTGCAGTGTTTTTCGCACACACATCCGCAGCAAATCCGCAAATCTTTTTACATCTGACTGACTCAATAGAAGTCAATGGGTGCAGAAACGCGGCAGATCCACAAAAGAATTGACATGCTGCGGAAAATAAAACGCTGCTAATCTGTGCGGATTTTTCCGCAGCATTTGCACCCCAATTCAGGAATTCCATAGATTAACATTGGTTGTGCACTACATTGCGGATTTGGTGCAATACCGCGCGTCCAAAAACTCTGCGAATAAGCAACTTGTGCACATAACCTAACAGCTGCACGAGAGCCCCGACCGCAAGTGCTGACAACACTGGAACGGCGCCAGCACGGGAGGTGAGTATAGGCTTTCTTAATTTATCAGGGCCAAACATTTAGATCAAGAAGGGGCTGTCCAAGTAGTGGACAACACCTTTAAGCTATATTTGCTATGAGCAGGCTCAGATTTGTGTCAAAATCTGTAACATTTTGGCTTTTTTGTTTAAAGGGTTACACTATGAATAAAGTACATTTTAATCAATAGATCTGAGTAATATTATGTTCCACAATTGGATGTGTTAAAAAAAATGTTCCTGCTGAGATAATTCTTTGCTGTGCGATAAAATACAGTTAGAGGTGATCAAAACATCGTAGCTACACCAAAATGGTATCAGTAAAAACGTCAGCTCAGGGCGCAAAAAGTAAGCCATTGCACAGCCCCAGATCACAATGGATGAAAACATTACCAGTCTCAGAAAATCGAGACAAAAGTAACTTTTTTTTTACAAATTTCTGACTTTTTTTCACCACTTAAAAAGAAAAAAACTATACGTTTGGAATCTGCATACTCATACTGACCTGGAGAATCATATCGCCAGGTCAGTTTTACCACAAAGTGAACATAGTAAATAAAAATCTCAAAAAACAATTATGGAATTGCACTTTTTTTTGCAATTTCACCACACTAGGATTTTTTTTCCAGTACACTACGTGGTAGAATGAAAGGTGGCATTCAAAAGTTAATCTTGTTCTGCAAAAAACAAGCCCTCATACGGCTATGTGAATGGAAAAATAAAGTTATGGCTCTTGGATGAAGGGAAGGAAAAAGGAAAATATGGATAATTGTCAGGAGTGAAGAGGTTTACATTCTTGTAATAGCCATATAATAGCAGCAGGAGCGCCATCTCATATCTATAAAATGTGATTAGCGTTAGGGTACCCAAGTCCTAAATGTGTGGACAGTTCAGGCAGAAACTTACAAAGCATTAAGGTCAATATTTTCACTAGTGACCCCGTAAAAAAGTATACGTAGGTACACTTAAACAGAATTAACAGTTATGCGAGCAAAATACGTGATTAACCCTTTCTATGCATAAATCAATAAAATGACAGATTTGTGCCAGTACTTTAGTAATCACCTATTCGGAGCAGTTTTCAACATGTTTTTTTTACAGAAGAGGCCTTTTCTCCTAACTAGACTTCTATAAGGTTATTTATATATGCGTATATATATTCAGATGTAAGATGGTACCAGTACGTTCTTAGATTGAAGTAGGAGGGTCCTTGCTTGGCTGAGTCTCAAATAATCAGAAACGCCATCTTGAAGCTCTTAGGGAATGCCAATCTCTCCAACGCTGGGCCTCACAAAGTCTTTAGAGATGAGGCCTCACATGGCGTAGCCCAAGATGTGCATTTTCATTGTCCTCACTGACTTGGCTCATTTCAAGCCGAACAACACGTCTCAGAGTCACCAACAACAGAACCAGAGTAGCACCGCTCTATCCAGACTTTTCCCAAGGATCAGCACCTCCTCTTCCCTCCGGCCTCTTATTCACCTCTTCCCAACTACTCACCAACCCTCAAAACCCGTGCTCTAACGCCAGACCTCTCACCACTGCCCTTTACTGGCCAGATCATATATCGGAAATTTTAGTGTATAAGTCGACCCGAGTATAAGCCGATACACCTAATTTTGTCATGAAAAAACTGGGAAAACGTATTGACTCGAGTATAAGCCGGGTATGCATTGTCCCCGCAGCCCATCCTGGTATGCATGGTTCCTCATCCCTCTCCTTGTATGCATGCCTCCTCATCCCTGTCCTGGTATGCATGGCTCCTTATCTCTATCCTTGTCTGCATAGCTCCTTATCCCTGTCCTGGTATGCTTGGCTCCTCATCCCTATCCTTGTATGCAAGGCTCCTTATCCCCATCCTTGTCTGCATGGCTCCTCATCCCTTTCCTTGTATGTATGATTCCTCATCCCTCTCCTTGTATGCATGGCCCCTAATAAGAAAAGCATAAAAAAAAACTACTACTTACAGTGGTTACAGAAAATATTCTTTTTTTCATTGCAGCCATTTTTGGTAAATTCAAAAAAGTTAATTTTTTTTTCTCATTAATGTACACTCTGCACCCCATCTTGCCTGAAAAAAACAGAAATGTAGAAATTTTTGCAAATTTATTAAAAAAGAAAAACTGAAATATCACATGGTGGTAAGTATTCAGACCCTTTGTTCAGATACTCATACTGTATTTAAGTCACATGCTGTCTATTTCCTTGTGATCCTCCTTGAGATGGTTCTACTCCTTCATTGGAGTCCAGCTGTGTTTAATTAAACTGATAGGACTTGATTTGCAAAGGCACACACCTGTCTGTATAAGACCTTACAGCTCACAGTGCATGTCAGTCCAAATGAGAATCATGAGGTCAAAGGAACTGGCCAAGGAGCTCAGAGACAGAATTGTGGCAAGGCACACATCTGGCCAAGGTTACAAAATAATTTCTGCAGTACTCAAGGTTCCTAAGAGCACAGTGGCCTCCATAATCCTTAAATGGAAGAAGTTTGGTACCACCAGAAGTCTTCCTAGACCTGGCCTTCCAGCCAAACTGAGCAATCGTGGGAGAAGAGCCTTGGTGAGAGAGGTAAAGAAGAACCCAAGATCACTGTGGCTGAGCTCCACAAATGCAGTAGAGAAATGTGAGAAAGTTCCACAAAGTCAACTATCACTGTAGCCCTCCACCAGTTGGACATTTATGGCAGAGTGGCCCGACTGAAGCCTCTCCTCAGTGCAAGACATATGAAAGCCCGCAGAGAGTTTGCTACAAAAACACATGAAGGACGCCCAGACTATGAGAAATAAGATTCTCTGGTCTGATAGAACTTTTTGGTGATAATTCTAAGCGGTATGTGTGAAGAAAACCAGGCACTGCTCATCACCTGCCCAATACAATCCAAACAGTGAAACATGGTGGTTGCAGCATCATGCTATGGGGTGTTTTTCAGCAGCAGCAGGGACAGGATGGCTGGTTGCAATTCAAGGAAACATGAATGTGGCCAATTACAGAGATATCCTGGATGAAAACCTCTTCCAGAGTGCTCTGGACCTCAAAATTGGCCGAAGGTTCACCTTCCAACAAGACAATGACCCTAAGCACACAGCTAAAATAACAAAGGAGTGGCTTCAGAACAACTCTGTGACCATTCTTGACAAGCCCAGCCAGAGTCCTGACCTAAACAATTGAGCATCTCTGGAGAGACCTGAAAATGGCTGTCCACCAACGTTCACCTTCCAACCTGAAGTAAATGGAGAGGATCTGCAAGGAAGAATGGGATGGTAAGTAGGAGTTTTTTGTTTTTTTTTACAGCTGCTGGAAGTTTATGGCTGTAACTGTGCACGCTATAAGAGAAATTAATATTCATTGCCAGTGCAGTGAATATTAATTTCTCTTTAGCAGCAGGCACAGTTACAGCCGAAGCCACCGGCTCCTGCCTCCTGTGACCCACTGCTCTGCCACTTCCCCTTCCCCGCAGGCTCCTGGGACAATGACTCATGTATAAGCCAAGGGGGGCATTTTCAGTGCAAAAAAAATGTGCTGAAAACCTTGGACTGCTCGTAGCCCAGACATTAGCCACAGTCCAAGATGGCAACGTTGTAGTCCGGTGCATCAACCTGGAAAAAGACAGTCTCACCCTCCTACCTTAGAGTGAAGTGGCCCAAATCCTGGGAATTCCAGAAAAGTTAAAGCGACCTGAAGCAGTACTACTAGCTGTCATACAAGAAGATCCCTGGACTTTAGAAGTTACAATGACACCGGAACCCCCGCCTGGTAGCTGAAGGAGGGTCGTAGGATCTCAGAGCAGATGCATGCTGAATTGATGGAACTATCACCTCAGCAGGTGGAAGGTGTGCTAGAGCATTATCAATAGGTCTTTGCCAGCCATGAAGATGACTTCGGTTGCACTCAGACATCCCTCATGAAATCCCTACGGGGTGTGCCGTGCCAGTTCGGGAAAGTTACCGACAGATATCTCCCCAGATGTACAAAGAAGTGAAGGAGATGCTAGCCCACATGTTGCAGAGTAGAGTGATACGAGAAAGTTAGAGTCTGTGGGTGGTTCCCATTGTTCTGGTCCGAAAAAAAGATGGGACCTTACCTTTCTGTGTTGATTACAGACAGCTGAATGCCCGTACAGTGCGGGACAGGCAAAGTACTTTTCTTCACTTGATCTGGCCAGCAGGTACTGGCAGGTGCCCATGGCTGAACATAACCGGCCAAAGATGGCGTTTGTATAGCCCATGGGACTATTTGAGCTCAATCGAATGCCCTTTGACCTGACTAACGCTCCCGGGACGTTCCAACGCTTGATTGAGAGATGCTTGGGGGACTTGAATTTTGAGGCCACACTGATCTATCTCGACGATATCATTGCCTACGTGTCCACCTTTGAAGAACACCTCCAGCTGCTGGAACAAGTGCTAATTTGGTTACAGAGCCACGGCCTGAAGGTGAAGACACAAAAAAAGTCATCTTTTTCGCAAACAGATTGAATATTTTGGGCATGTCCTGTCCGGTGAAGGAGTGAGACTTGCACGTGAGATGGTGGCGGCTGTGCAAGAGTGGCCCACCGCAATGATGGTGAAAGACGTTTGGGCCTTCCTGGGCATTAACGAAGATTTGTGAAAAATTTCACCTGTCTAGCCAACCCATTGATGGAGCTGCTAAAAGGAGTGCCAGCCGGCTCGAAGTACAGAACCATTCAGTGGGGAAGCCGTCAAGAAGAAGCCTTTCGAGCTTTGAAAATAGCCCTGACGAAGGCCCCAATACTCGCCTGTGCAGATTTCTCACAGCCCTTCATTCTCTATACCGATGGAAGTTTACATAGTCTAGGGGCAGCCCTATCACAAATGCAGGGGGAGAAAGAACGAGTGATAGCCTACGCGAGCCGGTCTCTTCACGACTCAGAAAGGAACCCAATTACAGCTCTTTCAAGCTGGAAGTGCTGGCGCTGGTGTGGGCGATGATCGAGAAGTTTGCAGAGTACTTGTCTGGATCAGAGGTCCTGGTGCGAACGGACAATAATCCCCTGGCACACCTGGAAAATGCAAAGTTGGGAGCCTTAGAACAACAATGGATGGCCCACATGTTGAAATATCAGTACAAGATTGTCTACCGGGCTAAGGCTGAGAACACTCATGCTGATGCTCTCTCCTTAGTGACTCACGAGCGACCTGAACGTGATCGAGATGAAGAGCTTGAGACGGAAGAGATCCCTGGCTTCCGGGAATTTGCCAAATCATTGGTGGCGACGCAGGGACATATCAGAGAGGTGTCTGAAGATCAGATGCTGGGGCGGCCCCGGGATGACTGGGTTTGACTTCAACAGACAGATAAGGAGATCGCCAGCTGCGACAGTGGGTGGCACTGAAACAACTCCCCAGCCGGAGAGAGAGGAACGCCCAGTCTCCAGGAACCTTGCGGATTCTGGGGCAATGGGAAAGGCTTCATTTGGAGGATGGATTGTTATGCCGGAAGGTAGAGCTGCTACGAGAAGAGGGGGTTACTTGGCAAGTAGTGCTCCCGGAGAAGTTGATCAGAGTAGTGGCTACGGAGGCTCACGAGCGAGGGGCTCACTTTGGTCCAGAGAAGACGTTCCAGTAGTTACAGAAGCTGGTGTATCACCCACAATTGAGGACTGCAGTGGAGAATGCTTGCCAGCAATGTCGGAGTTGTGAGCTGGCCAAACCTCCAGATCAGCGGTCCCCGCTTCTGCTCCCTTGCAGGTTCTGATGATCGATTATCTTGGATATGAACATTGCCTGGTAATGAAAGACCATTTCACAAAGATGGTAGTGGTGTCCCCGACCAGAGACCATCCGCCTGTACGGCTGCCCAAAGAGGATTCAGTCTGACCAGGGGCGAGTGATGGACGAATTGCACCATTTATACCAGATTGAGAAATCCAAAACTATTCTGTACCACCCTCAAGGGAATGGGGCCTGTGAATGCTTCAATCAGACACTGATCCAGATGCTACACACGTTAGAGGAAGATTGGAAGATACGGTGGCCTGAGTTAGTGGCTGAGCTAGTGTGGGTGACTCTCCGTCGACTGGTACAGATGAAGTTCCAAGAACTCAAGCATCATGAGGCACCACCTATCTGAGGGACAGCTCTGAGACCCGGGGATCAAGTGCTGGTCTGGAATAAGTGCCCCCCGAGGAAAACTGAAAAGCCGATGGGAGCGAATCCCAATCGAGTGACATGGCAAGTCGGCTCTGATGGGCCGGTGTATGAAATTCAGCCTGAATGGGTGGAGGGAGTGCCTACCCAGGTGGTTCACCATAGCATGCTGCGGCCCTGCCTGTGCAAAGGACCCAAGGGAGGAGAGGAGTCACCGAAAACTACTGAGGTACCCACTTTGATGGTTCCAGACTTCGATGGAGAGGAAGGGGTGCCAACCCTGCCCCCAGACCCCAATACTTCGCTGCCTGCCACTCTTGGGGAGGGGATAGCTGAGTTACCAATGCTTGAAGCCATGGAAGCTGCGAGCTCACTGGACCAGAGTAGCTCCACACCTCACATTAGTCAACACTGATTACAACGATCAGAACGGACGATAGTTGCTGTGCCTCCCACCCATTATGAGCAAGATCAATTCATTTAGCAGCGAATCATCCAAGAAGTCGAGAATTGTGAAAGCTTGGTAAAAGAGCTGTCGCCAGTGGAATGGCGAGTTAAAGGAGAACGGGGGTGTAGAGGAGAAGACCAAGCTTTGAATGCTGACAGGGCACCCGGTTTGGAACTGCTGGGGCCGCACCTACTATTGAAGGGGGGAAGGAGACTAGAGATGGAGCACAGACCCTTAACCTGTGTAGAAGGGGCGTGGCGAGCCAGGGAGGTATAAAAGGGTTTGTGCGGGAAAAGAGGGGGCTTCCCGCCAAAGAGAAGAGTCAGTGAGGATCGGCGCCGGGCTGCAGGGAAAGATAGGCCGCATACTAGTGATCATGACCGGGTGCGGCGAGGACTCCCAGGCTTCAGCGGGTGTGCGAAGGAACGCACACTCTTCTGTGCTGCAGCATAACAGACTAGGGGCTCAGCGGGTAAGACCACTGACCGCCCGCTGCCGCCAGAAGTAAGACCTACTTGTTAGGTGGGGAAGCCGGAAGAACTCAGCACCAGCCTCAGCCGGCAACCAATCATCTGACTCAGGAAAAGAGACGGACAACCGAGTCATGGTAATTGGAACTAATATATAGACTGCCATTTTTGAATTACTCTTTCCCCTGTTTACCCCTTTGCCTCTACCTGTTTATTTCCTGTTGCTCTCTGCGAGGAGGTTACCCCTGTACTTATAAAATGAGTAATTGTTAATTCCTGCTCTGTGCTTCTGTGTCACTGCATCTGAATACCTGTGTTACAGATGGCGTAAACAATTTCTCCATTTTCTCCATGCTGTCAGGTCGGAGAAATCGGTCTGCACTCAGATGACATCCAAGTGCAGTTCGATGTTTTCCACATACTCATTGACTTGCATGGCCGAGTAGGATCCAGATATTGGATCAATCTCAGCTATGCTGCGGTTTTCAGATGATGTCCCAGGAAATAGTTGGACATGCACACGATCTCATAAACCAACATTGGTCAGAGTGCAATCCGATGTTTTGTCGGCTCACACTCAGACCAAAATTACGTTCGTCTGCACCTGCCCTAACAGAAGAGTAGTTTAGGAACTAAGCTGGGTCAGAGACACAGGGATCGGTTTTTGTAAGTATTACAGAGCAGCATAGGTTACAATCACTGGCACTACAGAAAAGGTATTAGGGATTTAAATATGGCGCTATGACTTCTTACCCTCTCCTCTATTCTATGGGCGTTATGGAAATTATAAATATAACAAGGGGCTGGATGATTTCCTCAATACACATAACATTGTGGGTTATAGATAATTTATTGACAAAATGAACAATTAGTGGAGAAGGGCTGAATTTGAGGGGCCGAGGTCTTTTTTCAACCTACGTAACTCTATGTATATGAGTGCTGGCATACAATATCAGCCGTCCTTCATTTCAATGTATTACTATGGACTGTGATCATGTTATAAGTGTTGGTGGCCATAATAATAAAAGCTATCAATTGTGTATACTGAAAACTCTACTTGATTTTCTAAGATTTCCAGAGAATTTGAAATGTCAAATGTGTCAAATACGCGAATCATTGATTTAGGGCAGAAGCCAAATTATTAAAGCACAAGAATAACCCATTTTACTTCCTACTATGTTCATTTTTTAACTTTTAATTTAATTATTTAGTTTTTTAGAATAACAATAACAACGTTGGTAAAGCAGGATCTATTTTTATTTATATGTTCGTAACAAGGTACAGGCTGTAACATTTTTCCTGGAGTGTACTAATACCAGGGTTTTGGCTCAGGTAGTCAGTCATACGTAGCGGGTCCAAATATTCCACTGCGCTGTGTCAGACGCCTGGATAAAGGGGTTGTATGAGATTAGAGGAAAGAAGGGTTGTCTCTTTTCACTTTCCACAAAACAGTGCCCCACAAATCCATGGTTGTGTCTGGTACTGCAGCTAAACTACATTCACTCAAATTAGATATAGCTTTTGAATACACCGAAGACAAAATATTGCCGGTCAGAAAGAAGGGGTGTCCTTGTTGTTAACCTTTTATCGTCCATGTTCTATGGATACGTCCATAAGGGTCAGACACATACAGGTATGATAAGTTACCTGGCAGGTAAGAACCATATATTAGCCCTATATGACATATGTATTAGGACAGCCAGGTGGGATGACTGACATGTGTCGGTAACTGGCGGCTGTCACTCTTTCACAGCCGCCAGACTGTTATACATGCCTAGAGGAAAGGGTGAGTGGCTGTGGAGGGATAAGACATAGGAGAGCTGCATTTCTTCGTCTCCCCTGCTCGTCTGTAACTAGACCCAGGTCAGGAAATGAGTGTGGCTTTCCGTGAAACACTGGGCACAGACGCTGAATAAATTGGTGAACAAGGAGCGATATTGTGTGCCCGGCGGCTCCCCTGGCAGGTTGTGCTTTGTTTGGCGGGGGATGGGGGCTTAAAGAATGCTGGAAGTGTGCTAAGTGGAGAGGAATCCAGAGGGGTCTTAACCCATTGACTGCTACGTATAGACATAAAAACCAACTCAAGAGGTGCGACTAGTCAAATTTACTAAAATATTTCTGAGCAAATTTGTAGGAAGGCCGATATCTGTAAGACAAGTGAGCTGTGCTCGTTTTATTTCACTGTGTAATCTTACCTCCCAACTTTCCGGGCTGTCACAGAGAGACTTCTTTGGTTCATTGAGTGAATGAACCATTTTTCCATTCATATTGATACGATTGAATACGTCTATGTATTACGCTGGCTTAACATATAATGAGATGTGATTTATGATTCGACAAGTGTTCCAATAATTCATTAGGTGGTCTTTTCTCTCCATTTAGGCCTCATTCACACATCCCCTTTTTTTGCATACGAGAAAAATTCTGGATCGTTTTTTGTCAGTGTGCTGGATCCGATTATTTATTATGTGAGGAGGGGTATACATAAATGTACAGTAATCTTGAACAATAGAAGTCACAACTGGTACAGGAGGAGAAAGGACCCTGCCCGCGAAGGCTCACAATCTACAAGGGATGGGCGAGGATACAATAGGTGAGGGTGTAAGACTCGGCCAGGGGTGTAGTCATGGCCGAGCCCTCAGTTGCATCAGGGCCCTGGCCTCATCTTACATGAAAAGAGTATCCCCTCAGCAGTGTACCTGTGTCTTCTTTTGCTGCACCATCAGGGACTCTTCTGTGGCGCTGGGGACCTTCTGTAGCCAGTTCGGGAATAATTGAGACACAGTCTGGTTCCAATGCAAAATAAATAACTTTACTAGGCACACTTTGCAGCACATTCTTGTCATATACAGGGACAGCATCGGATACCACACAGTTCATTTCCTGCACTTTCCCTGTACTTCCTTCTACGTCCTCCAGTACATTACAGGGTAATAGCGCCTTAGGCGTTCTGCAGCGTTCTCCTTGTCCAGACTCACTATTTCTGGGGACTCCCTCATCCGTTTCGCCCCGGATCTGAGTGCATCTGCCCATGCATTGATCTGCCACATCTTGAAAAACCTGCGCCCTGTACTTTCCGGACCGCTTCCTTGTTCTCACTTCAAACTGCTGTAACTGGGCTGCTGCACACTGTCCTTCTGTCCCTAAGGGACTCTGAATGGCTGAACTTCTTCTTTAAAACGTTACGTGGCTGCTGCGGTGTCCAGGGCCTATAGCCCGTCTGGACGGTTTGGGCGCCAGCCCTAACTAACTACACTACGGAAACGTTCCTGGCTTACCATACAGCAGCCCCTCATATGTTTAACTATTTCCTATCCTATACTCTAACTCACCATATAATATTCTATAATGCCCCATCTAGTGTCCGAAACTAACTACTATGCTTACCCTAAGATACATAAGGTATATTTTACAGTGATAAAGAACATGACATATTAAACATATCTACAAGAATAAGAATATACAGTTTACAACATGGTAATACACATTCAAGTGTAGCAATACCAGTGCAGAGTAATAGTAATACACATTTAAGTGTAGCAGTACCATTTCTAATAATAGACATTCACTCCCCTAACATTGGTAAAGCTGGTCATGTAGCGGTTTGGTGGAACGGGGGTTACTGTAGGTCCTCGGCTTGTCGGAAGAGGTAGGTTTTTAAGTTCCTTTTGAAGGTTTCCATGGTAGGTAAGAGTCTGATATGTTGTGGTAGAGAGTTCCAGAGGAGGGGGGATGCACGGGAGAAATCTTGTATCCGATTGTGGAAGAGGAGATGAAAGGGGAGTAGAGAAGGAGATCTTGTGAGGATTGGAGGTTCCCTACAGATAAGTATCGGGAGGCGAGGTCACAGATGTATGGAGTAGTCAGGTTGTTTATGGCTTTGTATGCCATGGTTAGGGTTTTGAACTGGAGTCTCTGGGTAATGGGGAGCCAGTGAAGGAATTGACAGAGGGGAAAGACCGGGGAATAGCAGGAGGATAGGTGGATTAGTCGGGCAGCAGAGTTTAGAATAGATTTGAGGGGTGCGAGAGTGTTAGAAGGGCGGCCACAGAGCAGGAGGTTGCAGTAGTCGTAGTCAAGGTGGGAGATGATGAGAGCATGGACTAGGCGTTTTGAAAATTCTTGGTTGAGGAATGTAAGGATACGGGAAATATTTTTGAGTTGAAGTTGCCAGGAATTGGAAAGGGCTTGGATATGTGATTTGAAGGAGAGATCAGAGATAAGGGTTATCCCGAGGCAGCGAGCTTGTGGGACTGGGAACAGTGAGCAGCCATTTACTTTAATGGATAGGTCCGTTGGTGGGGAGTCGAGTTAGATGAGGAAAGATGATGAATTGTGTTTTGTCCATGTTAAGTTTTAGAGATTTAGCAGAGAAGAAGGATGAAATAGTGGACAGACATTGTGGGATTCCGGTTAGTAGGGAGGTGATATCTGGTCCAGAGAGGTAGATCTGTGTGTCATCAGCATGGAGCTGATACTGAAAGCCGTGATTATTAGTTTGTATGTCCTTCTTTACTATCAGTATGGCATCCATTTTTTTCATATGCAAGAAAAATTTATTTTCCAAGCTTTTACCACTCAGATGGCTCATGGATGGCTGGCATCTGAGTGCACATCTTTATCTTCACTGACACATTGATTTGAATGCACAAGTTTGATCCTTGACTTGGAAGAAAAACTGACATCTCTGTTTTTGGGTGCCAGCAGACAAGCATATGAAAAAGCGTCCATCTAGAAAACTGGGATGATATTTGTATAATTTTCATCAGATTTTCATCCATGTGCCATCTGTGTGCCCCTTTTTTATATAACTACAAATGTTACTCCAGACCCTGACTCAAATAAGATTTGTGGTCAGGTGAACACTGGGGTGCACGCTACTTTACACCTCACCCTTAATAAAAGGTGTCTCACACTCTCCCGAACCCTCTCATCAAAATTGGCATGAAAATCAAGGGTCTTGATGAATCGGCGCCATAGTCCATAGAGAAACAATAACGTGAACAACCCCACCGACCATAACGAGTATGTGTTCAAAATATAAGGATAGAACAAGTACATGAAAATCAGACTTATGAATGAGGCCTCAGACTTATGAATGAGGCCTTACCAGCAAAGATTCTCACCACAGCAAAATAAAACCCCACTATTCCACATAATAAGGTCATCTCTCCGATATGTCTGTAGCAATATTGGCAGTCGTGTAACCAAGGAAAATAATTTCAATCAGAATAAATATTGACCAAAATGCAGTAATGGCCAAAAAGTATTTTTTCTAACCAACTTCTATAATTCTTAGGGCTCGTGCATACAACTAAAAATTGTATGAGTGCTATCCGTCGTTTTGACAGATAGCCTTCGTTCCCATATTATTCTATGGGGCTGTGCACATGCCCAATTTTTTGCCATGAAACTGAGTCTATGTGTCTGTGGAATACATTGGACTGCAATCTGATGACATCCGATTATGGTCTGACTTAGAGATAGTGGGGAAACTTTTTTTTCTACATCTCTGAGAAAATTGGATCACACTGGTCACATTCTGATCAGTTTGTGATTACCTTAATGGGACCGATTTTCTCAGATGAAATAAAAATGGTCTTGTGACTTTAGCTTTAGGCTATGTGCATATGACGTCTTTCTCAGGTTTTTTTTTTTTTTTGCACCATTTTTTTTCCAGGCAAAGATTCTGCAGGAATAATAAATGTACTAAAAACAATGAATTTTCATGGCGTTTTTAACTCCCTTTTAGTTCATTTATTTGGGTCAATGGTCCTATTTATAAAATGTAGCATGCTCTATGTGTAAGGTTTTTTGCGCTGTTTTATCAGGTGACAACAAAACGACAAAAAAAATCTAAGACCTCATATAGGCATCCATTCCTTGCACACAAAAAAAACAGACCATTTTTCATAAGTGTGCAAAATTCAGTTTTCATCTATTTTTGGTCTGAGTGTTAATATCTTACTGAGTTTGGTGTCCATTTTTTTCCTATGTAAAACAAAAAATAAAATCCAGGCATCAACTGCCTATGAAACAGTAAAAAAAACTAACAAAACTGGAATGGAATGACATCTTTTTTCCATTGACGAATTGATTTGAATGGGCAAGTTTGATTCATAAATTGGATAAAAAAAATGGACTGTTTTTATATTTTCATGAAGGTTGGATGTTAATTTAAAATCTATAGCAAAATCTATAACATACCACAGTATCTGTCACGTAGTGACAAGGGACTGTGGGCACCTGATCCCTCTAAATAGGGTAGCCATATGCTTTCTCTATCCCCTGAATTACATGGGATGGTGGAGATGCCGAGGTCTCATACCTTGCTATGCTCCTATCTTAGGGTACCGTCACACTCAGCGACGCAACAGCGATCCCGACAACAATACGACCTGGCAGGGATCGTTGCTGCATCGCTTTGTGGTCGCTGGTGAGATGCCAAACAGTCAGATCTTCCAACGACGCAGCAACGATCAGCGACCCATAGCGACCTGTGTAACGATGTGTCTCCTATGTGTCTCAGTGCTGAGTCGCTAGCGAGATCATTGGTAAAAGGTGTCAAACACACCGATGCATGCTACCCAGCGGGATCTCAACGACCAAAGAAAGGTCCAGGCATTTCCGACACAACCAGCGATCTCACAGCAGGGGCCTGATCGCTGGTGCGTGCAATTAAGCTTCCCACTGTAATCAGCTCACCTCATATGAGCCGGGGAGATGAACTCATTCATTCGGGGGTTTACATCAAGGCTGCCAGCATTAGAAGCGGTCCCTGCTGTAAACCTGTTAACCCTTTCAGATGGATTTGCAGGGTGAGACCTGACTGAGCGCGAGAGAGGTAAGAATATGGTTGCTTTATTATTTTATTTTTATCACAGGAGAACAAGGGATTCAGAAGGATTACCAGTACAATAAAATATGGTAAAAAACGATGTGTATTTATTTCATTAAAATAATTTTTAATTAATGTGTGTGTTTTTTTAACCATTTAATACAATAGGATTAATAATGGAGAGTTGTCTAATTGACAACTCTCCATTATTAACCCGGCTTAATGTCACCTTCCAATAGCAAGGTGGCCTTAACCCATTATTAACCCATTAGCCACCGCTACAGGGCAATGGGAATAGACGGGCTAAATGTCAGAAAAGGCGCATCTAATAATAGACGTGCCTTTTCTGGGGTGGCTGGGGCAGATATTAGTAGCCAGGGGGGGCACAAAAAAATGCACCCTCCCTAGGCTATTATTATCTGCCCTCACTCACTGGCTTTCCCTGTCTGGTGGAGAAAATACAGCAGGAGCCCACACATTTTTTTTCAACGAATTTACACATTTAATTAACCCTACATGTATGAAATTTTGCACACATACACTCATGTAATTGTTAATGAAAACCATATATCAAACTACATGAAATGAAATGGTTTACTGTATGTAAACCATGAGTCATTTCATGTCAGGTTCTGTAATGATTTTACAGAAGCCGGCAATTGAATTAGCGGCTATTCTGCTATGTAGTAGTGTATGAACTATAAATATATATATATATATATGTCACAGTGACATGTATATATATACAATATATATATATATTATATATATATATATATTCTATGTGTATATATCTATTCTTTCCATTCTTTATTAAACCTGTCATTGTGATTTTACAGTATAACTGGGGATGAATTGCCTGCTTTTCTAAGGCCGGCGTCACACTAGAGAGGAATACGGACGAGTGAGAGGCGTGAAAAAAACGCATTATACTTGGACCAATGTTTCTCTATGGGGCAGCTCTGATCATCCATATACTTCTCAGCTGTATTTTACGGGCTGAGAAACTCGCAGCATGCTGCGATTGTCAGCATATTACGCCCATAGTACGCTAATGCAAGTCTATGGGTGCGAGAAAAATACGGATTACACACGGACCACATGTGTGACTTGCGAGAAATACGCACAGGTGTCCTTTAGAAAAGCCGGAAATTCCTCCCTGGCTATACTGTAAAATCACTGACAGATTTAATAAACAAAGGAAAGAATAGATATATACACATAGAATACATACAGTACAGACCAAAAGTTTGGACACACCTTCTCATTCAATGATTTTTCTGTATTTTCATGACTATGAAAATTGTACATTCACACTGAAGGCATCAAAACTATGAATTAACACATGTGGAATTATACATTACACTTTACAAAAAAGTGTGAAACAACTGAAAATATGTCTTATATTCTAGATTCTTCAAAGTAGCCACCTTTTGCTTTGATTACTGCTTTGCACGCAGAAAAGGTGAACGGATGGACTCTACATGCCTGGTTCCCACCGTGAAGCATGGAGGAGGTGGTGTGATGGTGTGGGGGTGCTTTGCTGGTGACACTGTTGGGGATTTATTCAAAATTGAAGGCATACTGAACCAGCATGGCTACCACAGTATCTTGCAGCGGCATGCTATTCCATCCGGTTTGCGTTTAGTTGGACCATCATTTATTTTTCAACAGGACAATGACCCCAAACACACCTCCAGGCTGTGTAAGGGCTATTTGACCAAGAAGGAGAGTGTTGGGGTGCTACGCCAGATGACCTGGCCTCCACAGTCACCAGAACTGAACCCAATAGAGATGGTTTGGGGTGAGCTGGACAGCTCACCGCTTCAATTTTGAATAAATCCCCAACAGTGTCACCAGCAAAGCACCCCCACACCATCATGGGGGTGCATTATACTACAGAGGCTGTATATGGGGGCTGCATTATACTACAGAGGCTCCATATTGGGGTGCATTATACTACAGAGACTCCCTATGGGGATGCATTATACTACAGAGGCTGCCTATGGGGGTGCATTATAATATAGCGGCTGCCTATGGTGGTGCATTATATTATAGACTCTGCCTATGGGGGTTTATTATAATATAGAGGCTGCCTATGGGGTGCATTATACTATATTGAGGACTATCTGGTGTATTATGCTGTATGGATGCTATCTAGGGGCCATCATACAGTGTTGGACCCATTAAATAGTTTGGGGACATTAAGGGGTCAGTATATATCCAGTGAGGGGCATTATTCTGTGTATAGGGGAGATGTACAGGGGGAGACTTGGGACATTATTAAATGTAAAGTGGGCAACTTATTGTTATAGGGGAACTCGGGTTACTGTGACTGTCAAAGGGGCACACAGGGCATTATTACAGTCTAGGGGACAAAATGTGGGCACTGTTTTCTAGGGCACTTGCACCCGGCATTACTATATTCTAGAGGGGTGCTTTAAAATTTAGAGGTCACACAGAACCACACAGCAGGTGCAGTAATAGGGACACATACGGCAGCAGCAGCTCAGTATTGGGGTATCAGGTGCAGTAATAGGGACACATACGGCAGCAGCGGCTCAGTATTGGGGTATCAGGTGCAGAAATAGGGACACATATGGCAGCAGCTGCTCAGTATTGGGGTAACAGGTGCAGTAATAGGGACACATACGGCAGCAGCAGCTCAGTATTGGGGTATCAGGTGTAGTAATAGGGGCACATACGGCAGCAGCGGCTCAGTATTGGGGTATCAGGTGCAGAAATAGGGACACATATGGCAGCAGCGGCTCAGTATTGGGGTATCAGCAGGATGAGGAGTTTGTGCAGGTTGAGAATAGTCCAATTGGTGACCGTGACAGTGCTAAAAATATGAGAAGTGAAATGTGTCTTTGTTGTAATCTCTGCAGTCGAGTCCTGGCTGGAGAAGTCGTCATGTCGGTCTGGGCCAGATGGAAAAGACATGAAAAGTGAACAATTCCATTAGAAAGAACATCAGCGGTAAGTCATTATCTGTACCTGTGCTGTAATCTATTATATGTTCTGTAGGACTGGTATTATTTACCACAGACCATATGGCGGTAATATCAATATTGGTCTTTTTATATATAGATTATTTTTGGCAACAGCGCGGTCATTTGTTGAGGTTCTCTGATTAGGGGCCCACTCAGAAGTTTCGCCCCCACTAAACCAAAACCCTAGCTACGCCTCTGGCTCTCTCTCTAGTCTTTCTTTCTCTCTCTCGTCTTTCTCGCTCTCTGTTCTTTCCTTCTCGCTCTCTGTTCTTTTTTCTCTCTGTTCTTTCTTTCTCTCTCTCTTTTCTTTCTTTCCTCTCTTTCTTTCTCTGCTTGTTCTTTCTCTCTCGCTGCTCTTTCTTTCTTTTCCTCAGTACCAGTCACTGTGCCCTCATTACCAGTCAGTGTGATCAGCAGTGCTAAATGGGTACGCTTGGGGCGAGGATATGGGTGTGATTAGCTGTGAAATGGGTGTGGTCGGGGCGTGGCCTAAAATTTGCAGCGGCGCGCATAGCGCGCCGCAGCCTTTAACCCTCTATCCTGTCTTCAAAATTTGGGAGGTATGCTGTATGACCTCCCTACAACTTCTGGGCATGCTCCTGATGAGCAAGACGGATGGTCTCCTGAGGGATCTCCTCCCACACCTGGACTAAAGCATCCACCAACTCCTGGACAGTCTGTGGTGCAACGTGGCATGGCCTAAAATTTGCTGCAGCAGGCACAGCGTGCCACAGCCTTTGTCCCTCTTTCCCTTCTTCAAAGGTTGGGAAGTATGATGGTGGGCCCCAAGAATAATTTTTCTCTGGTGGGCCCAAGGTACTCCAGTCCGACGCTGCTGGCAAGGTCCATGGATATTGGCTCCCTAACAGCCTTAAATACCATGCCTCAGCAGTCTGCTTCATCAGGCTGGTTAACAAAAATAGGGGGGACCCCACGCCATTTTTTTTTCGAAGGGAACCCCTATTTTTGTTAATCAGTTCCCTCTGACGTCACTGATTGTGTCCCTGGCTGACCTGAAGTGAAAGTGGAAAGCAATCAATTAAGCTTTCCACTTCCTCTCCTGTGAGCCAGGAGAGGAACTCATTCATTTGGGGGTTTACTGTGAGGCTGCAGCATTAGCTGCGGTCCCTGCAGTAAACATTAACCCTTTCTGAAGGATTACACCGTGGGACCTGACTGTGCATGGGATAGGTAAGAATAATTTTGCTTTTTTATTTTATTTTTATTACAGGAAATGGTTTTTGCAGTAAAATAAAAGATGGTCAAAAACATGTGTCTTTATTTCATTAAAATGATTTTTAATTAAAGTGTGTGTGTTTTATTTTTATTTCATGCAATAGGATTAATAATTGACAGTTGTCTAATTGACAGCTCTCAATTATTAACCTGGCTTAAGGTCACCTTTCAATAGCAAGGTGGCTTTAACCCCATATTAACCCATTCGCCACCGCTACAGGGCAATGGGAATAGACGGGCAAAGTGCCAGAAAGGGCGAATCTAATTATAGATTTGTCTTTTCTGGGGTGTCTGGGGGCAGATGTTAGTAGCTAGGGGGGGGGGCAAAAATAATGGTCCCTCTCTGGGCTATTATTATCTGCCCCCACTCGCTGGCTTTGTCTGTCTGGTTGCGAAAATAGGGCGGGAGCTCACGCATTTTTTTTCAGCAATTTTACACCTCATATATATATATACATGTCATTGAATTTGTGACACATATATATATATATTTATATTTATAATTCATACACTTCTACATAGCATAATAGCCGCTAATTCAATTGCCGGCTTTTGTGAAAATGCAGAACCCGACATGAAATGACACTTGGTTTACATAGAGTTAACCATGTCTTTTCATGTAGTTTCATATCTGATTTGCACAAACAATTACATGAGTGTAAGTGTGCAAAATTTCACACCTGTAGGGGTTAATTAAAGGTGCAAAAAAGCACCAGCAACTAGCAAAAAAGTCAGTTTTTTTTACAACGAATTTACACCTTTAATTAACCCCTACAGGTTACACTCATGTAATTGTTTGTGCAAATCAGATATCAAACTACATGAAAAGACATGGTTAACTCTATGTAAACCAAGTGTCATTTCATGTCGGGTGCTTCTGTCTTTTCACAAAAGCCGGCTTTACCCGGCAATTGAATCAGAGGCTATTTTACTATGTAGAAGTGTATAAACTATAAATATATGTATATATATATGTCACAATGACATGTATATATATATATATGTATTCTATGTGTGTATATTTAGTGTTTACAAGGAAAGAAAGAGGTTTTTTTAGTTACGATATTTTGTTCCCATAGACTTACATTGGATTTCCGGTATCGGGTATCGCCGATATTTTAATGGTATCGGCGATACCATTCCGATTCCGATACTTTTGGATATCGGAAAGTATCGCTCAACTCTAATGGTGTCCTATATGGTCTATAATTATCTGTAAAGCTGATTATGTTGGTGCTAAATGAGGATCATTCTAATAATTTAGTTCTGATGCATAGTGAAGCTTGTCAGGAGGTTACTGTCTATTGGGAGCATGAATCCACAGCACTGTCTGCAGGCTGCATGATGTCACAGATTAGTCTGCGGAGTGCATTGAGTTTCATCAAAGTGCTGCCTACAGGGGCCTCGGTGTACTACACAGCCTCGATACAGATGTGAGCACAGACTGCGTGCAGCCGTAATGTGTCTGGCTAATGGCTTCGGGCTAGGAGAAGGAATCATTTAAGAGCAGAGTGTTAATAAGGGACTCAAATCAAGGACGTCTGCATAGGGGCTAATGTCTGAGCACTGCACATAGGACTTATGTTACAAATGGAAAAAAATACATCAGACCAGTGTCCCAAAGAGTAGAGTGATGTCATTGTCTTGCTTTGACTAAGAAGGGGGATGATGTCAAAGAACAGCTTTTTAGTAGGAAGGTTAAACATAATTGATGTTTTTACAGGCCAAGAACGTGCGAAATGTGTAAAAGATTTGAATGTGTAGAATATTCAGAACTTCCACTTAATGATAATGTCAGCGGTGAGATCAGGGTCCATGTCTGTTCTATAGGCCAGAGGTGTACCCTTAAACACTGGGAAAACTTCATAAGGAGCTTTCGAAGACCGCTGACACCAGCATAAGAGAAATGCCTGCAGCAGAGGACTGCTAATGCTCTCTCATTCGTCCTGACACTTGCTTCTTTTCACTCTGTGGAATCGACTTGCTGTATAAATAATCAGCTATTTCCAACCAAAATGAAACAGGAGCCGGAGCTGTGAGAGACAAAAGCAGCTTTCATAGAGGCTCATTTTGAGCGCCGGGAAAGCCTGGCTCCATCCATCCACCCCCATTACATCCCAAGCCCTGGGGATTTCCTTTAACACAGCTGGGGTCGGGGGGCTTGGGTCTGGCACCCTAAAACATCCTTTTGGTATTATAGAAAATAATCTACAGAGTGCAGTAACCTAGTCATGCTGTACTGGTTAAAAAAGTTTCAAGGTTTAAAAAAATAAGAACTATAGTCAACTTTATTAAAACAGATGCCGTATATCATTATCATCAAATGGAAAATATTAAAATAATATAATATATACAACTGAGTATCAGAACTGTTAGTGTTCACAGGTATCTGTTTCCAAATGATGCCCCTAATGAGACTGATCCACTTGGATCAATTATTCCCACTAAATGGACACCTGAAGGGCTAATTGGGGAATATGGTATGAAGTGCACTACTTACAGTATGAGTATATGTGATGACTTTTCATCCATCAGTGATCCTTTCTTCCTGGATTTTTTTATCATCTAGAAGGCTTTGAGATGAGACTTCTTATTACATTGCAACCATTTATTTATGTTATGATAGTGTAGCAACTCAATCGGTTAGACAAGTAGCACACTAAAAACTGCAACTGACCCTGCTGGTTCCTGTACAGATTAGAGATCCTGACCCCGCAGTCCTTAGTTGTTCCTGAGTGAGCTGCCTGAAAGGCCGTCGAGCACTTCACATTCGTCCTAAAGAACCAGAGGGTAGAGCAGAGTAAAATTTACCTACAGAAAGGAAAGTGTGCTGAAATAGAAAGAGGTCTCAGAGTAAAACAAGCCACGATGTGACGCTGAGTCACTTCACACAGCTAAGCCATGAGATGGGATAGTCAAAGAGTCCGATGTCAAAAGCCAGGAAGGTATGTCATAAACAGAAGGAAGAGACAGAGGCATACTCAGGTAATATTCCAAGGTCAGAATACGAGCAGGATAGTGGATCCGAGCAGAAGGGGTTAAACAGACAGAAGGTCAGGCAATAAAAATCTACAAGCAAAACGCAAGGAACAGAGAGACAAACCACACAGTAGCTGAATGTACATCTGGCAGAGGTCTGGGAGTAACCGCCCAGTTAAATAGCCTTGCAATCACCTGGGACAATGAACACCTGGAGACAGCCAGTGCCCCCCAGTCTCAAATTGGATAGCCGAGCTGTCAAAGTATTGACAGCTTGAGAACGCCCTTGTACCAGATTGGACGGCTGAGCTGTCAGTAATTGCATCCGAGACACACTGAGGGGTGGAACCGTGACAGTATCCCCTCTTCTAGGGGGGCACCACTGGACCCCCAGGTTTCCCAGGAAATTTTAGATGGACAGCCCTCACTAATTGACTGGCATTCACATCTCGAGCTGGGACCCAGGATCTCTCTTCTGGTCCTTATCCCCTCCAGTGGATGAGGTATTGGAGGGAATTTCAAACCCTATGAGAATCTACAACTCACTGAACCTCATACTGCAAGCCACCATCGACCGTAGGAGACAGGGATGAGAAAGACAATACCGAAATGACAAACTCCTTTAATAGGGATTTATGGAACACATTAGGGATGGCGGAAGCTTTAATCTGAATGCCACCAAATTGACCACATCCAGGATCTCATATTGACCCATAAACTTTTGACCCAACTTCGCTAACAGCCCTTTAAGTTTAATGTTCCTAGATGACAGCTAAACATTATCCCCAATCTTAAAAACAGGAACCACCACCGAACGTCTTTTATCAGCCTTCCGTTTTTGGCGAATCTAAGCATTCACAATATTCTTTTGAACCTCCTTCCAGACATCCACAAGTCTCTCTATGGTGACCTCCACCTGAGGACATTTAGAACTAATCCTAGAAAATTCATCAAAATGGGGATGAAAACCATAATTACAGAAAAATTCCAAAAAGTTCGAGTACACTGATTTACTCGACTGTTAAAAGCAAACTCAGCGAGAGGTAAAAAAAAGAACACCAGAACTCCTGTCAAGCTGCCACAAAGCACCTTAAAATTTGTTCCAAAGTTTGATTTGTTCTCTCAGTCTGACCGTAGGTTTCAGGATGATAAGCAGATGAAAATGACAAGTCAATCCTGAGTTTACTACAAAAATCTCTCTAGAATTTAGAGACAAATTGTACTCCCCTATCAGAAACAATGTTAAGAGGGATCCCATGTACCCATGTAACCTTAGAATATGAGAAATAAACAACCCGGAGAGCATCTCTGCATTAGGTAATCCTGACAAAGGAACAAAATTAGCTTGTTGAATCGGTCAACTACCACCCAGATAGCAGTTTTCCCATCAGACAGAGGCAGATCCATGATGAATTCCATGGTGGACAAATTAGTCCATGGTCTTTCAGGAATTGGCAATGGAGCCAATTTCCCAGCCAGCTGGTGGAGTGCCCGCCAGGGTCGGGGGGTTACTCGGTACCGGGCCGGTTCTTAAGGGGATGTGTCACGGCAGCAGTGACCCGGTCCGCGGCCCTGAGCGTCCAATGAAAATGATGATAAAAGGGGAATAAAGTTTATAAGATATAGTTCATGACGCAACCTGTGGTATTCGGCAAATAAGGTTGTTAGCCGATGCTGCAGATTCAGTCCACTGGGGCAGTTGTTGATGCAGCAGAGTTGGTACGACTCTCCACAGGCAGAGCTATTCCCCAGGGCAGTGATAGTGTAAGATGATGATGATGATTGTTGTAGTGCAGGGCTGAAGTGACGCAGCAAATAAACAGGAGGACACAGCAGTGTGCAGTCTTCACAGGTTTTACTCACAGTTCTGATGTTACAATCCCCAGCTGGGGTGCTGTGTCCTCAGGGTCTGTGGTCCAGTCAGCTCTCAGGTAGCTTGGGGTGCACATTGCCAGGGCTCCCTTAGATGTTCCTTTCCTGGCTGTCTCACTACACTGGCTACCGCCTCTCCTGCCCTGTGTCTTCGCACAGTGTCCTGAGCCAGTAGACTCGGATCTTGTCGGGCGACATTGGTCAGAGCCCTGGATCCTATATGTCTGCCTTTTCAGTGAATGTGTTGGATGCGGCTGCAGCACATGCAGATTCTGCAGTTTTCTTGCTGAGTCCTTAGTTTCTCCACTAGTTTTGGGCCAGTCCCCTAACTGCGACCTGGTCCTTCCACCGACCACACCGCTGGATGCGGCCCCACGGATGGATCTCTCACTATCCATGCCCCTAGGACCAGGGGCGTACATAGAAATCATGGGGCCCCATAGCAAAAGTCTGAATGGGCCCCCCCCCAAAAAAAAAGCCAGAGTCATTGTAAATGTAAAGTGCCAGCACAGTGAGGGGACACATTTAACAAAAAAATCCACCCCGTCCCCCAGCCAGCCAGGCTCACCGTCTTGTGTGTGTGTCCCTCTCCCTGAGTGACAGAGGCTTATGAATGTTTTCTGCTTTCTGCTTCCTGCTTCCTGCAATGCACGTGTGCTGCTCTCTGGTTGCCAGGAGGCGTGGCGTTCTTATGCAAATCCAGCCAGAGACTTCAGCCAACTGCTGACCAGGAAACAAGGAAAGGGGAGCTTCAAGGGGGTATACAGTGGCCAGCGGCCGTCGCTTACATTTAATTAAGGAGATAGTACTGTGTCAGCACAGCTGCCAAACCGCAGCGGCCGTCGTGGGCCCCCTCACCTGTCCGGGCCCCATAGCAGCTGCGTGGTCTGCTACTATTGACGGTACGCCACTGCCTAGGACCACTTCTTCCTCTCCTCCTGTGGAGTCTCTTTCTCTCTGTAGTCTGGGGACAAGCTGCTCTCAGCTTCAGCCCTTCTGTAGACTCTTTTTCTCTCTGTCTTTCCTCAGGAGCTACTCTCTGCTCCTCACTCCTCCTCTCCCTCCAGCAGACTCCTTCCAGAAGCTTCTCTGACCACTGTCACACTCCATAACTCCTCCCTCTTCTCTAACTTCCCCACCCACTCCCCAACACCCTTTCCTACCCAGCCTGGGATGAGGCCATTCTCCCAAAGAGTACACCCAGATGCTTCGACTGAACTGGTGTGTGTTGGGTGTGAGTGTTAGAGTCCTGGGTAGTGCTGTCTCCTTACCTGATAGCGGAGTACCACACCCCTAGATGAGGTGCAGTACTCCTGTGCCGACTGAACCTTCAAGGGCGCCACACTGGCCATGACTGACTTTAGTGCATGCGTAGACTTTGCAAAAGGATACAAAATCATTAATATCATTATGCATGAACAGTCACCAAAAAAGTCTAGCAATGGCTTTCCATGTAGCAGTAACCCTGGGAAGACCACTCAAGATGGAGTCATGAAACTCCTGTAACACCCGCAATCTTAGGTACACAGACACAAATAATTAGGACCCTGTAGTAGTGGAAGGAGCCAATGTCTGGACTTACAGATCTCATCTACCAATTCTATGGTTACCATAGAAACCACAATACTCTGAGGAATAATGGAGGATGGAGGTTCTGGAGGAGAAGCTGTATCGAGACTACGAGATAATGTGTCAGCTTTCGCATTCTTAGACCCCGGCCTGAATGTAATTGAAAAATTAAACCTATAGAAAAACAAGGACCACCTGGACTGTCTAGGAGTTAACCTTTTAGCTGATTCACTGTATGCGAGATTCTTGTGAAAAGTGACCACAGTAACTGGATGAACCCTCCCTCCAAAAAAATACCTCCATTCCTCAAACGACAATTTGACAGCAAGTAACTCACGATTCCTAACTTCTCCAGATGAAAATTTTTCAGAAAATAAGCACATGGACGCAGGTTAGTCAGAGTTTTGGGCCCCTGCAATAAAACTGGCTCTACTCCAACCTCTGAAGCATCCACCTCCACAGTGAACGGTTCTTGAAGATCAGGTTGGATCAGAATGGGAGCACACATGAAACACTCTTTTCATGTTTCAAATAGCACTTGGCTACCAAACTTTGAGATTTGTCCCCTTAATTTCCTTATAATAGTTGGTGTGAAGGGTTAAACTAAGATCAGAACCATTTTGTGCTTGTAACTCCATCTTGTCGTTTATGAGATAAATTCTGTTACTAGGCTATAGTTCCTGGCTATCCTGTTATAAAGCCAAATTGTTTTTCTACTAGAGTAAGGTTATGGACTATGATAAAACTAGACTATTCCAGTTTGAACAAGATATGAAACTTTGAGGTGTAATCTGAAGAATGAAAACACTATTGTGTTGTTCTCTATGTCACGTGGATACGGACATATATGTACCGTATTTTTCGGACTATAAGACGCACCGGACTATAAGACGCACCCAGGTTTTAGAGGTGGAAAATAGGGAAAAATATATTTGAAGCAAAAAATGTGGTAAATTATTTAATACCATAAATAACATACTATTATATGTGGTGTTATTATATATAATAGCATGTTATTATGTTGGAAGCTACGGGTAGAAGATGGTGGTGCGGGACCAGTGTGGTATCTGTAAACTACTATGTGAAGATGCTGGAGGGTGAGTATAAGGCCGGGGTCACAAATGCGAGAAATTTGCACGATTTTTGTGCGAATCTCTCGCATGAACACCCGGCACTGCCGCTGGCACTCAGACTGGAGCGTGTGGCTGCATAGAAATACATGCTGCATAGAGATACATGCAGCTGCACGCTCCAGTCCGAGTGCCAGCGGCAGTGCCGGGTGTTCATGCGAGAGATTCGCACAAAAATCATGCAAATTTCTCGCATGTGTGACCACGGTCTAAGAATGGGGGTATAGGGCTAATATTTAAAGCCACACTCCAGCACTGATAACACTGGAGTGCTGCTTTAAGATCCCATGGGAGAACTATAACTCCCAGCATGTCCTGCAGATCCTATGGCATGCTGGGAGTTATAGTCCACCACAGGATGGCAGAGTGCTTTTTAATGTGCTGTATTTACTAACCTTTTAATTATTTTTTTCTTGTACAGTGTGTCTGAAGGACCTGTGATGACATCATGAAGAGGCAGGGCTTTGTGTGGTCATGTGATGCTCCAGCCCGCCCTCTTCATGACCTCATCACAGGTCCTCCACAGGAGCATTCAGCATCGCATCAGCACATGGTATGTGGGGATCCCTCCTGCTGCACTCTGCTCCTGCCGCCTCCTTCTACTTCCCACACAGATCCCCAGCTGCTGCAGGAATCAGGCGCTGGGGAACCATGTGGCTCTGTCATTTGCTGCTCCCCGCTCACTTGTCAGCTGATAGGTGGGCGGGGAAGCGGGTAATTAATATTCACTGCACTTAAGTATCGGGACCAGTGGTTTCCCCAGCGCTGGATTCCTGCAGCGGAGGGGATATTTTCCTGCCTCCTGCGATCCCACTCCACCGCTGCCCTGTGCCCCCCTCCCCACATGTTACATTCCCACCATAAGACGCACCCACACTTTCCTCCCAAATTTGGAGGAAAAAAGTGTGTCTTATGGTCCGAAAAATACGGTAGTTTCCGATTTTATTGCATTTTCATAGGTTAAATGTTGTAGGTGTGGTTTTATACTATTCGTTGAAGTACAAACTTACTAAATACTATAAAAGATGATGATGCAATACATGGTGTAGGAATCTACCTCGATTCTCCCAGACAGAAACATATCTCTGTCTGGTCATTTTCTGTTGCTAGCAACGTTCTGTGGATTAATTTGGAAATCACTAGGTCAACCGTGAAGAGTCACTTAGATCCTACCTCGACATTGGCAAATCCCAGAAATCGCTGCAAAGCCTTAAAGGGTATGCCACACTAAGCGAGATCGCTAACGAGATCGCTAACGAGATCACTAAAACGTCACTATTTAGCGATCTCGTTAGCGACCTCGTTGTGTGTGGAATGTATGAACGATGTGGCCCTGCTGTGATGTCGTTGATCGTTCACTAGCGTTCTGGACCATTTTTTGATCATTGGCGTCCCGCTGGTGAGCCTATATCGCTGTGTTTGGCACCTTTTGCGAACGACGAGCGACCTTGTTTGTGACGCATATGACAGGCGGGACTGCTTTTAGCATCACAAAGTGGATGGCAATATCTGTAAGTTCTCTTTTGCGTCACAGAGAGGATCGCAGAAGTTGCAAAGCAGGCTAGCAGGACGCAGAGAGCAGGAGCGATGCTGGAAATTCCTATGAATCAGAAGCGCTCAGTACATGCTAATGACAGATCCTAACGACCGCCAAAGTCATTAAAGAGATCGCTGACCGCTGATGAGTCGTTTATGCGATCTCCTGTTTGGCAGCTACTTAGCGACCTAAAAGAGATCACACCAACGATCTCGTTAGCTTGCGTCGTTATCGAGATCGCTAACGAGATCGCTAAGTGTGGCAGTACCTTTAGATCATGAGGTTGAATCCAATTAATAATGGCCTGCAACTTATCAGGGTTCATCTTAAACCCCCCTGCTGACAAGATAAACCCCAAGAATGAAATTTCCTGAACAGAAAAAAAAACACATTTCTCTAATTTAGCAAACAAAGAGCTCTCTCAAGCTTTGTAACACAACATGGACATGATCCTGGTGAGAGTCCAAATCTGGTGAGAAAATTAAAATATCATCCAGTTAAATCACAACATATCTTCCAATGCAATCAGAGAAAAAAATCATTCATACAATTTTGAAACACAGCAGGTGCATTGGATGATCCAAATGGCATGACAAGGTTTTAAAATAGACCCTCAGAAGTTAAAAACGCCATTTTCCACACATCACACTTCCAGATGCGTATCAAATTGTCCCTGTAAGATCAAGTTTAGAAAACATCCTGGTCCCCAGAAGGTGATTATATAGGTCGGGGATGAATGGAAGTGGGCAAGTATTTTTAACTGTGATTTTGTTTAGTACTCAAAAATTGAGGCAAGGACGAGACCCCCATCTTTCTTTTTTACAAAGAAAAATCCAGCAGCTACAGGGAGGAGGAAGGATGGATATGTCCGTTCAGGCCCAGACAAATTGTAAAGGCGAGCTTTAGGCAATTTGGCATTAAGAATAAGATCAATAGCACAATCATAAGGACGATGAGGAGGTAGTATCTCCACCTCTTTTTCTGAGAACACAGCTCCAAAGTCCTTCAAGTACCCCAGCAGACCCTTCAGACTAGCAGAGCATATTTGTACAGTTTTTAGGCATTTCTTGTAACAATAAGGGCTCCATATAACAATCTCCTTCTGACACCAATCAATAACTGGATTGTGAACCTGCAACCATGGAAGCCCCTGTACCAACCCAGCAGTTAAATTATTCAAAACAGGAGATGGATTCATAGTGGAATGCTCCCACTTGGAGCGTGAAATCCACCATTACCCTCTTTTCCAAATTTTGGGCTAAAGGTGTCTTATCAAGGGTGAAGACTTGAATGGGTCTTTCTAAACTAACTGTCCCTAACCCTGACTTCAGAACCAGTCCCAAATCAATAAAGTTAGCAACAGATCAACAGTCAATGAACACCAATGTTGATAACACCTGGTTCTCGAAGGATAACACCATATTTATCAGTACTTTATCACAGGAAAAAAAGGTACCTTTGAGTCTGAGGGACCTTCTCAGCCGTCACTCAGACTCCGACGTTCTGCAAACAATTTGATAGTCTTTGGACAAGTTGGGCAATTCTTGAGAAAATGTCCACAGAGACAACAGCACAGACAGAGTCTGAACAATCTTGGAGGAAGCTATAGTGCGAAACGCGCGTCGGGGTGTCCAGCCGCTCTCAGGTATATACTCCTTCCACAATTAGCACATTATATTGATTTTGATGAATCATCATTTATTTCCATATGGTTATCTTTGTATTTCTTTGCACTTGTACCTTATTAATATAATTATTTGAGGCACTTGCCGGTATATCCGTTTGATCATTCATTCTCAAGCACTTGCTTATTTTTAAGAGATATTTATTTATATATCTCTTACTTTAAAAACACATGTTTTTTCTTTAAACTTTAAAACCGATATGTGCAATATACCATCTGTATTCACTATATCCTGATTTGCATGTGGCTGTATTTGTATTATTGTCCCTACTTTTTTAATCTTTATGCATTGCTGCTTTTTGACTTTTTCTATAATAAAATTGAACTTTTTATGGCATGTTATGCTTCCTTTGCTCTTTTGGATTTATAGTCTGAACAATCTTGTCTATGTCTTTTCACCACAACACAAAGACTGGTAACTCTAACCTCCTTTAAATTAACTTGCTCCTGGGAAGTATAATGGGCAGCCTGCTATTCACCACGTCTCTCACGGATTCTACTGTCCATTTGTATGGCCTGAGTCATGGCCTCTGCCACAGAACAAGGGGCGTCATGAAGGACCAAAGCTCCTTAAGGGTTTCGGAAAGGCCTTTGTGGATCTGGCACCTGAGAGCTACATCGTTCCACAGAACTTCAGTGGACCATTGCCGGAACTCAGTACAGTAGTCCTCAACTGTGCGACCCCCTGTGTGAGATTAATGATCTTAGCTTCAGCGAACCGGATCCTGTCAGGTTCGTCATATATCAGACCTGAACTGTCAAAAAAGCGTCAACAGAAAAACGTTCTGGGCTTGTGAGGACAAGGAAAATGCCCAGGTCTGGCGACTCCCTCGCAGTTGGGTTATGATTATTGCTACCCACTGGAACTCCTCCCCTGACGACCAGGGAGGCAGGGTAAAAAAAATGACCTGCAGTTTTCTCTGAATACCCTAAACTGGTCTTTCTTTCAATAAAATTTATCAGGGAAGGCCATTACAGGTTTAGGAGAGACCAACTCTACATCAGAGGGTACTCACGTCACGTACACTGCCGGCAATGGAGGGCTATAGGAGGTGTTCATCAAATTAATTATCTGACCATGCAACTGGCATTGTGATGACTCCAGATTCTGGCATTCCTTAGCCAAATTCTGAGTCATCTGCGTCAAATTCGTCACCTCATCACAGAGAGTGTGAACAGGCTCCATACTGGCAAAAAAGAAAAACGCATTGGCCAGACGAAATGTGACACTGAGTCACTTCTCACTGCCAAGCCGTGGTACAGGATAGTCAAGGAGTCCAACGTCAAAAGCCAGGAAGGTATGTCATAAACAGAAAGAAGAGACAGAGGCGTAGTCAGGTAATGTTCCAAGATCAGAATACCAGGAGGATAGCCGATCAGAGCATAAGGGGTTAAACAGACGGATGGTCAAAACAAGGTCAGGCAATGAAAATTTATAAGCAAAGGGCAAGGCACAGAGATACAAACCACACAGTAGCTGAATGTATGTCTGGCAGAGGTCTGGGAGTAACAGCCCAGTTAAGTAGCCTGGCAGTTACCTGGGACAATGAACACCTGGAGACAGCCAGTGGCTCCTAGTCTCAGATTAGAAGGCCGAACTGTCAATCAACGCACTGACAGCTCAGTACGCCCCTGCACTAGACTGGATGACTGAGCTGTCAATCAAAATACTAACAGCTTCAGCACGCCCCTGTACCAGATTGGATGGCTGAACTGTCAGTGACTGCATCCTGGACACACTTAGGGGTGGAACCGTGACACACAAAATACAAAATGAAGAGTAAAGAACTGTTTATGTTTTTTCATAGATTGTAAGCTTGCGAGCAGGGCCCTCATTCCTCTCGGTATCTACTTTGATCTGTGTTTATTGTTATGCTGTAATGTCTATTGTCTGTACCCTCTATAATATAAAGTACTGCGGAATATGTTGGTTCTATAGAAATAAAATTATTATTTACTCTTCATTTTGTATTTCATATGTCACGAAAGAGAGATAAACCCTAGCTGATCTTTCACTGACTGTCTTAAACTACAGAAGTATGGCTGGACATCCAAATGTGACTACCACCAGCAGGAAATACCAGCAGGAGGAAAGTATAAAAAGCCGCACCAGAAAGACAGATGAAAATGAAAACACCTGTTACCCTAAACAGACTGAAACAAGGATAACAGAAACTAAACACAAAGACAAAAAAGTGTATCTGCTGTGGCTTGGTGGGCAGAGAAGCTGCTCATAAGATACAGGCTCAAGGGTTCAAATCCAGACACACAAAAATGTATTAGGCCATGTTCGGACATTCCAATTGATGTTTCTACTTTATGAAAAAGGCAAATAGAAAATTGTCCGAAATGGATCAGCTGCATAACTAAGAGGGGCCACATGGGTTATTATGTGGTACGCTTAGGATTTATTGTATGTCAGCTGTTAGAACCTAAGAAAATCATCATGCAGAACTTTTACTTCTGTTTTTAAAACTGACACATAACGGAACCCAGATGGACCCTATAATAATCAGTGGGGACCCTCTGCTTCTATTTGCACTAGTTATGCAACAGGTCCGTTTTTGAAATGGAACAGACAAATGGAATGTCTTGACCATAGTTTCAGTAATAGGGTAGCATACAGAAGCCTTAATTTAAAGGAATTTGATTTACTTACAAATTTCTTTTGGTTTCTTTTCATAAACACCTGGTTATGGTAAGAGTCGAAATTAATATTCACATAGGAACTTGAAGCAAATAGTGAATGGGACAAGGACTGTAAGGCAATATGAAAAATCAAAAGTTTAATAAGCTCTTGAGAGACTGTTGGAACTGGAACTTTTAGATGAAAATGGTCATAGGGGCCACAGTATTTAAAGAAGCACTACTCCCATCAAAGTTTTCATCATCTTAATATTTTGCAATTGTAAAGGTTCGTCGGATGCAGTAAAGAGCAGGAGGCAGAGAAGGGGTTAACAAGAATTTACTTAAAACAGTGTTTAACTTAGAATTCAAGGAAATTTCCACGCAGGGAGAAGATTTAGCAAAAACACACCAGGTATGGGAACTGAACTGGCACAAAACAAATATACAATACACAAAGCGAGAAGGGGGAAATGAGAATGATGACTTATTGATTGGAGTTCTTGTTGGGAAACGTTTGGAACAGCTCCCGACGGCATTGTAGTCCGTGAACAAAGTCTCTGGCTCTACTGCGTAGAAACGAGATGCACTGTCTCCTGACCGTGCCAAAGTATCCGTATCTGTTGGTCTTGGGCTGTTGATACGTGGGATACAAATCCTTCTGCTGATTTCCTCGGAGGCCGCAGGGGTGACAAGGCCTGGCATGGACTCACAAAGTTTTAGGAAAACAAAGACGTCTGCTGCACTGCACGTTATTGGATCGGGTCTGTGGAAGGGCACCCGGTAATGACTTTTAAGGCCGGCGTCCCCACACAACGATTTAAAAAATCGGGCCGTTTTTGACGGTCGAATTGTCGGATAAAAAATGCAAACATCACACATCCTTCTGGCATCCGATTTTCCTTCAAAGATGCGATTAGTCGCATGTGTGTGTACCCTTTTAACAAACCGATTTTCATCCGACTTGCGAAAATTCTCGCAGGCTTGCAAAAATGACATATAATGGATCCAAAAGAATAGTATTTCAATCACAAAAAAAAGAATAGATATATACACATAGAACACATATATATATATAACATGTCATTGTGACAGATATATACTATATTTAGTTCCTAACTCTACAAAGTTATAGCCCCTA
>JARQOD010000002.1:561794761-561807863 GCA_033576555.1 Oophaga sylvatica | reverse complement strand
TGGGCTTTTTCCCTTCCCCGGGATCCCCGGCTTACTGTCTGGATAATTTTTTTTACTGCCCGGGGTTTTGGTAATGATGACCAGATCGGGTCTCTTTGCTGAGACAAAATACGTAAGAAAAGCAGGGAGATGTCCGGAGGGAATTTGTTTGAGTTTCGTAGATGGGCCCGTACTGTGGAATGACCACTTTGGGGAGCCGTTTTGTATGGGTTTCTGATAAATTTAAAAAGACGTTTTGGCTCAGTAGGTCTCCCCTTCTCTGGAGGCTGTATGGCCTTGGGTTTCCGTATGTTGGGCTTCGGGGAGGGGGGAGGTAACCCCACCCTGTTGTTTTTCCACCTACCAAAAAAGCCCCTTTGTGGGTTCCCCCTTTCTGTTGGATGAGCCATGCTTGGGGGGACTCATTTCGTAGGGGGGATTGGCGGAGCGCAGGTGAAGATGTTTTTTTTGGGGGGAAGAGGGACATTTTTTTTGGGTAGTCCACCCCTGCCTTTTGAGCCAAAAAGGGGGGAAAAATGAAAAACCCAGGGGTGGGTGGAGACAAATGGGAGTAGTTTTCACCCGCAGTTCTTCTCAGTTCCTTTTCCCCGTGGGGTGGGTTTGGTCGGGTGGAGAGATTGCGTTTTTTGATAGGGGTTCCCCGGGGTAATTGGTTGCGTCATTTTGCTCAGGCTCGGTATGCATCTGGTTTTTTGGGAAAAACGCCCCTTTTTTCCCTTACGGCCGGCCTCTCGGCCAAGGTTTGCTTTGTTCATGGGGGTTTTAACTTGACTTGGGTGGGAAAAAACATGGGGAAATTTCTTTTTATGTGTTGGAGGGCTACCTCTCCATTTGTTGGGTTCTTGGGTTGGTTTTTAAAAAAACCCTGTGATTAATTTTGGAGGCCGGAAAAAAACCAAGGGGTGAGTTTGAAAAAAACTGCATGCAAGTCATCAGTGCGGTCTGCCTAGTAATTGCCTTTTTTTGGAGGTTTTTTGGGGGTGTTTTTCTGAGGGGGGGTGTAGGAGTTGCCTCCCCATCGGGGTTTTTTGGCTGCTCTATTTCTCCTTCCGATAATTTTCCCAAAGCTGGTTTTGTAAATCTTTTGGTCCTGGGGGGGGAGGTATGAAAAATTTATTTTGAAAGTCTGGCCAAAGGGCAATTGACCTTCTCTTCCCCAGTGCCGGGGGGTTTCTTCTTTGTGAAGAAAAAAAATGGAGGCAAACCCTTTTTCTTGGTTTCGAAACTTAATCGGATTTCTGTTCGAGTCCGTATCCACTCCCTCTTATCCCGATCTCTTCAATCAAATTGTTGGCGCAAATGGTTCTCAAATTGGTCTCAGGGGGGCGTTTAATTGTTAGGAAAAAAGGGGGATGAGGGGGAAACGGCTTTAAAAAACGCCCGGAGGGACTTTTGAGAAAATAGTCATGCCTTTTGGTTTTGCTACTGCCCGCGTTTCCAACATTTTTTTAATGACCTTTTTTTTTCACTTGTGGGGCTGTTTGTGGTTGTATATTTGGCGAATTTTAAAATTTCTCGCCAGATCTTTGTTCATAGGAGCGTGAGCAGGTGTTGCGATCTTGCGAGACATAAAATATAGCCAAATGGGAATGGTTTTGCCTACAGGAATTGTTTTTGGGTTTTTTTTGGGGTCAGCCCCGGTTTCCGTAGGACCCTGAAAAAATTTTGGGGGAGTGCTTGAATGGGATCGCCCGGGGGGCTTAAGGGGTTTCAGCGTTTTTTTTTGGGGGTTTCTAAATGGATCCCTGGGGAAATGGCTCCGTGGCCCCTTTTTTTCTAAAAAAATTTTCGCGCCGAAAGGAATTATGTTTCGGAATAGGAAAATTTTTGGGCCCTTAAGTTTGCTTTTGAAGAAGGGTCATTTTTGGAGGGGGCGTCCACCCCCGGGTTTCCCCCCTTTTCTGTCACAAGAACCTGTTGTATTTGGAATCCGCTAGCGCTGAATTCCAGACAAGCTGATGGTCGTTGTTTTTTACCGGTTTTTATTTTGTCGTCCTTATCGCCCGGGGGGTCTAAGAATGTAAAGGCTGATGCCTTGTTCGCAGTTTCCCAGGGGCCGGGGGGGAAGGATGCCCGAGTCCTATCCTTCAGGAGGGGGTGGTTTGTGTGGCTGTTTTTCTGGCTTGGGAGGAGTGTTGAGGCTCAGGGGGACGCCCCTGCGGGACCTCCAGGGGGATGTTTGCCCCAAAAATTGTTGAGAAAAAGGTTATTGAGGCACATTAAATTTGTCTGCAGGACATCCAGGGGGGTAAGGTACTTTAGATCCCCTTTTTCTCGCCGGTTTTGGGGCCTAATGTAATAAAGATGTTATAACTTTTGTCGCGTCATGTGGGGTGTGTGCTCGCTCTAAACCCCTCATACCCGTCCGTCTGGGACCTTTTTCCCTTGAAACTTCGGAGCGTCCATGGACTCATTTATCTATGGACTTCATTACGGGACCTTCCTCCGTCGTCAGGGAATACGTCATACTGGTGGTTTGTTGACAGGTTCAGTAAGTGGCACATTTCGTTGCTCTTCCTGCACTCCTAATGCTAAAACTCTGGCGCAGGTGTTCATTAGGGAGATCGTTAGACTTCATGGGTTGCCTTTGAGTGGTGTCAGATAGGGGGTCTCAGTTTGTGTCCAAATTTTGGAGGGCATTTTGTTTACGTCGGGGGATGCAATTGTCATTTTCCTCGGCTTTTCATCCGCAGACCAATGGTCAGACAGAGGTCTGAATCAGAGCTTAGGACATATTCTCGGTGTTTTGTCTCAGAGAACCAAGAGGATGGTCTTCTTTCTTGCCTCTGGCAGAGTTCGTCTTAAAACAGGCGGAGCGAGTCCACTGGTAAGTCCGTTTTTTGGGGCATATGGTTTCCATCCCCAGTTTTGTACTTTCAATGGGGGGGGCCTTTGGGGTTCTGAGGAGGAGCGTTTTCGTCGTCACTTGCTTCTGTGTGGAGAGGTGTATTGAATAATCTTAGTGCGTGGGGTACCGTTACAAATGTATGGCTGATGGAGGAGAGTTTCTGGTCCAGATCTGAATGTGAACGATCTGGTATGGTTGTCTACCAGGAATATAAACTTAAAGTGCCCTCCTGGAAACTGGGTCCCAGATTCATCGGGCCGTACAGGATCAGTTCCATAATTAATCCTGTGGCATTTCGTCTGGACCTCCCTCCTACGTTTAAAATTCATAATGTGTTCCACAATTCATTACTTAAAAGGTATGTGGCACCAGTCATACCGTCACCTCTACCTTCCTCCTCCTGTGTTGGTCAATGGTAACTTGGAATTTCAAGTATCAAAGATCATTGACTCACGTCTGAATCGCCGGTCCCTTCAGTACTTGGTGCATTGGAAGGGGTATGGTCCAGAGGAGAGGACGTGGGTCCCTGCGTCTGATGTTAACGCGATCGTTTGGTTCGGACCTTCCACAGAACTCACCCGGGCAGGCCTGGCCCTGGGGTCCGGAGGCCCCTCGTAGAAGGGGGGGGGGTACTGTATGTGTGCATTGCACACGAAGATCGTCGCGGTTGCACATTTTGACTTCTCACAGCTGAGCTGCTGTTTCTTTGTGGTTTGGCAGCTAGGGAGTTAATTCTGTCTGTGCTCGGTGCTGGGACTGGGTGCAGTTTTCTCCCGGCTGCAATTGATTATTTGTTGATTGGTTTCCTTTATATTCCTGGTTGTCTGCTTGGGGAGTTGCCAGTGAAACCTTCATGCGACCACAGATAGGAATGAATCTGTATAGACTTTAGTTGTGAGCTCCTTAGTTGTTCTAAGCTCAACTTGGTTAGAGTTTATTTTCCCAGACCATTTATGTTCCTTTGTGTGTTTGAGTGTGTATGCAAGCGAGTGTTTATCCTGTCTGTCTTATATGTTAATCTGTGTATTTAGCTGAGATCAGCCCATATCCTTTGGTGGTAGTCAGGATCCTTCTTAGGACTGATTACAGGGTTCAGGGTTGATAGGAGACAGGGTTAGGTTGGAGACTTGGACCTCTGAACCATTATCAGTACCTCCAAGGTGAGGGTTAGTTAGGACCCAGTTTAGGGTCAGGTTAGATCCGGTCCACCTCTTTCCTGTTTCAGCTCATCAGTCCTCAGATTAACCCTGAGTTCAGCAGATATCGTGTCAGGTAAAAACTATTCTATACTTACATGCTGATGTTGCTATACTAGTTGTTGTATAGAGTGTTGTTTCTTATTAATGTTTACTGACATTGTATACATATCATTTAGACAGCGTGAACACCGACCCATAACTTTTTTTATTTTTCCGTCATTATGGCATGTGAGGGCTTGTTTTTTGCGGGAAAATGTTGTAATTTTGAACGACACCATTGGTTTTACCATTCGTGTACTCAAAAACGGGAAAAAAATTCCCAAGTGCGGTGAAATTGCAAAAAAAAGTGCAATTCCACAACTGTTTATTGGATTTTTTTTACCATGTTCACCAAATGCTAAAAATTACCTGCCATTTGATTCTACAGGTAGAGTTCATAGGCATAAAACATGTCTAGGCTCTTTTTTATTTAAGTGGTGATAAAAAAAATCCAAAGTTTGTTAAAAAAAAATTGCATCATATTCCGAGACCGTAGTGTCTCCAATTTTCCGGATCTCGGGTTGGGTGAGGGCTTATTTTTTGCTTGCCGAGCTGACGTTTTTAATTATACCATTTTTGTGCAGATATAATCTTTTGATCGCCCGTTATTGCATTTTATGCAATGTTGCGTAGACCAAAAAAATTTAATTCTAGCGTTTTGACTTTTTTTCTCGTTACGCCATTTACCAACGGGTTAATTCTTTTTTAATATTGATAGATCGGGCAATTCTGAACGCAGCGATATCAAATAAGTGTATGTTTGTTTTTTTATTGTTTTATTTTGAATGGGGCGAAAGGGGGAGATTTGAATTTTATATTTTTCATATTTTTTTATATTTTTAAAAACTTTTTTTTTACTTTTTGGTATGCTTCAGTAGCCTCCATGGGAGGCTGGAAGCTGCCATAACCTGATTGGCTTTGCTACATACAGATGATGATCAGATCGCCTGTATGTAGCAGAATTGCTGACTTGCCATGAGCGCCGACCACCGCTGCAGGAGACCTCTGGTTGTCATGTCAACCCATCGGTTGGCTGTAAGCCATAATCATCAACATTAACAAAAATAAACACTTGCAATAGTCACTCTGTTTGTAATGACTCTATATAATATATAAGTTTCACTTTTTGCATTGAAGAACTGATTTAAATTAACTTTTGATGACATTCTAATTTTGTGAGAAGCACCTGTATGTGCAGATTAATAGCATTTTTTGCATGGCAGTTTCTCTTTAGATTCCGTCACCAGTTTGTCCCATGTCAACTAAAACTATCACCTTACTCAGCGCCTGTGCTGCATTCCATAAATGGTTAAATAACCACCCTGACAACCCTGTATACCCCCAAAAAACCTTTTACAGTTCTCCGTGCTGTATGTTAATCTTGCGGTCCGGTCCTCCTCCCTCGTGTTCTTTCCGCTTGATGATAATAGTTTTGATGCTGCTCCAGGTGATCATTTTTTATAACCCGAGCCTGACTGGACAACTTTGTCCCTGACTTGTTTGGAGATCTCCTTGGTCTTCACGGTGTTTGTTTGGAAAGTGGTGCTTCTTGCTTAACCCCTTAGTGACACCATTCGTCTTTTTACTGCCCTGCGATATAAGAGTATAGCATCCCCCAATGGGTGACAATCTTGTAGGTGTCAAATGTACACTGTAGCTGACAACTTGCTGCATCAGCCACAATCAGTATTCACACAGACTATGGTTGTTTAACCCCTTAAATGCATCTGTCAATAGTGACTTGCATTTAGATGGTTTACAGAGTGTGGGGGGCTTCCTCTTTAACCTCATCAGCACCCTGAGATCTTAATTCGTGTGATCCAGATGTTTGCCATCCCAGTTCATGGCCAAATAACGGCCTCTACAGCTGCCTTTACAGAAGTTATTAAAATTTAGGTGGTAAAACAAACTTTTTCATTCCTGTTATGCCACTTTGCATTAATTCTGAAAAGCACCTGAAAGGTTCATGAACTGCCCAGAAGCAATTTTGAATACGCTGAGAGGATCGGTTTTAAATGGTATCACATTTTGGTGGTTTTCAAATATATAGGACCCCAAAAGTCACTTCAAACTGAACAGGTCCCGAAAAAAATATGTTTTGTAAATTTCCTAAAAAAAAAATTAAAAATTACTGCTACATTTTTAAACCTTCTAAAATGCTAACAAAATAAAACAACATTTTACAAATGGTGCTGATGTAAAGCAGACATGAGGGAAATGTTTTTGTTAATATTTTTGTTTGGTATGGCTGTCTGGATCATTCAAAGTTTGAAAACTGCAATTTTTGTCAAATTTTTGATATTTTAATAAACATATCAGCCTAATTTACCATTCACATAAAGTATGATGTGTCAAAAAACAATCTCAAAAATAAATTTTGATATGTTGAAGCATTCCAGAGTTATCAAATATATAAAGCTGAATGTATTATGTGTGTATGTATGTGGGTATGTTTGTCCGGGATTGGAATCCGCACCGTCGCACTTACGGGCATGAAATTTTGCCAGCCCGCACGTCTCGACCCCCAAAGCGTCCTAGGCTATGTTTTGAATCGAAATTTTAACCCCGCGCGTTCCAAATCGCCAAACAATTTTGGCCCTATCTACATAATGGGGAGAAAGCTGAATGCTTGTGTGTATGTCGGCATAGGAATCTGCATTTACGGGCATGAAATTTTGCACACCCGCACGTCTCGACCCCGGGAGCGTCATAGGCTAGGTTTTGAGTCGAAATTTTAACCCACGCATTCCAAATCGGCAAATAATTTTGGCCCGGGATAGGAATCTGCACCGTTGTACTTACGGGCATGAAATTTTTTCATGCCCCACATCTCAACCCCAGGAGCATCATAGGCTATGTGTGAATGGAAATTTTAACCCCCGCACGTTCCCAAATTGCCAAACTATTTTGGCCCTATCTACATAATGGGGAGAAAGCTGATGCTTGTGTGTATGTCCGGCATAGGAATCTGCATTTACGGGATGAAATTTGCACACCCGCACGTCTCGACCCCGGAGCTCATAGGCTGTGTTTTGAGTCGACATTTTAAACCCACGTGTTCAAAATTGCGCGCATTAAAAACACACACACACGTCTGGTATTTTTATCTTTTAAAAATAAATATTGATTAATAACCAGCCAAACTACAAGACCAATTTGTTATAAATTTGCCATATAGGGAAAAAGACAGATGTCCAGTCACATGAGCTGTATATTATTGTATGTGTGAGGTAATATTACTGGCCAGAGGGGAATGTTTTCTGTTGGCTGGAGAATTATTTAGGCTGCCTATAGCAACCAATCACAGCTCAGCTTCTATTTTGCGACAGGACATTAATATGACCATATAGGGAAATAAGCCACATGTCAGTCACATGAGCTGTATATTTATTTGTATGTGTGAGGTAATATATACTGCCAGAGGGGAATGTTTTCTGTTGGCTGGGGATTTATCAGGCTGCCTATAGCAACAATCACAGCTCAGCTTCTATTTTGCCATAGGTCATTAATATGAGCTCTGTTTGGTTACTATAGGCAACAGAGGACATTGTCAGTATAAGAAAGCTTGTGTGAGTAATAGGATTTCAGTTTACTATGCTTGGTCAATGTTGGTGTAATGACTGATGTAAGTCACATCACCTGTATGTGGGAGGTATATATATAGTAGCAGCACAGCTTTGTCCTTCTATGTTGCTTCCTGATGAGGGCACAGTTAAGTACATTAACCCGGGCGAAATCGGGTTTCTACAGCTAGTTACTACATAAAGTGACACATGTCAGATTTTAAAAATATTGGCCGGTCACAAAGCGGTTGCAGCCTCTGTGGCCTTTCAGAGGTGTGTGCTGTATATTTCTGACAGACATGTGACACTTAGATTACACACAGGTGGACGTCCTGTCACTAAGCATGTGACTTAAGAAGGTAATTGCTTGTCCCCCGAAATTTTTAGGGGCTTCATAGCAAAATGGGTGAATATACACTGCTCAAAAAAAATAAAAGGGAATACTCAAATAACACATCCTAGATCTGAATGAATGAAATATTCTCATTGGAATACTTTGTTCTGTACAAAGTTGAATGTGCTGACAGCAAAATCACATAAAAATCATTAATGGAAATCAAATTTATTAACAAATGGAGGCCTGGATTTGGAATCACAAACAAAATTAAAGTGGAATATAATGTCCTTAAAACAAGTCAAAATGATGCTCAGTATTGGTGTGGCCTCCACGTGCCTGTATGACCTCCCTACAATGCCTGGGCATGTTTTTTTTGGGGCAGCGGATGGTCTCCTGGGGGATCTTCCCAGACCTGGACTAAGACCCCCCAAAATCGGCTTTGTGGTGCAACGTGTGTTGGTGGATGGAGCGAGACTTGATGCCCGATGTGCAAAATAAGATTCAGGTGGGGGAAAGGGCGGCCAGCCATATTTTTAATCCCCTTTTTGAGGAAAATGTGACACCCTCCCGCACATGAGGTCGGGGTTTGTCCGCATTGGTGGAACCCGGGCCAACGCCCAGCATATGGTCCACAAAGGTTGAGTTTTCTCTTGGTTCCAATGACAGTAAGGCTACTCTGGGAGCAGGCCGGCCCTTCGTCTTCCGCACTGGGCTCTGCGAGCATCTTTTCCATTGTTTTCAGCCCCCTTTTTTGTTTACATTGGTCGGTCTTGTGGCGTGGAGGGAAAAACTCCCCCCCCCTAGGGGAAGATATTGGGGTCTTCCTTCCATGACGCAGTCTACGGTCCAGAGGTGGCAGTCCAAGGGCCAGTATTTTGGGGCAATTTTGAGTAATCTCCCAAGTTTACGGGAAAAAGTTTGTTTGGAGCGGATTGAGGGGGGTCCCAGGGGGTGATGAGGAGGGAATCCATGTTCCTGCGTTAGGGCGGGGTTGCCTGTGGCTCTAGATGGGGGTCAGGGTTCCCCGTCTGCTAGATTCCCCATGAGCGAGCCCTTTTTGACAAGTACTGCAAATATTGAAGGACCCGGGGGAAAAGTGTGGGAGATTGGACTTCCCCCTTTTTTGGGGGTAAGCAAGGTACAAAACCTTTGGTGGTTCCCCTGGGTGGGCCCCTTTCCCTTTTCCCTTCGGGCTGAGTCTCACGACAAACCCCTTTGGATCCCTTGGCCCCCCCCGGGCTCACCCCACGCGGGGGATAAAACAAGACATAACCCCGTAAACGTTGATACCTTCCCCCCTTTTGGGGCATTTGAGTGTGGCTCGTTGATCTGGGTGTTGCCCCCCTCTTTGGGAAAAATTTTCCCCGGGCGGCTTCCCCAATTGGGCCCCTTGGATGGATGAGAGATTCCCCCATGTCTGTCTCGGGTAAAGCCTTTGGACAGATGTTCCATTTTCCACATGCCCAGCACTCCATCTGCTCTGTCGGGGCCTTTGGTTGGATTTCGACTCGGCGGAAGCTTTTCACTTGGTCTGTTTCCCCCCCACGAAAGGGGGCAATCCTGGATAACGTTGGGGAACTTTGATTTTCCGCCCCTCTCCTTAATTCTTTATTTTTACTGCGGTTCCCCTTGATTTTTGACGCTGGCTTAACAGTAGCAAGGGTTTTCTTCGGCCCTTTGATTCTTCCCAATTTTCTGCACCTTGTGCAATTCGCGGGACCCCCTTTGGCTCTTCTTCTCGGGTGGGTACCCCGCAAACCGCCATCCCTGTCAAGGCTTGACCCCCCCCCCTGTTGCCTTGGTGCTCGCCCTATCTTGTGGTCATGCGGGGTTTTAAATCGGGGGTCACGAAAGCCTTTCCGTCGGCATCTCCGCATATGTAGGGGGGGTCCCGCCCCATGTCCCCCCTTTCTGACAATCGCAGTGTGCAATCCCGAACCCGTTCATGTTTTGAGTCCCGTTTCCCCTTTCCTTGGGCCGGCGGAAGAAGCGCGTAGCAATTCCTCGTCCGTGGGGTTCCGTGGTTTTTAAGTTTTGCAGACTTTGTCAAAGGGGTCTCACTAGGGGGGGATCTAGCCATGAGGAATCCCTGCCCTCCCCGTTAGACCCCCCCCGGGCCCTCCGCCGCAAGCAGGAGTCATGGGATAAATCCTCTTCCCCCCGACCGCTCGTCCGCCCATAAAAAAACGTTGCCCCGTAAAATTTGGGGGGGATTACTCCAAATTGTCCCCAATGGAATATCCCCCTTGGAGCCCCCCCAACCCCGTTGGTTGCCCCTCTGCGACCGTAGACTGAACCTGCCGACTACGCCAAATGTAATACTGCAGGGGCGGGATGGGCAAGGGTTTTGAGTTTTTTACGGGAAATCCCGAGGGGGGTTTTGAGTTAAAAGGGTTAAACAGAATAAAAAAAAAGGAAGGATTGGTGCGTGAAGGCAACATTTAAGTAACGGCGTTCGTTCCTTAAACTGCAGCTTGCTGCAAATCAACTGTCCCGACAAGGTGGTGCAGTGTCCCTTTCCCGGAAACACGCAGCACGATGTTTTCTTCTGGGGGAAAAAGAAAAAGGGTACGGACCCATACTAACTAACCGCGTGTCTCCTGCCCACTCCCTCACAGTCTTGTCAGCGACCCCCAAAATGGTGCGGTAATAAGGGAAAAAGGCTGTCGACCCCTACCTGGTCTAAAAGGGTTTGATACGGTCATGGGGGCAATGTTGCCCTTTCCCAGTCACTTTATGGGGTTCGTGTATTGTATTACGGCCCGGGAGCATTCTGCCCTTTCTCTCTGGGGTCCCGGCTTACATGATGCTCTTTCCCCCCTTCCCCCCGCTGTTGGCGGGGGACGACGTGGTCTGGGGGGCGGGGGGTGCTCCCCCCGGCTCAGGTCTGCACGGTCAGGTTGCAGGGGCCCCCCTCTCTTCTGGTTTTCCCCGCACCCTGGCCCCTCTCACTGCAGGGGCCCCCTTATGGATGGTGGGGACCCCGCAGGGGGTACTCACTCTGGGGTTTTTGGGGTAAACCCCGGGTGGCCACCCCCTGTTTCCCCTGCGTGTGCCCTGGGGGGCGCCAGTCCCCTGCAGCGCGCGTTTTTTCTTTTTTTTTGTGCTGCTCGGCGCTTTTTCTGCTCCCCCCCCCCCCCTTGTCAGGAGGAATGTCCTCTCATCCGCTTACCCAGGCAGCGGGGGAAGGCCGCCCTTCAAGCTTTCCCCGGGAGAGGTGCAGCCTTTTTTTTCCGGCCCGCTGAGGTACCTGGTCCTGAAAACCCCCTCACAGTCAAGTCTATGTTCCCCCAGCGATGGAAAAAAAACGTAGTTGGAAAAAACCCCACCCCAAAATCAATCTAAAAAACCCCCTGATCTTTCCCCCGTTTGGGCCTTTCCTTAAAATCACTCCATCCCTGATTAAAACCCGTGTTTTTTTTTTTTTTCCTCCCCTTAAATATTTTTTCTTTAGTACAGAATGAAGATATTCATCATTTGGGGGAAGCATGTGGCCCCCTGTGGTGACGACCCCCCCTGGTCTACAGTATGGAAAAAAATTTTGAGAAGACACAAATTTAATTTTTCAAGTCATGTTCACTTTTTTAATGGCAATTTGATATACTTCAGAATTTATAAAGGTGATCAGTTAACGCAATTACGAAAAATAATATTTGGTGAAAATGAACTTTATCCCCCAAAACATTTAACTATTGACCCCTCCCTTTAAAAAAGGGCAGAAACCCTTTTTCATTTTTTTTTCCCTTTTTAAAACGGTGTGGGTGTTATGAGGACTGGTGGAGATCAATTGTCATGATTAAGTAAAAATAAACCCCCCTGGACACTTTAAAAGGGGGTGGTGTTGGCATCATTTTTTCTCTTCTGTTAATCTGGATCTTAAAGAAACACGTGCAGCTCTTGCAATGCACAAAAATGGCCCCAAGGGAAGGTTCGCAGCTAGAAAGATGCACCTCAGTCAAAATCTTGGGCAAGGCTGGGGTTAAGGGGGCAGAAAGAACCCCCTTTTTCAGAAAAAAAATCTTTTGGCAGATGTTTCTGCAAAGGGGAAGGGGGTGGGGTGCTGGGACGGGTAAAGTTATTTTCTTGATGAATCCCCTTTTCGATTGTTTGGGGGATCAGGAAAAAAGCCTCCTTGGAGAAGCAAGGTGAGCGCTCCCCGTCTTTTCATGCCCCAATGTTTTAACATCTGAAACCATTATGTGTGGGGTTGTTCTCAGAAAAGGGAAAGGCCCCTTTCCCGCTTGCCTAAAAAACACAGCCATGAATAAAGAATGGGGCCAAAATGTCCCCCAGAGCAACTTTCCCACCTCAAGAGCGTTTTGGGTCAACAATGTTTTTCCGCCCGATGGAGCACCTTTTCCTAAAGCAAAGGTGATTAAAAGGCTCGGTAACAAAAATAGGATTTTGGGTGCTGGCCCCGGAAAAAAAAACCGTCTTAAACCATTAAATTGTGGTCAATCATCAAGGGGGGTGAACAAACAAAAAAACCAAAAAATTCGACAAAATGAAAGATTGATTGTGCAAGAATGGATTATCAGTAGGATTTGGTCCCGAAAATTTTTTTAGAGTGCCCCGGGGGAAAATTCAGAGGTCCGAAAAAAGAAGGGCAAAAATGAAAATATTTCTTGTGCATTAACTCATTCTAACTGTTAATATAGCTTTTTTTATCTTGTTTGCAATTTATTTGGGCTGTGTTTTAAAAAATTGTAAACACACATAAAAATCAGAGGGCGCAGTCATGTGAAAATAAAATTTTTTTTGGGCTTTTTCAAAATTTTGGGGAGATGTATTCTCCTTTCCCCACAATGGGCCTAGGTAAAAAAAAAATTGATTGAGGGGAATTGCTTTACTTTCCCCTTTTGCGATCTTCTTTTGGGCCTTGAAATTTCAAATGCTAGTTCCCCTGCTTTTGTCACTGAATGTAAACTTTTTTCCCCGAGGTTGAATGAAAAGCAAGAAAAACACTAATAAACAGCAGAAAATTATTAAAAAACAACAATATGACGCAACCAGGCTTGTGCTGGAAAAAAACTTTATCTTAGGCTGTGGACTCCGCTCTCGTCCATTTGTCTATTCTTTAGTAAGGCATATCCTCACGTGAGATAAGTGTTTTATT
>JARQOD010000002.1:561758594-561794661 GCA_033576555.1 Oophaga sylvatica | reverse complement strand
TTTTGCACGCTCAGTTGTCTTGGGTAGTGTTCAGACTAAGTTTTTATTAACTGTTACCCTGATATGCTCTCTGTCCTCATTTTCTGCTCAGGCTTTTGTTGATTCTGGAGCAGCTATTAACCTGATGGATTTTGATTTTGCTAAACGTTGTGGGTTTCCCTTGATACCCCTACGGAAGTCTATTCCCCTACTGGGGATCGATTCTACCCCTTTGGCTGAGAATAAACCTCAGTTCTCTACTCCGGTGATAATGAGGGTAGAACCTGATCATCAGGAGAGTTGCAAATTTTTGGTTCTGTATAATCTGCATGACATTATCGTACTGGGTTTCCCTTGGTTACAGTCTCATAATCCTGTTTTGGATTGGAAATCTGTGTCTGTTACCAGTTGGGGCTGCCAATGTGTTAATACCAACACTCCTGTTTTTTCTGCCTCCCCCAGGCTCAGGATGTTCCTGACTTTTTGATTGATTTTTCTGATGTGTTTAGCGAAAGTAAATCTGCATCCTTACCTCCCCATAGGAGCTATGACTGCGCTATTGAATTAGTGCCGGGTAGTAAATTCCCTAAATGTCGCCTTTTTAACTTGTCTGTACCTGAACATGACGCTATGCGGTCTTATATCAAGGAGTCATTGGAGAAGGGTCATATCAGACCATCCTCTTCACCCTTAGGTGCCGGTTTTTTCTTTGTGGCCAAAAAGGATGGTTCATTAAAGCCGTGTATTGATTATCGTCTCTTGAACAATATTACTGTGAAATATCAATATCCTTTACCCTTGATCTCTGATCTGTTTTCCAGAGTGAAAAACGCTACTTGGTTTACCAAGCTTGACCTCAGGGGGGCATATAACCTTATTCGCATTAAGCACGGGGATGAATGGAAGACGGCATTTAATACCCCTGAAGGGCATTTTGAGTACCTTGTGATGCCCTTTGGGCTCACTAATGCTCCTTCTGTCTTCCAGTCCTTCATGAATGACATTTTCAGGGATTTTGTGGATAAATTTCTGATTGTTTATTTGGATGATATCTTGATTTTTTCCAATGACTGGGACTCTCATGTAAAACATGTTCGGACTGTGTTCCAGATTTTGAGAGAGAATGCTCTGTATGTGAAGGGATCAAAGTGTCTTTTTGGCGTTCAGAGGATCTCATTTCTGGGATTCATTTTGTCCCCATCTGTTATTGAAATGGACCCGGTCAAAGTTCAGGCCATCTGTGATTGGGTCCAACCTACTTCATTAAAAGCTCTTCAAAGATTCTTGGGTTTTGCCAATTTTTATCGTAAATTTATTGGTAATTTCTCTGTTATTGTTAAACCATTAACTGATTTGACCAAGAAGGGTTCTGATGTGGTGAATTGGCCTCCTGAAGCAGTCTCTGCATTTCAGGAACTTAAGCAGAGATTCACTTCTGCTCCTGTTTTACGGCAGCCTGATGTTTCTCTACCATTTCAGATGGAGGTTGATGCCTCTGAAATTGGGGCAGGTGCCGTTTTGTCCCAAAGAGATCCAGAGACCTCTAAAAGTAACCCTTGTGCCTTTTTCTCTCGAAAATTTTCTCCCACTGAACGTAATTATGACGTGGGTAATGGGGAGTTATTAGCCATGAAGTGGGCTTTTGAAGAATGGAGACATTGGCTGGAGGGAGCCAAACATCAGGTGGTGGTCCTTACGGACCATAAGAATTTAGTTTATCTGGAATCTGCCAAGCGACTTAATCCTAGACAGGCCAGGTGGGCCTTGTTTTTCACACGTTTTAATTTTGTGGTTTGATTTCTTCCTGGCACTAAAAATGTTAAGGCGGATGCCCTCTCGAGGAGTTTCCTTGCGGACTCTCCTGAGTTATCTGATCCTTCTGTTATTTTGAAAGAGGGTGTAGTTCTTTTCGCCATCTCGCCCAATTTGAGACTGGCTCTGGAGGGGTGTCAGGAGGATAACCCGAGCGCTGCCCTGTGGGGAAATTGTTTGTCCCGGACCAGTGGAAAAAGAGTGTAATGTCTGAGATTCATTGTTCCGCGTTGGCCGGTCATCCCGGAATTTTTGGTACCAGAGACTTGGTTAGTCGGTCCTTTTGGTGGTCTACCTTGTCTCGTGATGTCAGGGAGTTTGTGCAGTCCTGCGGGACTTGTTCTCGCTCCAAACCTTGCTCTCGTTCTAGTGGTTTGTTGATGCCATTACCTGTGCCCAAGAGACCATGGACCCATATCTCTATGGATTTCATTTCCGATCTCCCTGTTTCTCAGAGAATGACCGTCATCTGGGTGATTTGCGATAGGTTTTCCAAGATGATACATCTTGTGCCATTACCTAAGTTGCCTTCCTCCTCTGAATTGGTGCCTTTGTTCCTTCAGCACGTGGTTCGTTTACACGGCATTCCTGAGAACATTGTGTCTGACAGAGAAGTCCAGTTTGTTTCCAGATTTTGGAGGACCTTTTGTTCTAAAATTGGTGTTCAATTGTCTTTCTCCTCGGCGTTTCATCCTCAGACCAATGGTCAAACTGAGAGAACAAACCAGACATTGGAGACTTATCTAAGATGCTTTGTGTCTGCTGATCAGGATGACTGGGTCTCTTTTTTGCCTTTGGCTGAGTTTGCTCTTAATAATAGGGCTACCTCTGCCACTTTGATGTCTCCATTTTTCTGTAATTCTGGGTTTCACCCTCGATTTTCTTCAGGACAGACGGAGGCTTCTGTCTGTCCAGGTGTTGACTCTGTTGTGGAGCGTATGCAACAGATTTGGGACCAGGTAGTGGAGAGGTTGTCCCTCTCTCAGGAGAGGGCCCAGTGGTTTACTAACCGGCATAGGACTGATGGTCCTCGGTTTAAAGTGGGGGACTTGGTCTGGTTGTCCTCAAGAAATATTCCTATGAGAGTGGCATCTCCTAAATTTAAGCCTAGGTTCATTGGACCTTATAAGATCATGGAGATTCTTAATCCTGTTTCTTTTCGTTTGCTTCTTCCAGGGACATTTAAGATCCATAACGTGTTCCACAAGTCCTTGTTGAAGAGGTTTGTTGAGCCAGTGGTTCCTACTACTGTGCCTCCTGACCCTGTTTTGGTTGAGGGCAATCTGGAGTATGTGGTTGAGAAAATATTGAATTCTCGTTTTTCTAGACGGAAACTCCAGTATTTGGTTAAATGGAGAGGTTATGGTCAGGAAGACAATTCTTGGGTGTTTGCTTCGGACATCCATGCTAGGAGACTCATCCGTGCTTATCATAGAACTCATCCTGACCGACCTGGTTGCTCAAATGAGGGTTCGGTGACCCCTCCTCAAGGGGGGGGTACTGTTGTGAATAGGCTGGAAATGAGTTCTGAGCAGAAGCTCCCTCTGGTGGTTACAAACGGTACTGGACTGTCCAGTGAAGATTGTGAGGATTGGGAATCAGGTGTTACTGACTGGTCTTATATAAGGGAGTCGCCTTCCCATCAGGGTTGCCAGTGATCAATTGTTCTGGTCTCAATCCTTGATTCCTGTTTCCTTGGTAGCCTGCTGTGTCGTGTCTGAATCTCCTGCTAACAGATAAGACTTTTTCTTCTTTTTGTTTTTGTGCTTGATTTTTGCATTTTGTCCTGCACTTCTGTGGGGGCCTTCAGGGTCCCCTCTGGGGGGTTTTGACCTCTCTGTTCAGTTCAGCCACTGATGTTTGTACATTTGCTTTTTCCAGTTTTTTCAGTGGCTGCTGTTTTGTTTTTGGTTACACCAGAGAGCTAATTTAGGTGGTAGAGGTCGTGTGATCTCAGGTGTTTTTGAAATTAGTAGAGTTGGTGCTTTTCAGGGTTTTTTGGGATTGCAGTAAGTGCCCTTCCTATCCTTTTCTATTTAGTAAGTTTGGGCCCCAACGTTTGCTCATACTATTTTCTGTCTGTGTCAGTATTTCTTCTTGTCTAACCGCCATTACATGTTTGGGGGCTTTCTATGTTCTTTGGGGATCTGCTCCGGGGCAGATAGCTTTCCTCTTTCTATCTTTAGGTGTAGTTAGTTTCTCAGGCTGTGACGAGGTGTCTAGGACCAACTTAGAAACGCTCCACGGCTGCCTCTAGTTGTGGTGGTTAGTCAGGGTACTGCAATCTCATAGTTTCCAACTGCTCTGGTGTATTTCCTTTTTTGCCTGCTCTCCTCAGCTACCAAATCATAACACTCTACCCTAGGGCAGGAGACCATGTTACACAGGTCAAATTTATAACTGACAACAGGGTCTGAGGAATTAAACCACAAAGTGGTAGCTAATTCCCTATTCTTTCTTTCTCAGGACATAGCCCTTGATGAGCCCCCATTCTTCTAGGCAAAAAGGATAAGGCGCAGGATGTGCATACACATCATTCGGTTTCTTTCTAAGGCTAACCTGTCTTTTTGCAGTGGGAGGAGTGGATCCAGTTGGACTTTCATTCGAGCTTTATCGTTGTCTCAGTTGTCAGCAAATCTTGGAAGGGTCCATAAAATCGATGCTCAAGGGCTGTTCTGACGTGTCTTTTGACCACCACTCAGTCTCCGGGCTACATGGAGTTGCTACCTTTTACAGAATCAGGAACTGGAAGAGAAAAGTAAACTCAAGAGTATATGTTAGACAAGCATTTTGTAAATGCAATGACATAAGAAGACAGCCTATCATGTTGCATCTGGAGATGCTGTGAATGATAAATACAACATTAGCCAAGGGCTGACCCAAATAACACCTCATATGGGCTGAGATCTCTCTTTTTGCTGGGAGTATTACCTGACTGAGAAGAGTGCAAGGGGAAAGCATTCTGTCAATGGACTTCCCATTTCAGCCATGGCTTTTTGTAGTTTCAGTGTCAGGGTCCTATTGAATCTCTCTACTCTACCGCTACTTTGTGCATGGTATTGAATATGAAAGGCCTGTTCCACTCCCAGGTCAGACATTATTTCCTGCATCACTTCTCTGGTAAAGTGGGAGCCTCTGCCATTGTCTATGGTCTTAGTCACCCCGTATCTGCAGACGACTTCTGAGATTAGTTTCTTCGTTGTAGCGTTGGCTTTATACACGGGGTATGCTTCTGCCCATCCTGAGAAGAGGTCAACAAACACATACATACCCATAGATTTGCATCTTGGGAAGTTGAACGTAGTCTATCTGAAGATGCTAGAATGGGTACAGGGGCCTCATAGGCATTTTGGTGGTTCGTCCCACGTTGTTGTGCGCACAGGTCACACAGGTTTGAACGTGTTTGGCTGCACTGATACTGAACCCAGACTACTCAAAACCTTTCAGGTTGTACTGTCATGAACAGTCAGGCCATGCTTCTGGTGTACTCAACCAAACCCATGGCGGTTAACAGCGACCGATGGCCTACTACTCCACTCGCCTAGACCGCGTAGCAAGAGCTGCTCCCTCTTGTTTGAGAGCCATAAATGCTGTGAAGCTCCTCTTGGATAAGTCTGCTGAAATTGTTCTGACTTTCTCCGTCACTGTTTATGTCCCTAATGATGTTACTGCCATTTTTTCTCAAGTATAACCAAAACATCTCAGTACTACTCACAATCTTACTCTTCAATGTGCTCTCCTTATGTCTGAGAACATCCCCATTCACCATTGCACTACTCTGAATCAAATCTAGCCAACTTGTTGCCTCTGGAGGGGGGAGGGTGTGATAGTGGTAACTTGGGTGGCCTGCTAGTTGAGCCAGAAGAGGAACATGACTGTATACAACTAATGTCCCAGGAAACGGGGTGTTTCAGTCATGTTATTGATGTCCCACTAGATAACCCAGATCATGAGTTCTTTGTGAATGAATCAAGGTATGGCGTGGATGGCTGGTTCTACACTGGATATGCTGTTGTTTCCCTCCATGAATCCATAAGATTTTGGGCACCTTGGGGGAGTACTACCCAGGTGTACCTTTTGCTCTGGTGTATGAAGACAAACAAATACCAAGAAATGGGGTGGAGTGGTAGTGAGAAGAAAGCATTGGCTAGATCAATGAAAGTGAAATGTGTGGAAGTGTGTGGAATCTGTGCCAATATGGTAAGTGAGTTAAGCACAATGGGCGTATTGATTACATTGGCCTCATTAACAGTCCGCAAGTCATGGACCATGCGGTACTGGTGACCTTGCTTTACCTTTTTCTTCTTTTTGTACACAGATACAGTTACAGTAGCGTAGCTTCGGGTGGGCTCCCTTCAGGACGCGGCACCCAGGGGCAACCACCCCCTCTGCTCCCCCGGTAGCTACACCACTGGTGAGACTAGACCAAAAGCTAATGTTAATTTTATGGGGGCCCTGACACATACGTATGTCCACCATTCTATAAGACAAGCAGGGCTTTGACATTCTCACTTTCCCCGTTCCTTGTTCATATTCATACTTACAATTCTTGGGGAAATATGAACATTTAAGTTCAGCTTTCCAACCATATGTATGTTAAACTATATTTGATTCTCCTTCTTTGAGTGCCTCTTTTGGTTAGTTGACTTCAGTCACATCATCAATAAATACTAGTGACCCCGTACCATTTGATGCATGCCCATGCCATCACACTGACTTCACAATGTTTATAGAGGATGTGGTGTATTTTGGATCATACTAGTACAGGTTGATCTTAGTTTCATCTATCCAAAGAATGCTTTTCAACATTGGTCTGGCTTCTTTAGATGTTTTTGTAGCAAATCTGGCCTTTAAGTATGATTACTGGTTTGCACCTTGTGGTGAACCCTTTGTATTTGCTCTCATGAAGTCTTCTCTTTGTGGTTGACTTTGATAATGATACTTCCTGGAGAGTATTCTTCCCTTGAGCAGATATTGTGAAGGGGTTTTTCTTCACTATGAAAAGGATTCTGTGATCATGCACAACTGTTGACTTCCATTGACTTTTTTTTTTGCAGAATGTACCAAAGTGTTGATCATGCCACTCCTAACATTTCTCTTTTTTTTATGGATTTCTTCTATTTTGTCAGTCTAATGATGGTCTTTTTCCCTTCCATTGAGAGATCATTTGACAACATGTTGTGGGTTCACAACAACAGTTTTCAAATGCAAATAACAGACCTGGAATTAGCTCCAAACCTTTCACCTGCTTATTTGATGATGGATTAATGAGGGGAACCCACACCGCCAATTAAAGAGCTTTTGAGATAATTGTCCAATTACTTTTGGTCTGTTGAAAAGAAACAGCTGCTTAAAGAGCTGTAATTCCAAAACCCTTACTTCAATTAGGATGGGAATACCCTCAAATTAAAGCTGAGAGTCTGCACTTTAACCCATATTGATCATATAACTGTATCTTGAATATGTTTTGGTAAAAGCTAAAATGACAAAACTTGTGTCACTGTCCAAATATTTCTGAACCTAACTGTATGTGAGTATGTTGTGTTGGTATTATTTGTCCCTTATATAATAGTATCCAAAGTTTGTGCTAGTGGGGGGGTCAGGTTCAACAGGGGCCCTGAGGTCTATAGGACACTAGTTATGCCCCTGTGACATAATAGAAGCTAGGCTCCTCACTGCAGTCCAGAGTCAATTACAAATTAACTGGTGAAAATACAAGTCAAATAATGGCTAACCCCTTTATTCACAAGCCTGTTTTCACCTTCATGGCCAGGCCAAATTTTACCATTCTTACCAGTGTCACTTTATGATGTTACAACTCTGGAATGCTTCAACGGATCCCACTGATTCTGAGATTATTTTTTTGACGTATTGTACTTCATGACAGTGGCAAAATTTCTTCAATATGACTTGCGTTTATTTGTGAAAAAACTGACATTTTGGCAAAAAATGTAGAAAATTTTGCAATTTTAACCTTTTAATTTTTATACCCTTTAATCAGAGAGTTATTTAACACAAAATAGTTAATAAATAACATTTCCCACATGTCTGCTTTACATCAGCACAATTTTTGAAATGTAATTTTTTTTTTGTTAGGAAGTTAGAAGGGTTAAAATTTGACCAGCAATTTCTAATTTTTCCAACAAAATTTACAAAACCATTTTTTAGAGACCACATCACATTTGACGTAACTTTCAGGGGTTTATATAACGTAAAATACCCCAAAGTGACACTATTCTAAAAACTGTACCCCTCAAGATTCTCAAAACCACATTCAAGAAGTTTATTAACCCTTCAGGTGCTTCACAGGAAATATTGGAATGTGGAAAGAAAAAAATTAATGTTTAACTTTTTTTCACAAAAATGTAACTTTAGACCCATTTTTTTAAAATTTTTGCAAGGGTAACAGGAAAATTTGATCACAAAATTTGTTGTGCAATTTCTCCTGAGCATGCTGATACCCCATATGTGGGGGAAAACCACTGTTTGGGCACACGGCAGAGCTCGGAAGGGACGGAGCGCCATTTGACTTTTTGAATGTAAAATTTGCTGGAATAATTAACAGACGCCATGTCTAGGGTTGAGCATTCCGATACTGCAAATATCGGGTATCGGCCGATATTGGCTGTATCGGAATTCCGATTCCGAGTTCCGATATTTTCGTCATATCGGATACCGGAATCGGGATTGTCACTGTCACTGTCAGTGTCCGTCGGTCGGGTCTGTCAGGAGTCAGCGGCACTTACCTGGCAGAAGATCTCCGGCGGTCACGTCCTGGACTGCTTGATGGCCGCAATCTTCTTTCCCCGGCGGTCACATGCAGTTTTCTCGCGATAACTGCAGTGACTGCTGGGTAATCCCGGCCGTAAAGCAGTCAGTCCGATGACGTCACCGCCGGGGAAGCAGGTAATCAGCTGTGCTGCGTCGCGATGACAGGTTCTGCCTGTCATTGCGATGTAGCAGAGTTGGATCGTCGTGGGACAGTCGTTATGGACTGCGTCGGACAGGTGGTATACTGTTGGTTTTTTTTTTTTCTTTTTTTACAGGAGATCGATGGCGTCGCAGGAATGAGAGTACAATAAAATTAATGAAAACTGTGTTGTCTCTTTTATTTCATTAAAAGACTTTTTTCTTGCTTTGTCTTTTTTTTAAACATTTAAAAACTTTGGGATTAATAATGGATCGGTGTCTTATTGACACCTCTCCATTATTAACCGGGCTTATTGTCACCGTGCAATCAACGGTGACATTAACCCCTTATTACCCCGCTTGCCACCGCTACAGGGCAAGTGGGAAGAGCCGGGTAAAGTGCCACAATTGGCACATCTTTTGATGCGCCAAATGTGGGGCTGCTGTAGCCTGGTATTATCAGGCTGTTGAGGGCCAAAATCCATGGGCCTTGACAGTCTTTTAATACCAGGCCGCAGCAGTCTGCATTTTACTTGGCTGGTTAACAAAAATAGGGGGGATCCCCACGCCGTTTTTTTTTCGAGGGGATCCCCTATTTTTGTTAACCAGCCAAGCTAAGCAGACTGCTGTGGCCTGGTATTATCAGGCTGGCAAGGTCCATGGATATTGGATCCTTACCAGCCTGAAAAACCAGGCCTCAGCGGTCTGCTTCATCTGGCTGGTTAACAAAAATAGGGGGGACCCCACGCCAATTTTTTTCGAGGGGATCCCCTATTTTTGTTAATCAGCCAAGATATGCAGACTGCTGTGGCCTGGTATTATCAGGCTGGCAAGGTCCATGGATCTTGGCTCCTTAACAGCCTGAAAATCCAGGCCTCAGCGGTCTGCTTCATCTGGCTGGTTAACAAAAATAGGGGGGACCCCACGCCAATTTTTTTCGAGGGGATCCCCTATTTTTGTTAATCAGCCAAGATATGCAGACTGCTGTGGCCTGGTATTATCAGGCTGGCAAGGTCCATGGATCTTGGCTCCTTAACAGCCTGAAAATCCAGGCCTCAGCGGTCTGCTTCATCTGGCTGGTTAACAAAAATAGGGGGGACCCCACGCCAATTTTTTTCGAGGGGATCCCCTATTTTTGTTAATCAGCCAAGATATGCAGACTGCTGTGGCCTAGTATTATCAGGCTGGCAAGGTCCATGGATCTTGGCTCCTTAACAGCCTGAAAATCCAGGCCTCAGCGGTCTGCTTCATCTGGCTGGTTAACAAAAATAGGGGGGACCCCACGCCAATTTTTTTCGAGGGGATCCCCTATTTTTGTTAATCAGCCAAGATATGCAGACTGCTGTGGCCTAGTATTATCAGGCTGGCAAGGTCCATGGATCTTGGCTCCTTAACAGCCTGAAAATCCAGGCCTCAGCGGTCTGCTTCATCTGGCTGGTTAACAAAAATAGGGGGGACCCCACGCCATTTTTTTTTCGAAGGGAACCCCTATTTTTGTTAATCAGTTCCCTCTGACGTCACTGATTGTGTCCCTGGCTGACCTGAAGTGAAAGTGGAAAGCAATCAATTAAGCTTTCCACTTAAGGGCCCGTCTCACATAGCGATATCGCTACCGAGATCGCTGCTGAGTCACTAGTTTTGTGACGCAGCAGCGAGCTCACCAGCGATATCGCTGTGTGTGACATTCAGCGACGATCAGCCCCCCTGCCGGGTATCGCTGATCGTCGCTGAAATGTCAGGACCTTTTTTTGATCGCTGGTTTCCCGCTGACAGGCACACATCGCTGCGTGTGACAGGCGGGAGATCAGCGATCCGCTGGTAACCAAGGTACACAGCGGTTTCCAGGCGCGGGGCTGTGCCTAGAAACCCGCTGTGTACCTTGGATACCAGCGCCCTGATGCAGGGAGCTGGTATCCAAGGTACACAGCGGGTTTCCAAGCGCTGCGCGGTGCCTGGAAACCCGCTGTGTACCTTGGTTACCAGCGGATCGCTGGTCTCCCGCCTGTCACACGCAGCGATGCGTGCCTGTCAGAGGGAAACCAGCGATCAAAAAAAGGTCCTGACATTTCTGCGACGATCAGCGATACCCGGCAGGGGGGCTGATCGTCGCTGAATGTCACACACAGCGATATCGCTGGTGAGCTCGCTGCTGCGTCACAAAACTAGTGACTCAGCAGCGATCTCGGTAGCGATATCGCTATGTGAGACGGGCCCTTAAGCGATGTTACCCGCAGTGTCGCTGTCCCAGATCGCTGCCTGAGCTGCCTGTTTGGCAGCTCAGCAGAGTCAGCAGCGATCATGTAGCGATACACCAGCGATCCTGACAAGTGCATATCGTTGTCGGGATCGCTGGTGTATCGTTATGTGACACCCAGCCTTTACTCTCCTGTCAGGCAGGAGAGGAACTCATTCATTTGGGGTTTACTGTGAGGCTGCAGCATTAGCTGCGGTCCCTGCAGTAAACATTAACCCTTTCTGAAGGATTACACCGTGGGACCTGACTGTGCATGGGATAGGTAAGTATAATTTTGCTTTTTTATTTTATTTTTATTACAGGAAATGTTTTTTGCAGTAAAATAAAAGATGGTCAAAAACATGTGTCTTTATTTCATTAAAATGATTTTTAATTAAAGTGTGTGTGTTTTATTTTTATTTCATGCAATAGGATTAATAATTGATAGTTGTCTAATTGACAGCTCTCAATTATTAACCTGGCTTAAGGTCACCTTTCAATAGCAAGGTGGCTTTAACCCCATATTAACCCATTCGCCACCGCTACAGGGCAATGGGAATAGACGGGCAAAGTGCCAGAAAGGGCGAATCTAATTATAGATTTGTCTTTCCTGGGGTGTCTGGGGGCAGATGTTAGTAGCCGGGGGGGGGGCAAAAATAATGGTCCCTCTCTGGGCTATTATTATCTGCCCCCACTCACTGGCTTTGTCTGTCTGGTTGCGAAAATAGGGCGGGAGCCCACGCATTTTTTTTCAGCAATTTTACACCTCATATATATATACATGTCATTGAATTTGTGACACATATATATATATATATTTATATTTGTAGTTCATACACTTCTACATAGTATAATAGCCGCTAATTCAATTGCCGGCTTTTGTGAAAATGCAGAACCCGACATGAAATGACACTTGGTGTACATAGGGTTAACCATGTCTTTTCATGTCCTTTGCTATCTAATTTGCACAAACAATTAAATCAGTCTATGTGTGCAAAATTTCACACCTGTAGGGGTTAATTAAAGGTGTAAATTCGTAGCAAAAAAGTCCGTTTTTTTTACAACGAATTTACACCTTTAATTAACCCCTACAGGTGTGAAATTTTGCACACATAGACTGATTTAATTGTTTGTGCAAATTAGATAGCAAAGGACATGAAAAGACATGGTTAACCCTATGTACACCAAGTGTCATTTCATGTCGGGTGCTTCTGTCTTTTCACTGAAGCCGGCTTTACCCGGCAATTGAATCAGAGGATATTTTACTATGTAGAAGTGTATAAACTATACATATATGTATATATATATATGTCACAATGACATGTATATATATATATATATGTATTCTATGTGTGTATATTTAGTGTTTACAAGGAAAGAATGGGGTTTTTTTAGTTGCGATATTTTGTTCCCATAGACTTACATGGGACTTCCGGTATCGGTATCGGGTATCGCCGATATTTTAGTGATATCGGCGATACCATTCCGATTCCGATACTTTAGGATATCGGAAAGTATCGCTCAACTCTAGCCATGTCACATTTGTGACAGTGGTAACTGCCCACAAGTGAAACCATTTTGGAAACTAGACCCCTCATGGATCTTGTCTAGTCGTGTAGTGAGCATTTTGAGCCCTCCAGGTGCTTCACAGAAGTTTATAACTTTGAGCCGTGGTAATAAATAAATCTAATTTTTTACCACAAAAATGATTTTCAGCCCCAAAAAGTATGGGTCTGTTTTTCAGGATTTGGGCTTGGTACTCTGTTCACTTATTCTTAGTATTTTGTAAGCCTCCTTTAAATGGAGCCTGTCACCCCTAAAACCCATATTAAACTACTTATACAGCAACAGTTAGGTCCATATATATTTGGACAGAGACAATATTTATCTAATTTTGGTTCTAGACATTACCACAATGAATTTTAAACAAAACAATTCAGATGCAGTTGAAGTTCAGACTTTCAGCTTTCATTTGAGGGTATCCGCATTAAAATTGGATGAAGGCTTGAAAGCTAAGTGCACACGTTCAGGAATGTGTGCAGAATTTTCCTGAGCAAAACCGGACTTTTTTTGCGGTAAAAACGCATGTTTTTTTGCGCGGATTTTGGCGTTTTTGTGCGTTTTTGCGCGGATTTTGCGCGTTTTTACCGCAATTTTTCCCTGAACTTTCTAGGTCAATAATATAGCGGGAAAAACGCTAGAATTACGCGAAATTAATGAACATGTTGCTTCTTTTTCCCCGATGCGTTTTTTTCGCGGGAAAAAACGCATCATGTGCACAAAAATTGCGGAATTCATTCTAAATAATAGGATGCTTTTTCATGCGTTTTTTACGCGTTTTTTGCAGTGAAAAAACGCAAATAATCCTTAGCTTCAGGCTAAGTGCACACGTTCAGGAATATTTGCGTTTTTTTTTCGCGGCAAAAAACGCGTAAAAAACTCATGATTTAAGCATCCTATTATTTAGAATGAATTCCGCAATTTTGGTGCGCATGGTGCGTTTTTTTCCGCAAAAAAAACGCATCGCGGAAAAGGAAGCAACATGTTCATTAATTTTGCGTGATTCTAGCGTTTTTCCCGCTATATTATTGACCTAGAAAGTTCAGGGAAAAATCGCGGTAAAAACGCACAAAATCCGCGCAAAAAAACGAGCGTTTTTATCGCGAAAAAAGTCCGATTTTGCTCAGGAAAATTCTGCACACATTCCTGAACGTGTGCACTTAGCATAAGAGTTTCAGCTCCTTAACATGTGCCACCCTGTTTTTAAAGGGACCAAAAGTAATTGGACAATTGACTACAAGGCTATTTCATGGACAGGTGTGGGCAATCCCTTTGTTATGTCATTCTCAATTAAGCAGATAAAAGGGCTGGAGTTGATTTGTAATAAGAGTGATGGACTGTACTGTCATGATGCTTCCCCTGAACAATCATTATGTGAATGATGTCATGCTTTTATATGTATATTTATTGTGATATGGTATGTAAAGTATAGAGCAAGACATAGGATAGGTTTAGGACATAAGGTAGTGAACATAAAGTAAGATAAACTTTGGTAAGCATTATTGGTGTAATCTGATTAATGTATGTAAATGTAATACATAGTGTTTGTAAGGGAGATCTGCCCAGCTACATACTGTAGAGAAACACATAGATAAAGTTTGGGAATAGCCCATAGTGGGAAGGGAAACCCCCCCCCCAGTAAAAACGTGAATGCTTCCTGATAGCAATAAGATAGGGAAGTACTGTAACAAGGTCAAATTCAATGTCACTGGGTTACCGCGACAGTGTGGAGCCAGAAGACCGCAGTGTCTGATTGCTCAGGGGTGGGATTCAGCCGGTTCTCCCCGGTCCGATGGAACCGCTTGTTAAAGAAACAGCCGCTTCCCGAACCGGGGAGATTCAGGGCTGCGATCCGGTACTGGCCCCACTGCCCCAGCACCTGCGCAGGGTCGGCCACACAGCAAATTGTGTGCGGCCGAGCCTGCTGTACTGTGATGCGGCCGGCAGCTGCTGCGCAGCTCCTTCTTCCTCGGTAAATGCTAGACTGTATGGGCTCCTTCTAGGTGTGACGTCATTTCTGGGGTGTGTCATACCAGGAGGGGGCGTGTTCTGCCAAAGCCAGGAAGAGAAGCGGCTATTAGACATTGGGCTCTGCAGTCTGTTGCCGGCGTCTGCAGCTGCAGGAGGGAAATCAGAGGTCAGAGTCCTCAGTGACACAGAGGAGGATTTATTCATTACCGGGTTGGGGGCTGATACTGGGGGCTGTGTAGTGGGGTGTGAGGAGGTTATGCGGGGGTCTGGGTGTGCTCCTAGGGTGTTAATGCACGCTTGTGGGGTCTGTGTGTGCTCCTAGGGGGTTAATGCACACTTGTGGGGTCTGTGTGTGCTCCTAGGTGGTTAATGCACACTTGTGGGGTCTGTCTGTGCTCCTAGGGAGTTATGCACACTTGTGGGGTTTGTGTGCTTTTAGGGGGTTATGCACACTTGTGGGGTCTGTGTGTACTCCTAGGGTGTTAATGCACGCTTGTGGGGTCTGTGTGTGCTCCTAGGGGGTTAATGCACACTTGTGGGGTCTGTGTGTGCTCCTAGGTGGTTAATGCACACTTGTGGGGTCTGTGTGTGCTCCTAGGGAGTTATGCACACTTGTGGGGTCTGTGTGCTTCTAGGGGGTTATGCACACTTGTGGGGTCTGTGTGTACTCCTAGGGGGTTAATGCACACTTGTGGGGTCTGTGTGTGCTCCTAGGGGGTTAATGCACACTTGTGGGGTCTGTGTGTGCTCCTAGGGAGTTATGCACACTTGTGGGGTCTGTGTGCTTCTAGGGGTTATGCACACTGTGGGGTCTGTGTGTACTCCTAGGGGGTTAATGCACACTTGTGGGGTCTGTGTGTGTTCCTAGGGGTTAATGCACACTTGTGGGGTCTGTGTGTGCTCCTAAGGGGTTATGCACACTTGTGGGGTCTGTGTGTGCTCTTAGGGGGTTATGCACACTTGTGGGGTCTGTGTGCTTCTAGGGGGTTATGCACACTTGTGGGGTCTGTGTGTGCTCCTAGGGGGTTAATGCACACTTGTGGGGTCTGTGTGTGCTCCTAGGGGGTTAATGCACACTTGTAGGGTCTGTGTGTGCTCTTAGGGGGTTATGCACGGTTGTGGGGTCTGTGTGTGCTCCTAGGGGGTTAATGCACACTTGTGGGGTCTGTGTGTGCTCCTAGGGGGTTATGCATACTTGTGGAGTCTGTGTGCTCCTAGGGGTTATGCACACTTGTGGGGTCTGTGTGTGCTCCTAGGGGGTTATGCACGGTTGTGGGGTCTGTGTGTGCTCCTAGGGGTTTGTATATGTTTGAGGAAAAGGTGCGTGTAAATGGAGTGGCTTAAAAATAAGTGTGGTTTTAAAAATGGGTGTGGTTTAAAAAATGGGTGTGTTTTCCTACACACAAACACAGAACCTGTTAAAAATTTGAATCCCACCCCTGTGATTGCTCATACTACAGAGCTGAGAAGAAGCATTCTCCTGCATTTTAAATGTTTATTACTTCTGTCAGAACAGGGGTTAATCGGCCATGTTGGAAATCACTGTGCTCATGGCTGAGCTTGGTTAGCCACTCCTTTTCCCTTTATAATCTGGGCTCTGATACAAATCCGTGTTAGAGCTAGCTTTATTGCTGCATGGCTAACGGAGGGAGAGGAGTTCTTATGAGAAGTAGATTTGGAGGAGTTATTAGTAACTGTTGCTTGGTTTGTATGCATGGTAATTCCCTATCCTTCTCTATTTTTGTTTATTCCCCTACCTTCACACCCTGGTGCATTCCTCTATTATATGTGAGTGAATATTTTGTATGCCTGGAGTTGTCTGTTAGCCCTTGTGTGTGGCCTTGTTTGTTAAGTTGGTCTACTACAATGCACAGTAGCACGTCTTCTTCCCTTTGTGGGGGGAAAAGAACTGACGGATAAGGCAAGGGCAAAGGCCCCGGCATCTTCACCTTCGGAAGTATCCTGAGGAGAACGATGAGCTAGGGCGCCCCCTAGTGTTAGGGACAGGGAAGGAGCCCCTGGTCCCAAGTCACCCAACAGCTGTGTTGTGACATTCAAGTTGCTGTTGGCAAGCATCTATCAATAGGAGCAGTAGGAGGCCTTGCTGGAATCCGTTGCAGACATTCCTGCTACATCCAGAGTTCAAGGCTCGACACAGGTACTATAAAGAGTGCCTTATCCTCTGACGCACAAAGGACGATGGACGTAGAACTGCATGAAGGGAAGGTAATGGATCCCAGGTGCATTGCGGGACTGGACAGGAAATCAATGGGGCTGACAGGAACTGTAAAGATAGGGATAGTTCAGGAGAACGAATAGTAATGCTGAAGATGCACTGTATTAAGGAAACAGGAAATAAGAAGTGTTGTGCCCCATACTGGGTGTTACAATCTGATGAACCTGAACTGCGTGTCCCATGAGCTATGAGGCAGCTCCTGAAGATGGAGGCCTGGAGAAAACAGAGGTCTGCTGACTACAAGTGGGTGTTATGCACTCCACACCTGGTAGCACATTGGGATTGGGACACTTGATTTTCTTGTAAAATGTCTGGACTTTATGGAGCAGCAGCTTGTCCATGGCTACCGCCCTCAATCACTTTAAAGATTCACCAAAGCATACTAATTTGCATAAAAAAATAAAAGTCTTTTTCTCAACCAATATAGAAACTAAAATGTATACTGCTGGTATTAGTTTTGCAGGGGCTAAGTCCTCTATGTAATATGTACATTGGGGGGCAGGGCTGCTACTAGGAATTTCAGGGCCCCATACTGGCAAAATTTTCGGGGCCCCCTTGAGACTCAGCCTAGGCTCCACCCCAGTTCCGCCTCCACCTCTCAAACTGTCCACAGCCTCACCACTCTCTCTTGGAAAAACTCAATTTCTCACCAATCACACATTAACAGTTTCCATCATCAGATCACACACATAGCCAGCAGCTTTTATTTTGGCCAAAAGATTTTTTAAGCCGCCACCATGACAAGGTAGACTCTTTTGACCCGGCCATACTCTACTCTACTCTAACCTATTAACCATTTGTTAAAATATGCAATACAATTTAGGTATATTTTTATTTATTTTTCTATTTTTAAAATGACCAATAATACCACCACTGGTGGACAAAGTCAGAAAAGGGCCCTTGTGCAAGAACAATACATGGGCCCTTTGCAGCCCAAGATCTCCTAAAAATGCAAAATTGCACCTGCACAGGTTGCACCAATGACATGTCCGCCCCTGAATACCACATACAAGGGACAAATACCACCACACCATGACCAGACACCATATTATTACCACATAGTGACCTATATAATACCATCTTCAAGGAACAAATGCCGCCACACCATGTCCAGACACATATTACCACCACAGTGACAGAATAATAACACATACAAGGAACAAATACCACCACACCATGTGCAGACCACATATTACCACCACACAGTGACCCAATAATAGCACATACAAGGAACAAATACCACCACACCATGACCAGAACATATATTACCACCACATAGTGACCGAATAATAGCATATACAAGTAACAAATATCGCCACACCATGGCCGGACAACATATTACCACCACATTGTGAATGAATAGTACAATACTGATCATTAATGAAAAAAAATACTATCACCATAAGTGCCATTATACACAGGAGATCTGTACTTAGTATGCAGTGTCTGTGTACAGGTAATGCAGTGATCACCGGTGCCATTATATACAGGAGCTCTGTATACAGTGTATAGAGTCAATGTACAAGTAACACACTGACTCACCAGTGTCGTCTCCAGCTGAAGTCCTTCATCTTTGCGTTTCTTTTTAATCCAGCTCAGACTGCCATTACTTCTTTCAGCCAGGACTCGTCTCTGCATAAAATAACACCGTTATCTAGAGCACCACTTCCAGAGCACATTCCCCACTTTTTCCCTTTCTTCTACACTACACATCTGAATACAGATATGCGCCCACCATTAATATAATTGGTTATTATGCAACCCACCATTCCAAATATAAATTACTAGCTATGAACCCGTTATACGCCTGGGTGGTAAGCATTTTTATTGGTATATGGTCTCCCATCCTGGTATGTGCTGCCCCCCTCCTATCCTGGTATGCATGGTCACCTCACCCCCACCCAATCCTGGTATGCATGGCACCCCATTCCTCATCCTAGTATGTATGGTCCCCTCACCCCCCCAATCCTGGTATGCATGTTACCCCCTCATCCCTATCCTGGTATGCATGGTACCTGCTCATCCATATCCTGGTATTCATGGTTCCCTCACCCCCAATCCTAGTATGCTTTGTCCCCTCACCCCCCAATCCTGGTATGCATGGTCCCCTCACCCCCATCCTGGAAGGCATGGTCCCCTCACCCCCCAGTCCTGGTATGCATGGTCCCCTCACGCCCAATCCTGGAATGCATGGTCCCCTCACCACCAATCCTGGTATGCATGGTCCTCTCACCCCCCTATCCAGGAATGCATGGTCCTCTCACCCCCCAATCCTGGAATGCATAGTCCTCTCACCCCCAATCCTGGAATACATGGTCCGCTCACCCACCAATCCTGGAATGCATGGTCCTCTCAACCCCCAATCCTGGAATGCATGGTCCCCTCATCCCCCCAATCCTGGTATGCATGGTCCCCTCCCCCAATCCTGGAATGCATGGTCCCCCCTCATCCCTATCGTAGGATGTATGGTACCCCCTCACACCCCAATTCTGGTATGCATGGTCCCCTCACCCCCCAATCCTGGTATGCATGGTCCCCTCCCCCCAATCCTGGTATGCATGGTGCCCTCACCCTCCAATCCTGGTATGCATGGTCCCCTCACCCCCAATCCTGAAATTCATGGTCCTCTTACCCCCAATCCTGGAATGCATGGTCCTCTCACCCCCAATCCTGGAATGCATGGTCCCCCCTCATCCCTATCATAGGATGTATGATACCCACTCACCCCCCAATTCTGATATGCATGGTCCCCTCATCCCCAATCCTGGTATGCATGGTACTCCTCACCCCCTATCCTGGTATGCATGGTACCTCTCATCTCCCAATCCTGGTATGATGGTCCTCTCACCCCCCATCCTGGTATGCATGTTCCCTCACCCCCCTATTCTGGTGTGCATGGTCCCCTCACCCCCAATCCTGATATGCATGGTCCCCTCAATCCCAATCCTGATATGCATGGTCCCCTCACCCCCAATCCTGGTATGCATGGTTCCCTCACCCCCCTGTCCGGAATGCATGGTCCTCTCACCCCCCAATCCTGGAATGCATGGTCCTCTCACCCCCAATCCTGATCTGCATGGTCCCCTCACCCCCAATCCTAATATGCATGGTCCTCTCACCCCCAATCCTGGTATGCATGGTTCTTTCACCCCCAAATCCTGGAATGCATTGTCCCCCCTTATCCCTATCGTAGGATGCATGGTACCCCCTCAACCCTCAATTATATCCTGGTATGCATGGTCCCTTCCCCCCCAATCCTGGTATGCATGCTACCCCTCACCCCCCTATCCTGATATGCATGGTTCCCTCACCCCCCTATCCTGGAATGCATGGTTCTCTCACCCCCAATCCTGGAATGCATGGTCCTCTCACCCCCAAATCCTGGAATGCATGGTCCTCTCACCCCTCAATCCTGGAATGCATGATTCCCTCACCCCCCTATCTTGGAATGCATGGTCCTCTCACCCCCCAATCCTGGAATCCATGGTCCCCTCACCCCCCAATCCTGGTGTGCATGGTCCCCTCACCACCCAATCCTGGAATGCATGGTCCCCTCACCCCCCAATCCTGGAATGCATGGTCCCTTCACCCCCCTATCCTGGAGTGCATGGTCCCTTCACCACCCAATCCTGGAATGCATGGTCCCCTCGACCCTCAATCTTGATATGCATGGTCCCCTCATCCCCAATCCTGGTATGAATGATTCCTTCACCCCCCTATCCTGGAGTGCATGGTCCTCTCACCCCCAATCCTGGAATGCATGGTCCCCTCACCCCCTAATCCTGGTATGCATGGTTCCCTCACCCCACTATCCTGGTATGTATGGTCCCTCTCACCCCCCAATCCTGGTGTGCATGGTCCCCTCACCCCCCAATCCTGGAATGCATGGTCCCTTCACCCCCCCAATCCTGGAATGCATGGTTCTCTCACCCCCCAATCCTGGTGTGCATGGTCCCCTCACCCCCTATTCTGGTATGCATGCTACCCCTCACCCCCCTATCCTGATATGCATGGTCCTCTCACCACCCAATCCTGGTATGCATGCTACCTCTCACCCCCCCTATCCTGATATGTATGGTCCACCTCACCCCTATTTAACTGCACACCTACAAAAAAAACATTTATTCTTACCTTTCTTCCCTGTGCTCCAGCGCTGTCCCGATCTGCCGGAGGAGGAGTGTGGCCCAAGTACGCGCATGCCCATACCATGTCCGGTGCCATATTGCTGAAGACACACTGCAAATGTGCATTCAGTATAATGGCACCGGATAGCGCTATGCGCATGCGCGATTCCGAAGCCGCACTCCTCCTCCGGTCTCCGGACAGAGAAGCGATGCAGCAACGCTCCTTATGGTCAGGTAAGTATGTAAGTATGGCGCCGGAGATTGCGGTATGCATTCAGTGTTAATCTTCGGCGCCATACACAATCCTCACTGCTGGATGCCGTCTTCTGTCTGGAGCCAGACTGCGCAGGCACGTCGCTCTTGCACAGTCTATAAAGGCTTCGGACAGAGTGATGCTCCCAACGTTATATTATAGATAAACCACCACTGTGCCCCCACTATCTGTACATAGCCATTTTCCCCATTTAATATATAAATTAATTAGCACCTGTACTCTTCCCCTAATTCATTACCAGTCACTTTATCCTCAACGCCCCCCACTATGTACCTACCTCTCTAACCCTTACTCCGATTCATTATAGTTACATGCTCTTCTGCCCAAATTCATTGTCATGTCTACTCTCTCCCACCCTCTATTCATTATCAACTGCTCTTCCCTACATTCAATACATCATTTACTCCCCCACCCTCAAAATTCATCATTATTTGTTCTCCCCACTCCCCACCTTCAATTCACCATTTGCTCTCCCCACCCCACCTTCAATTCAATTGCTGTCCCCGTCCCTCACACTCAATTCATTTGCAGTCCCCATCACCCCCACTTCATCATTTGCAGTCCACCTTACTTCATAATTTACAGTCCCCTATCCCCCTTCCCTACATGTGCAGTCCCCCTTAATTCATGATTTGCAGCCCCCATCATTTCATCATGTGCAGAACCCCTCAAACACACTTCATCATCTGCAGTCCCCATCACTCCCACTTCATCATTTGCAGTCCCCATCACCCCCACATCATCATTTGCAGTCCCCATCACCCCCGCATCATCATTTGCAGTCCCCATCACCCCCGCATCATCATTTGCAGTCCCCATCAACCCCACATCATTTGCAGTCCCCATCACCCCCGCATCATCATATGAAGTCCTCATCACCCCCGCATCATCATTTGAAGTCCCCATCACCCCCACATCATCATTTGCAGTCCCCATCACCCCCACATCATCATTTGCAGTCCCCATCACCCCCACATCATCATTTGCAGATTACCCATCACCCCCACATCATCACTTACAGTCCCCATCACCCCCACATCATCATTTACAGTCCCCTATCCCCCCTTCATGTCATCATTTGCAGCACCCTATCATTTCATCATGTGCTGTCCCCCCTCAAACACACTTCATCATCCGCAGTCACATTCTCCCCCACCTCAACCCATTGAAAAAAAAACACCTTTTTTATACTTTCCTCAGTCGTTCCCGGGGCGTCTAGTGTGTTTTCAGCAGTGAAGCGGCTAGAATGTATGGCTGTAGTCAGGACCTGCAGGGAGCCCATACATTCTAGCTACAGCCGAGCAGGAGCTGCGCAGCCGACTAGGTTAGATCGCCATGGACAGCTCCAAAAAGGCTCCCGGCCCCAGCGCCGACGTGTGTGCCGCAGTGCACAGTATTTTAGTGCACGATGAGGTCCGATCAGCAGAAGCACAAGAGAGGGCCACGGACCTGTGGGCCCCTCTGTGTATTGCTGCTGGCCAGGTCCCATACAGCAGTAAGGGCAGTAATGCCCTGATGGTGGCCCTGATTGGGGGTGACAGATTGTCTACTTTGTAGCATGCTTCAAAGTTCCAACCGTTAATAAATATCCTGTTTTCTGAAAACTCCTTAGTGCATTTCCAACATTTACATTTTGATTAAATAGACTATTGAAGAAGTTGAGCTTAAATGAATCATGTGATGCCACAGAGTGAGTCATGGTTGGGTATGTGTTGCCTGGTCAGCACAGTGTTCACACTGAACTCTGGTCACCATTTCCAGAATCTGACCAATTTATTGGCTGTTCTGAGTGTCTACTGCTGGCACTCTGTCATAGCAGCTCATGTTCCCACACTTCACCGCCTTGATTTTATATAACCGCTTACTGCTGCTCATGCTATAAGGCATAAAATGAGAATTTTGACAGGACTTCACTACACCTAGTGCCGGTATCACTGATCCGTGTCAACAACATAACTCTAGAACTGTTAACCAAGGCAGTATCTGAACAACGGAACAGTTAAAGTTTTTGTTTAGTTCTGGATAACCGTATAAATGCCCATGTACATAAAGGAAATCTGTCACCAGGTTTTTGCTACCCCATATGAACCCAGCATGATGTTGGGGCAGAGACCCTAATCCCAATGATGTATCACATACTGAGCAGCTTTTGATAAAAACACTTTTTTATTATCTGCAGATCTACCGGTTCTCTGAATGCTGAGCCCTGTATAACCCGTCCACATCACTGATCGGCAGCTTTCGGTGTACACTGTGCATAGGCAGAAAGCTGCAAAGCAGTGGTGGGGCGGGGTTATACAAAGCTCATTAATATGGAGGACTACATGGCAGCAAGTTTTCTAGTCCTCTAGAGATAATCTGCTGAAAAAATTGTGATTTTATCAAAACTACAACAATCCCAGCAATTAACACAATGCTGGAATCATGGCCTCTGTCTTTACATTATGCTGCTCTCATGTTATGTGGCAAAAAGCTGGTGACAGATAAAATAAGAAAAAAAGCATATTTAGCTCCCAGACCGGCACTGCTACTAGCCTTATGTGCCCAAGCGATCTTATGACAATGTTTGTCACATGAACGCTGCGGCCTATCTGGACAACCCCTTTCATAACTCTTTGTAAACAGAAGTAAACCTTGAGGAGCAGTGAAAAACAGTATTATTCCCTGAGTAAATCTGCGAATTCTATTTTATACAATTGGTACGAGAATGTGGGTGATAGTCCAACACAGAAGAGAGGAAACCAGGAAACTGCAATGAAAGGTTCATGCAGTTTACTATGGGTCTCCTGAGGAAGAACTTGGTCCAACTTTGAGAATAAATTGCATGAAGCTTTCATTGCAATTTTCTGGTTTCTTGTCTTCTACGTCGTCACCATCATTCTCCTACCAATGGTTTGATATGACGGAAGTCCCATTCAGCGGGTGCTGCAGCAGCTGATTCATATTGATTCCTTTGTTGTGGGTTAATTGCTATTATGCTTGGGATCCCCTCCAGAGTTACATCTTCTACTCAAATGTTCACATTAAAATTTTTACATCACATTTGGCTTATGCGAAAGTCCCACGAGCCAAGATTAAGAATTTGTCAAGAGATTATTAAATAATGATCTATGAACTCTATCCGTGTACTCGTCGTACATTATAGTTAATGGAAATAATTTACCAAGGATAAATACTTGAATTATTCAACATCCTACCGAGATTTACAAATCTGCCTTTAGAAAATTAAAAAAAAACTGAAGGGGCCGGTATTTATTTTGCAGAGGCGAGAAATAGCTAAGAGAAGCCGTGATGGTCTGGATTGGATAGAATAAACTCTCATAATGTACTTACCATAGTTCAGGTCATACTTGGAGCTATTGTCTCACACAGTAGAAATGTCCATTGCATTTACCTACCTCGACAATTGGTATATTTGAATATTACAGTACAAATAATTTTCCATGGTGCACTACACACACCAGATATGGAACCTGTTTTTAAACATTTGAGTCCCAACTCTGCTGAGAGCAACCAACAAAACTTATAGTCTTACAGGTAATAAGAGGTCCATGTAATATTTCATTCCTTATCTATCTATATAATTGTCTAACTTTTAACTTCCGTCTGTAACAGAAATCCTGCGTCGCTGATTGGTCGCGCCCGGCGTGGTGCCATATTCATGACCTTAATAAGCGGTACCACGTGACCGCTCCACAGAGGAAGAAGCTGACAGCCGGGATAGAGATGCAGCGACTGAGCGAGGAGGGCGAGAATGATGGGGGAGGACGGGAGAGCCCAGCGGAGAGTGGGAGCGGAGCCATGTATATAGGATGGGAGAGTGGGAGCGGAGTCATGTATATAGGGTGGGAGCGGAGCCATGTATATAGGGTGGGAGCGAAGCCATGTATATATGATGGGAGGGTGGGAGCGGAGCCATGTATATAGGGTGGGAGCGGAGCCATGTATATAGGGTGGGAGTGAAGCCATATATATATGATGGGAGGGTGGGAGCGGAGCCATGCATACAAGGATGGGAGGGTGGAGTGGAGCCATGTATATAGGATTGGAGGGTGGGAGCGGAGCCATGTATACAGGGTAGGAGGGAGGGAGCGGAGCCATGTATATAGGATTGGAGGGTGGGAGCGGAGCCGTGTATATAGGATGGGAGGGTGGGAGTGGAGCCATGTATATAGGATGGGAGGGTGGGAGCGGAGCCGTGTATATAGGATGGGAGGGTGGGAGCGAAGCCATGTATATAGGATGGGAGGGTGGGAGCGGAGCCATGTATATAGGATGGGAGGGTGGGAGTGGAGCCATGCATATAGGAAGGGAGAGTGGGAGCAGAGCCATGTATACAGGATGGGAGGGTGGGAGTGGTAGCCATGTATATAGGGTGGGAGCGGAGCCATGTATATAGGATGGGAGGGTGGGAGCGGAGCCATGTATACAGGATGGGAGGGTGGGAGCGGAGCCTTGTATATAGGATGGGAGGGTGGGAGCGGAGCCATGTATACAGGATGGGAGGGTGGAGTGGAAACATGTATATAGGATTGGAGGGTGGAGAGGGGCCGTGTATATAGGATGGGAGGGTGGGAGCGGAGCCATGTATATAGGATGGGAGGGTGGAGTGGAGCCATGTATATAGGATGGGAGGGTGGGAGCGGAGCCATGTACCGTATTTTTCGGACCATAAGACGCACTTTTTTCCCAAAAAATTTTTGGGGAAAATGGGGGTGCGTCTTATGGTCGCAACATACATAAAAGTCCGGTGGCTTCGGCGGTCCCAATGCAGCTTCCCTGTGGTGCGGTGGTGGTGTCGGGGCAGCAGCGGGGCTCTGTGCTGCGTGGGGGGCTCCGTCGGCATTTCGTCCTAGCCGGAAAGCCCCCCGCAGCTGCGACACGGTGCCGTGTTAAAAGATGGCCGCCAGGGGCCTCCGGTGGCGGTCCCGATGCAGTCTGTGGTGCGGTGGTGGTGTCCGGGCAGCAGCGGGGCTCTGTGCTGCGTGGGGGGCTCCGCCGGCATTTCGTCCTAGCCGGAAAGCCCCCGCAGCTGCGACGTGGTGCCGTGCCGAAAGATGGCCGCCAGGGGCCTCCAGAAAGATGGCCGCCGCAAACTCATTCAAATCTCGGCAACTAGATCAAGTTCTGAGATCTCAGGAGACGAGATCTCGGGAAGAGATCTCGTTGCCAAGATTTGAATGAGTATGCTGCGGCCATCTTTCTGGAGGCCCCTGGCGGCCATCTTTCAGCTCGGCACCGCGTTGCAGCTGCGGGGGCTTTCCGGCTAGGACGAAATGCCGGCGGAGCCCCCCACACAGCACAGAGCCCCACTGCTGCCCGGACACCACCACTGCACCACAGGCTGCATCGGGACCGCCACCGGAGACCCCTGGCGGCCATCTTTCAGCACGGCACCGTGTCGCAGCAGCGGAGCTGTGGGGGGCTTTCGGGCTAGGACAAATGCCAGCGGAGCCCCCACGCAGCCCAGAGCCCTGCTGCTGCCCCGACACCGCCACCGTACCACAGGGAAGCTGCATTGGGACCGCCACCAGATTTGTGAGTATATTGCCACCCCACAGAGCACAGCCACCCCACAGAACACAGCCACCCCACAGTGCCCAACCACCCCACAGAACACAGCCACCCCACAGAGCACAGCCACCCCACAGAGCACAGCCACCCCACAGAGCACAGCCACCCCACAGAACACAGCCACCCCACAGAGCACCACCACCACCACACCAGCCTGGACCACTGAACGACCCCAGTGACCACTCCTCGACCTGTGCTGATCCCTTCGCTGGTAAGCTGAATTCAGACTGTAAGACGGACCCCCATTTGACACATTATTTTTTTTTCCCGATTTTCCTTCTGAAAATTTGGGGTGCGTCTTATGGTCCGGTGCGTCTTATAGTCAGAAAAATACGGTATATAGGATGGGAGGGTGGGAGCGTAGCCATGTATATAGGATGGGAGGGTGGGTGCAGAGCCATGTATATAGGATGGGAGGGTGGGAGCGGAGCCATGTATACAGGATGGGAGGGTGGGAGCGGAGCCGTGTATACAGGATGGGAGGGTGGGAGCGGAGCCGTGTATACAGGATGGGAGGGTGGGAGCAGAGCCGTGTATAGGATGGGAGGGTGGGAGCGGAGCCATGTATATAGGATGGGAGGGTGGGAGCGGAGCCATGCATACAAGGGTGGGAGTGGAGCCATGCATAAATAAACTGCATACATATTCTAGAATACCCGATGCGTTAGAATCGGGCCACCATCTAGTACACTATAAGAGGATGATGTATTTATTTTCTACTCTCTTTCAAGCTGAAATAACAACGTCATATGAATTTCTACCTTTTAGTGCACATTTATTCATTATCATCAAGACACAGAGGTTTTTCTGCATTAAAGAAATGATAGCCTATACTCAATACACTGAATCTGTAGCTTCACCAGGAAACGAGAGGCTCTTGCTGGAGACAGGGGAGAATTCTTAAAGACTGGCATCTCAGAGGCCAGTCTTGTACCCAAAGCCAGCGGTAGTAAAATGCGCCAAAATCATTAAGAGGAACTCGGCTCTTAATATATTTGGTGTATCATTTGACCTGTCTATGCACTAAAACATGAACTGTTCCCCAGCAATAAGGGAAGACAAATTTTGTCATGTTTTGGCGCCAGTTACATGTACAGGGGATGAGAAATTCCCCCCATAATTATTCTCTTGGCTTCTTGTTGGACATTGAGTCCTTGATAGGAATTACCAAAAGAGTGACAACCCTATAAATTAAGTTTGGGACCTGTAGCTGAGACATCTGTGGGTGGTGCATTATGTAACAAGGTTCATGCAAGTCATAAACATGTTGCGCTTGGCTCCTAAGTCCACATTGATGTCTTGTTTGTGACATCTTGTGAGGATCCCTAGAATGGTGGTTGAGAACTGATGAGCAATGTCTTCCGAAGTGGGGGATTCTTTTTAGAGATCTCTGTGGCTTATTGATTCAAAGGAATGGCATTTTATTTTGTTTAACACTTTGTGTACCTTTCATAATGCCCCTTTAGTTTTTTTTTTTATCACACTTTATGTACTTTACAAAATTGGCTACAAAACAAAACTATTTCTAACAGTCCCTCTGGCAGGCAAGGACCAGGCTAAACGAAAGTCGGACATTTAAACCCAATCTATTTTAATAAGTTCAAACATACCGTAGTTTTTTTCCTTTCAATCTGCCGTCCTGCATTCTTGGATTCTATTTTCAGAAACTCCATACCATTTTCCATTCCTCAGATACCAAGCTTATAAAAACAGAACTCCAGGGACATGTATAGCAGACACCATGGGTGTTGCTGCCTAAATAGCCCTAGTTGTATTGTCCCAGGCATTTTATTAGCAAGCAATCACTAAGTACCCTGATAGTTCCCGGGCATGCTAAAAATAACATCTGGTTACATAAGTTTCTGAACACCTGAGAGTGGTAATGTAAGGTTACATCAAACTCATCACGTGAAAAACCGTCTGTTTTGTTGAAGTCCTAGAGTGCATTTAAGGAGAGAAATTTAAAGGGCTTGTCTTAGTATTCATGACAAATGCCAGCAAAGTTCTGCAGCATCGCTACAAAAGCACTACGACACTTTGCCTCCTGTGGGCCATCGCCTCTTACTTGTGGAAAACGTAGAGACAGGAACAGAGTGGTGCAATAATTTGCTAGTAGAGGAACAAAAACGTGGTGCCATAGGCCCTATTTTAACGTAGTGCAAAATGTCAACAGACCACCTACTTCCAATATACCCTCCCCCATGTGAACATCACTTCACCTGACCCTTGCCTAAGTAGTCCCATGCTCATGCTTATCCACACACTTTGTTCAGTGCAGTGCTCAAAACAGTGCCCCACCTCTACTAGTAAATATACTATTGCCCATCCCCCACAGCAAAACTTCCATTTTTCCCCTAGTGATCATCACAGGTCATAGAAATGCATTATCAATTGTTACTTCTCCCTGTATGGCGCCACTGCTTACCTGAATTATCACAGCAGAGCACCTCCTGCCAGTAATTCCTCTCCAACACACTCACACAAAGCACCCTCTTTTCGAGCAATAGCACATGTGCATGGCCTCTTTTTTGTTTTGATGAATCTGTGTAGACTGTAGCCACAGTATCATATTCTGAGGTACCCGTGTTGTCATTGCCATTGTAGCTCATTCATTACAAGGCTTAAAAATTCTTTGCATTCAGTCATGCTCATAACTGTGGGAATGCAGAATCACTTAAAGAGGACCTTCACCAAATTTTTCATATTGATTTAGACGCACAATGTAATATTTTATTTTTTATTTCATGTCTCCATTGCAAAGATATTAGCAATCAAAGTAATCAGCAATGCAGCAAACAGTTATTATTTTTTTTAAGTTCAAGTGGGCATTACCAGAGAGATTTCACTGGGGGCGTGTACTTTTTTCTCTTTCTGATACTGACCAATCTTAAGCAAGCAGTAACACACTGGATAAAGAAGATCACATGTGCACAATAGCTTAGAACAGGCTCTGTGTGAGACATGTGCTGGAACATAGCAGACCTGAGTGTGATTAATTAAGAGCTTTCCCTCTCATCTCTGGTAGTCAGTGTGGACAGAGAGGCAGTACTGATGAAGTCATTACAAACACTTCTAGCAGTTCTCCTCTCAAATTCAAATGAGCTTTATTGGCAGGGCCAAATACACAGTAGCATTACCAAAGCAAGTGTAGTTTTGCCAACTCAGCTCTACTGCCTTTTCCCTGTATACCGACTGCTGCAGATGACAGCTCTTAATCACACTCAGGTCTGCTGTGCTCCAGCACATGTATTAATGAGTAATAATTCTAAAGTGAGCAAATCAGACTGGGCCATTATGTCTCACACACAGCAGAGTCTGTTCTAAGCTATAGTGGGGGCATGTTCTTTTTACCTTTGTATGTGGATGCATGCTTATTTTTTGCAGAGCTGGCAATACTATGAGTGCTACTAAAACTGTTTGGGATGAGATTCAACTCTGCAACACTGCCTCTTCCCTCACACTGATTGCCAGAGATAAGAGCTGAAAGCTGTGAATTAAGCACACTCAGGTCTGCTGTGCTCTAGCACATCATCACTCTGCAGTGAGGACAGCAGACTGTTTGTCAATACATGTCTCATACTGAGCCTGTTCTAAACTATTGTTGGGGGTGTCCTTCATTCCCCAGTGTGTTGCTGCCTGCTTATGATTGGTCAGCTCCAAAAAAAAGGAAGAAGTACATGCCCCAGAGAAATCTCTGGTAAAATAAAATCTCACAGCCGCTAAATGAATACAAACCCTTCAACCTACCCTCAGATCCTTCAATATAATAGACCCAGACCAGACTCCCTCTTAATATAGACCTTAGACCAGACTAGTCCATAGCAAATGTACAGATACTCAGCCTATCACATTCCAGCAGTTTTCCCGGATACCGCCACGGACAACATAATGATACTATGACTAGTGTCAGGACATTGTCTGTGACGATATTGTGTCGACCCGCCACCACAATTGTGGGTTACCAGGGCAATGGGGTACTCAGAGCCGAGCCCGTAGAAGTCTATGGGATTTTGTCACAGGTAGCTGTGGCTCGGTCTGTGGCCCTGGCGGTCTGGCGTATGTTGGGGATATATTTTACAGGGGATTGATTTATGTACAGTTCGTGACGCCACCTGTAGTGTTCTGGTAATTAGTACCAGCGCTGCTGTAGATCTCTGAGGGGATGGTGAGGCAGCTAGATGTCGGGTCCCCTACAGGTGGGACTGGTCCCTCAAAGTCTATGTGAGTAGTGAAGTCGGGTGCAGATAAAGAACACAGTCTCACACGGTCAGCGTCTTTCCATACCTTTACTTGCAAGATGTTAAGGCAGGTCCCAGGGAGGCTGATCCACGGAGAGTGTATTTTGAGGCAGCAGCTGGACAAGTTAGGGGCCTCCTTTAACTCTAATATAACGAGGACAACCAGCCTGAAGCGTAGTTCCCTCTAATCTTCAGCAATGCTTGCTGTACCTGCCCAGTCAGCTTTGTGTTAGGGGCCTTCCTGTGAAGGAGCTGAATCCTTTCGTGGTCCTGCAGAACTCCAAAGTCTTCACTCCCCCTGACCCCAGCTACGTACTGACTATAAGGGCTTGTCTGCCGCGACCTAGGTCCGGTAGATTCCTGGTTTTTCTGTCTCTGTGCCTGAAACAACAGTGACTCTTCGGTCCCCCATGACCGGTTACAACGTGCTGGACTTCTGCAATCCGTTAAGCACAAATCTTATAAATCCACTTGCCTTTCGCCTTGTCCACGCTGGTAACATAACACTCTTACTAGCCAAGGGTCGAGCAGTCACTTCTTTCCTTTTCCTTCCTATCAAGTTAGCCACAGATGCCAGTTATCACAGGCAGGAGCACGTCACTGTACCTGATACCGTCCTATAGACAGGAATGCTGAAGACTTTTCTGGGTTACAACTTGTTCTTTCCTTCAATGTATGCTGAGGAGATGACACAGCTCTGACCAGACTAAGGTGTATTCCAACACCTATACCAGACTCCACTTTCCCAAGCTGATGAGATAGCAATCTAGACTCCTTCCTCCCTCCAGATACAGACTCTCTCACTGTAGTCCAGACGCAGACTCTCCACGTCCTTACTGCCCGAAGACAGGAACTAGACGACTGACTAAAATCACTCCTACACATACCTTCTTGACCACTCCCTAGAGTATACTCCACTACCCTAAGGGTGTGTCTAGTGTGTGTAGAGTGAATGCATATTGAGCATTAGCCGCTGCCTCGCCATACACTCTCCAGGGTACTGCGTGTGCCTACCACCAGGCTACACATTCCCCCATGGTAAACGACAGCACTCCCGGGCTGTGAAATACAAAAGACATTTTGTTTATGCAATAACAATAACAATAACATCTTCCCATCCGGGAGGTGAGAACACCTTGAACGTTACAAACTTTTATAGAAAAATACAAATATCAAATGGCATTCAATAAATAAATTTACAATATACTTGTGAAGGACCCGCACCAAACCTTCACGTGGGTCCTGGGTGGGCTGCAGGACGTCCGATTGCAGACCTCACTCAGTGCCACACCAAACGGGTTTTGTTTTTTTCAGAGTAGTTATGGATGGTTTTGTAAAACCAAGATAGGGCGCCGAAGCGCAACTATGTACAAGAAAGTTCCGGGTTAGCATAGTCCTTAACCTCAAAAGTCCATTTGCAAAAGAAGACATATTATATTAAACCACATTATCAAAGTGCAACTGTTTATCATATATCAATTATCAATTATCATTTACCCAGCCGGGCATTCTATAATTAGAAATATGTATTCACTATTTTTAATCTGTGCAAAACTTTTTCAAAAACATTTTAAACTTTCTGCTTTCTACTTGGGTAGATCCGATAGGGATCTCACCAACTCTTTACTACTTATTCATTTTCTGCAAATACTTTTTCCACTACATTTTCCACCCCGGGGGCTGGAACAAACGCAATGGGCCCTCGATCCCAAGACCAGCAAATCATGTGCTGCGATCAGGGTCTGGGTCGCAACAGTTCTGGTGCTAACCTCCAGGGGCGCAACTGGTACAGTCTCTTCACATGACACCGATTGCGTCTCAATTACTGTTAGCGATATGGACCGCGTTAGGGATTGCGATCGAGACTGTGTCGCACGTTGCGATGAAGAGGTGACTTTAATTCGTGATGCACTTTGGGTCGCATGTTGCGATGACTTTGCAGGGGGCGATGCTGGGGCAACGGCCGGACGCTGCTTGTACTGGAGAACGGGGACGCTGCGGCAATGGTGACGGTACCGGCGTCTGGGACGGGTCGCGGACGATGGCGACGTTCAGGGCATACCACCCCTTCATTCCCCAATGCCGCGTAATAGGTGACTATATCTCCGTTCACTAAGTCCCTCCCGGATGACCTTGCGGCAGGTGAGATTCCACGTCACGCCTGCTGACGAAGACCCCTGGGTAGAGGCCCGTTCACGGTATAAAGCCCCAGCCCTTCCGGAGCTGGAACTCAGCCACACACCCCCGCCGCCGCGGTTCCCGTAAGGTACCTTTGTCGCGACGGACAGTCTCCTTGTCGGGGAATCAGCTCAGCATACTGTCGCTGGCGGTTCTTCTGGATTTCCCGCTCTTCCTCCTGCTGGCGCCTCTTTTTCTCACGACCCTCCGCCATTCGTGCTCCCACTGGGCGGTGTAGGCGACGTCATCCAGGCGCGCCATTTCGTCCCAGTACCACATCTGGTAAATGACGGACAGGACCCCTCCGGTTGTCCCTGCCGGGGACCGATAATCTGCTGCGGCCTCTTGGCCGGGGGGGCGTTCCGGGATTGGCTGTACCTCCTCAACCTCCTCCGCATCCACCGCTTCACCAGTGGGATCGGGAACGGTACTTTCGGGGGCAAGCCTCCGGTTGCTCCTTCGCCTTGGGCAGCAGACTCTTCGGTTTTTGGAATCGTGGGGGTTCATTGAGGGGAGGGGACCCGTGTTCGTCAATTGCCACTTCAGCAGGTTACAGCGGCGTCTCTCTATCTCTCCAGTCCAGGTTGAAACTTCTTTAGGCGTGCGTTCTCCTCCTGAAGCTCTAACAACGCCTGTTGCAGGTGCAGGATTGCATAAGTCCCGATGCTGATGGCAGCTTGGCGGGGGCAACGGGGCCTGCCTTCCTCCGCGCCCCCCTCGGCTGCGCACGTCCTGCCTCCATCAATTTCCAGAGATTCTTTTCTTCTTTCTGTGGAGACATCCGGTCTCTTCCGTGGAGGTGGGGTTTGCGTCTCCTCCTCCTCGCAGGGAAGGTGAAGAGGAGGCGGACCTCCTTTGCTGTAGGGCAGGACCGCATGTTGTAGTAGCACTCGAGAGGGCAAGGCATTTTCTTCGCGCCACAGGGGGGTAGACGCCCACGAAGGTACGCCCCCTTCTTCTCCAGCGCCTGAGGGCGCGAATATGGCGACAAAAATGGCGATTTTGGCGCCAAAAGTGCAAACAGTCCTTTTTACAAAAACAAGTCTTAGGCACCAGGGCTCGCAATTTCGCGAGTTTGGTATCCTGTTCGTGACGCCAAGTTTTGTTTGTCGACCCGCCACCACAATTGTGGGTTACCAGGGCAATGGGGTACTCAGAGCCGAGCCCGAGAAGTCTATGGGGTTTTTGTCACAGGTAGCTGTGGCTCGGTCTGTGGCCCTGGCGGTCTGGCGTATGTTGGGGATATATTTTACAGGGATTGATTTATGTACAGTTCGTGACGCCACCTGTAGTGTTCTGGTAATTAGTACCAGCGCTGCTGTAGATCTCGAGGGGATGGTGAGGCAGCTAGATGTCGGGTTCCCCTACAGGGGGACTGGTCCCTCAAAGTCTATGTGAGTAGTGAAGTCGGGTGGCAGATAAAGAACACAGTCTCACACGGTCAGCGTCTTTCCATACCTTAATTGCAAGATGTTAAGGCAGGTCCCAGGGAGGCTGATCCACGGAGAGTGTATTTTGAGGCAGCAGCTGGACAAGTTAGGGCCTCCTTTAACTCTAATAAACGAGGACAACCAGCCTGAGCGTAGTTCCTCTAATTCTTCAGCAATGCTTGCTGTACCTGCCCAGTCAGCTTTGTGTTAGGGGCCTTCCTGTGAAGGAGCTGAATCCTTTCGTGTCCCTGCAGAACTCCAAAGTCTTCACTCCCCCTGACCCCAGCTACGTACTGACTATAAGGGGCTTGTCGCCGCGACCTAGGGTCCGGTAGATTCCTGGTTTTTTTCTGTCTCTGTGCCTGAAACAACAGTGACTCTTCGGTCCCCAGTGACCGGTTCCAACGTGCTGGACTTCTGCAATCCGTTAAGCACAAATCTTATAAATCCACTTGCCTTTCGCCTGTCCACGCTGGTAACATAAGCATCTTACTAGCCAAGGGTCGAGCAGTCACTTCTTCCTTTTCCTTCCTATCAGTTAGCCACAGATGCCAGTTATCACAGGCAGGAGCACGTCACTGTACCTGATACCGCCTCTAGACAGGAATGCTGAAGACTTCTGGGTTACAACTGGTTCTTTCCTCATGTATGCTGAGGAGATGACACAGCTCTGACCAGACTAAGGTGTATTCCAACACCTATACCAGACTCCACTTTCCAAGCTGATGAGATAGCAATCTAGACTCCTTCCTCCCTCCAGATACAGACCTCTCACTGGTAGTCCAGACGCAGACCTCCACTCCTTACTGCCCGAAGACAGGAACTAGACTGACTGACTAAAATCACTCCTAACATACCTTCTTGACCACTCCCTAGAGTAAACTCCACTACCCTAAGGGGGTGCTAGTGTGTGTAGAGTGAATGCATATTGAGCATTAGCGCGCCTCGCCATACACTCTCCAGGGTACTGCGTGTGCCTACCACCAGGGCTCACAATATCCCGAATAAAGAGGACTAGAGTTGAGCGAAACAGGTCGGCCAGATCATAAGTCGCAGACTTTTGCCAAAGTCGGGTTTCGCCGACTGAAACCGACCATAGTGCGAAGTCGGCCATGAAGTCGGCAAAACGGGCGCCAAAGTCGGATTTCCCAGAATGCTTGCAGGTGCCTTTTTCAGCCAATGAGCAAGGACAGATGTGGAGCCCAGCTGTGCTTGGATTCCTAATCTCCAGAAGGGCACTGAAGGTAACCACTACTAGAGGTCCAATATATACATTCACACACCTTCACCCATCCCTAGAGCCACCAGAGGGAGCTGTTTAGACAGATAAAGGAGGGTGAAGACAAAGAAGCAGAGCTTAGTGGTGCAGTGAGGTTGAGAGTGTTGTGAGCGCATTAGCGCAGAGTGTGGTGCAGTCTAGCACACGGAGCAGAGCTCAAAGAGAGAGATTTCAGCTGTTAGTTGAGGAGTCGAAGTCGCAGCTTGTAGTCTAGTTCAACCGAGTGGAGGCTAGTAAAAGTGGGACGGAAACCACTCCAGCCCTAGTCAG
>JARQOD010000002.1:561712506-561758494 GCA_033576555.1 Oophaga sylvatica | reverse complement strand
AATCGCTTGGCTGATTCCAGATAAACCAGATTCTTATGGTCCGTGAGGACCACCACCTGATGTTTGGCTCCCTCCAGCCAATGTCTCCACTCTTCAAAAGCCCACTTCATGGCCAATAACTCCCGATTACCCACGTCATAATTACGTTCAGTTGGAGAAAATTTTCGAGAGAAAAAGGCACAAGGGTTACTTTTAGAGGTCTCTGGATCTCTTTGGGACAAAACGGCACCTGCCCCAATTTTAGAGGCATCAACCTCCACCTGAAATTGCAGAGAAACATCAGGCTGCCGTAGAACAGGAGCAGAAGTGAATCTCCGCTTAAGTTCCTGAAACGCAGAGACTGCCTCAGGAGGCCAATTCACCACATCAGAACCCTTTTTGGTCAAATCAGTCAATGGTTTAACAATAACAGAAATTACCAATAAATTTACGATAAAAATTGGCAAAACCCGAGAATCTCTGAAGAGCCTTTAATGAAGTAGGTTGGACCCAATCACAGATGGCCTGAACCTTGACCGGGTCCATTTCAATAACAGATGGGGACAAAATGAATCTCAGAAATGAGATCCTCTGTACGCCAAAAAGACACTTTGATCCTTTCACATACAGAGCATTCTCTCTCAAAATCTGGAACACAGTCCGAACATGTTTCACATGAGAGTCCCAGTCATTGGAAAAAATCAAGATATCATCCAAATAAACAATCAGAAATTTATCCACAAAATCCCTGAAAATGTCATTCATGAAGGACTGGAAGACGGAAGGAGCATTAGTGAGCCCAAAGGGCATCACTAGGTACTCAAAATGCCCCTCTGGGGTATTAAACGCCGTCTTCCATTCATCCCCGTGCTTAATGCGAATAAGGTTATACGCCCCCCTGAGGTCAAGCTTGGTAAACCAAGTAGAACTTTTCACCCTGGAAAACAGGTCAGAAATCAAGGGTAACGGATATTGATATTTCACAGTGATATTGTTCAAGAGACGATAATCAATACACGGCCTTAATGAACCATCCTTTTTGGCCACAAAGAAAAAACCGGCACCCAAGGGTGAAGAGGATGGTCTGATATGACCCTTCTCCAATGACTCCTTGATATAAGACCGCACAGCGTCATGTTCAGGTACAGACAAGTTAAAAAGGCGACCTTTAGGGAATTTACTACCAGGCACCAATTCAATAGCGCAGTCATAGCTCCTATGGGGGGCAAGGATGCAGATTTACTTTCGCTAAACACATCAGAAAAATCAGTCAAAAAGTCAGGAACATCCTGAGCCTGGGGAGAGGCAGAAAAAACAGGAGTGTTGGCATTAACACATTGGCAGCCCCAACTGGTTACAGACACAGATTTCCAATCCAAAACAGGATTATGAGACTGTAACCAAGGGAAACCTAGTACAATAATGTCATGCAGATTATACAGCACCAAAAATTTGCAACTCTCCTGATGATCAGGTTCAACCCTCATTATCACCTGAGTAGGAACTGGGGTTTATTCTCAGCCAAAGGGGTAGAATCAATCCCCAGTAGGGGAATAGACTTCCGTAGGGGTATCAAGGGAAACCCACAACGTTTAGCAAAATCAAAATCCATCAGGTTAATAGCTGCTCCCGAATCAACAAAAGCCTTAGCAGAAAATGTGGACAGGGAGCAAATCAGGGTAACAGTCAACAGAAATTTAGTCTGAACACTACCCAAGACAACTGAGCGTGCAAAACATCTTCCCCGCTTAGGGCAGACTGAAATAGCATGAGAGGCGTCACCACAGTAGAAACATAACCCATTGCGTTTTGAAACTCATGACGCTGTGCCCCAGAAGCCACTCTATCACACTGCATGTGTTCAGAAGCTGGTTCACAAGGCAACACTATTCCACGCATACCTCTACGCTCACGCAAACGTCTGTCAATTTGAATCGCTAATGACATAGAATCATTGAGACCAGAGGGAGCAGGCAAATCCACCATAACATCTTTTACATTCTCTGACAGACCCTTCCGAAAAAAGGCTGCCAAAGCATCGTCATTCCATTTGGTCAGGACTGCCCACTTTCAGAATTTCTGACAGTACAACTCAGCGTCCTCAAGCCCCTGATTTAATGCCAACAATTTTTTTTCAGCTTGATCAGTGACATTAGGTTCATCGTACAATAACCCCAGAGCCAGAAAAAATGCATCAACATTACTCAAAACAGGGTCCCCAGGTGTCAGGGAAAAAGCCCAATCCTGAGGATCGCCGCGCAGGAGAGAGATGACAATTTGAACCTGCTGTGCTGCGTTCCCTGAGGACTTAGGTTTTAAGGCAAAAAACAACTTACAGTTATTTTTGAAATTCAGAAATTTAGCTCGATCCCCCAAAAATAAATCTGGCAATGGGATCCTAGGTTCCACAACCGGCAACCCTGCAAGATAGGTAGCAATACTCCGAACTTCAGTGGCAAGCTGATCCACACGGCCAGACAACTGTGCAAACTCCATTGAGAGAAAAAAAAAATTCCTCCACAGCACCCATAGAAAAAGAGGGAAAAAAAAATGCAACAAACAGAGAAAAAAAAAAAATTTCTGACAACTTCCCTTTTTTTTTTTTTTCCTTTTACTATTTTTCCCTTCTGTTGAGTACCATATAATTTTCAGTTTGGGCCGGGGATACTGTTATGATTTGGTAGCTGAGGAGAGCAGGCAAAAACGGCAATACACCAGAGAGGTTGGAATCTACTGGATTGCAGTACCCTGACTAACCACCACAACTAAAGGCAGCCGTGGAGCGTACCTACGTTGGTCCTAGACGCCTCGTCACAGCCTGAGAGGTTAACTACACCTAAAGATAGAAAGAGGAAAGCTATCTGCCTCGGAGCAGATCCCCAAAGAACATAGGAAGCCCCCAAACATGTAATGGCGGTTAGACAAGAGGAAATACAGACACAGACAGAAAATAGTAAGAGCAAACGTTGGGGCCCAATCTGCCTAGAAAGAAAAAGGATAGGAAGGACTCTTACTGCAATCCAAAAAAACCATAAAAAATACCAACTCTACTAATTGCAAAAACACCTGAGATCACACGACCTCTACCACCTAAATTAGTTCTCTGGTGTAACAAAACTAAGCCGCAGCCACTGAAAAAACTGGAAAAGGCAAATGAACAAATAACAGAGGCTCAGATAAACTGAGAGGAGCACAAGCCCCCGGAGGGGACCTGGCTGACCTCCACAGAAGTGCAGGGAACAATGCAAAATGCAAGCACAAAAATAAAAACAGAAAATATCTTATCTGAGAGCAGGAGAAGAGGCAAGACTCAGCAAGCTTCCAAGTGAACCAGGAACCACAGTTGAGACAAGAACAATTGATCACCGGCAACCATGATGGGAGGGAACCTCCCTTATATAAGACCAGTCTGTAACTCCTGATTGCCAATCTTCATTGAATAGTTCAGTACTGTTTGTAACCACCAGAGGGAGCTTCTGCTCAGAATTCATTTCTAACACATTCACAACAGTACCGTATATCTGCTGGTATTATGGTCAAATACATATTGAGAGAGCGTCTGTGTGTGACTCCGGAAATAAATACAGAGATTTAAATTTTCCCCTACACCATATACAGCTGTACGCTCTTCATACAGTACCGTATATCTGCTGGTATTACGGTCAAATACATACTGAGTGAGAGTCTGTGTGTGACTCCGGAAATATATACGAAGATTTAAATTTTCCCCTACACCGTATACAGCTGTACGCTCCTCATACAGTACCGTATATCTGCTGGTATTACGGTCAAATACATACTGAGTGAGCGTCTGTGTATGACTCCGTAAATATATACGGAGATTGAAATTTTTCCCTACACCGTATACAGCTGTACGCTTCTGATAGAGTACCGTATATCTGCTGTTTGTATTACGGTCAAATCCATACTGAGTGAGCGTCTGTGTGTGACTCCGTAAATATATACGTAGATTTAAATTCTTCCCTACACCGATACTGCTGTACGCTTCTGATACAGTACTGTATATCTGCTGTTATATACGGTGAAATCCATACTGAGAGAGCGTCTGTTTGTGACTCCGGAAAAAATACGGAGATTTAAATTTCCCCCACACCGCATACAGCTGTACGCTCCTCATACAGTACCGTATATCTGCTGGTATTACGTCAATACACATTGAGTGAGCGTCTGTGTGTGACTCCGGAAATATATACGGAGATTTAAATTTTTCCCTACACCGTATACAGCTGTACGCTCCTCATACAGTACCATATATCTGCTGGTATTTTTGGTACATTTTCCCAAACATGAGGAAGTATAGTGGAAGAGGCCGCGGACGTGGGCGGGGGGGGCCAGCTGGTACTAATGGTGGTGGTGCTGCATCTGCTGGTAGTGCCAAAAACACAATAGCACCTAAGGCAGGAGGTGTTGAGCCTGCGTCATCGTCTGGCTCCAGAAGGCCTGGAAGGCTCCCTTTTCTGGGAGTAGGTAAACCGCTTTTAAAGCCGGAGCATCAGGAACAGGTTTTGGCTTACATTGCCGAAACAGCCTCCAGCTCTATCGCCTCCTCTTCTGAAGTTTCAAAAACTGCAAACACTGAGTCGTCAGTGCAGGCTCCTGGTCAGGAACAACACCTTTCCTTGGGTCCTTCACCCCCAACATAAGTGAAGGATGCGGCAGGCCACACTTCAGATTACTCCCTAGAGCTTTTTTCACATATCATGCCTAAGTTATCAAGTGAAATCCTGAATTCCCCAGTCCAAGATGAATATGACATGGAGTGCACTGATGCATAGCCAGTGCTATATGATTCTGCTGGTACATTCACCCAGAGCACTGCATTGCCCTCGCAGTCTACTGAGCCAGATTTTGACCCTGATGAAACTCAGGTGCCCCTTCCCGCATACTATACCACCTTACACAGAGGAAGGTGCAGATGAAATTGAAGAGGAGATGATGGATGACCCAGTTGTTGACCCGGATTGGCATCCATTGGGGGAAGAGGGTGCCGCTGGCAATAGCGCAGAAGAGGAGGATCTGCAGCAGGCATCGACATCGCAGCTGCGGTTATCTGGCAGGCTCGTAGCAGTCCAAAACTTGTTAAAAAACAAAAAGAGTTGCAGGACAGCTTGGTCAAATTAGCACAGCATGCAAGCCCTGAAAATTTTTCCCATAGTAGGAAGAGTGCAGTGTGGCACTTTTTTGACCAAAATCCTATTGATGAGGCTAAGGTTATCTGTAAGAAGTGCGGAAGGACCTTTAGCCGAGGGAAAATTCTCCGAAATTTGAATACCAGTTGCATGCTTAGATATGTAAACACCATGCACTTGCAAGCGTGGACGGACTACAAAACCTCAGGTAGCACACATGCACCTGCTCCGACTGAAGGTAGCCAGCAACGCTACATCACTTCCCCCACTGTAAGCCCACCGGTTAGCACACCACCAGCAAGAAATGTTGAGGTGTCGTCGCAAGGCCAAAGCAGTCAGGGAATCACAATGTTTTTCCAACGAAAGACTGCATCTAGGCCATCACCACCACCGCCACCATCACCATCACCAACCCCCTCTCAGTCCGCCATGTCCACCGCTAGTTCCACCATATGCAGTTCTCAAGTCCAGCTCACCCTAGCAGAGATTCTGAGTAAGACAAGAAAGTACTCATCCTCTCATCTGCGTACTCTGGCTTTGAATGCCTACATTGCCAAACTGATCTCATTAGAGATGATGCCTTTCCGTTTGGTTAAAAGCGCAGCATTCCGAGAGCTCATGGCCTACACTGTCCCATGCTATGACCTACCCAGTCGGCACTTCTTTTCTAGAAAAGCCATCCCTGCCCTCCACCTGCATGTGAAAGACCGCATTGTCCATGCACTCAAACAATCAGTGAGTGAAAAGGTGCACCTCACAACAGATGCATGGGCCAAGAGGCAGGGCCGGCTCCAGGTTTTTATGTGCCCTGGGCGAAAGAGTCTCAGTGGGCCCCCTTAACACAGACCACGATTCATGATGCACAGATACTGCAGAGAAATATGGTATAGCACAACGCCAAACACTTCTCTTCTTCCATTACATGACTGATACCTATTGTAAATTGTACAATAGCTCAAAAAACGCCAAATCCTCACAGCGCACAGTACAGACTGGACAGTACAGTACCCCATACAATATTATGGGCACCACATAGTCTCCCCCTCATCACCCATATAACACCCCATGCAGGATGTCACCCCGCCATCCCCCATATAGTGCTCCATACAGAATACTGGACCCAATAAAATGCTCCATACAGAATACTGGACCACATATAATGCTCCATACAAAATATGGAGCTCTCCTCTACACTGTGCTGCGTTCTGCACTGTTACGGCTCAGGAAAGGGCACTGTGAAAAGACTCCCCATTATCATCATCATTGCCTCCCCATCATCATCATTGCCTGCCCATCATCATCATCATTGTCTCTCTATCATCATCATCATTGCCTCCCCATCATCATCATCATTTTATCCCCATCATCATCATCATTGCCTCCCCATTATCATTGCCTCCCCATCATCATCATCATTGCCTCCCCATTAATATCATCATCATCATTGCCTTCCCATTATCATTGCCTCCACATCATCATCATTATCATTGCCTCCCCATTAATATCATCATCATCGCCTTCCCATTCTCATTGCCTCCCCATCATCATCATCATTGCCTCCCCATTAATAACATCATTATCATTGCCTTCCCATTATCATTGCCTCCCCATCATCATCATTGTCATTGCCTCCCCATTAATATCATCATCATCATTGCCTCCCCATTAATATCATCATCATCATTGCCTTCCCATTATCATTGCCTCCCCATCATTATCATCATTGCCTCCCCATTAATATCATTATCATCATTGCCTTTTCATTATCATTGCCTCCCCATCATCATCATTATCACTGCCTCCCCATTAATATCATCATCATCATTGCCTCCCCATTAATATCATCATCATCATTGCCTTCCCATTATCATTGCCTCCCCATCATCATCATCGCCTCCCCATTAATATCATCATCATCATTGCCTTCCCATTATCATTGCCTCCCATCATCATCATTATCATTGCCTCCCCATTAATATCATCATCATCATTGCCTCCCCATTATCATTGCCTCCCCATCATCATCATCATCGCCTCCCCATCATTATTGCCTCCTCACCATCACTGCCTCTCCTCACCACCATCACACTACAGCACCGCAGGCACACACTCTCTCACATACACACACGCAGGCACACACACACACCTCACCTGTCCGGCGTCCGCGCCCTCTGTGCCACAGCCGGCCGCTGAATGATTACATCATTCAGCGGCGCTGCTGTGAGAGAGGAAGCGCCGGCGCAGGCGCCCCCTGGAGCCCGGAGCTGCGGCAGCGGAGGCACGGGGAGAGGTAATTATTGCGCCAGCTGCTGCCGGGGCCCTGAGCAAGCAGGGGGTCCAGTGGCGGCGCTGACACCGCTAACGGGCGCCGGGGTGCCCGACGGCGAGTGGGCCCCCCGCCTACTCAGGGCCCCGGCACTTGCCCGGGTATGCCGGGTGCTGACGCCGGCCCTGCCAGTAGGCATGGCCAGGGCCGTTACTTGTCCATAATGTGGTGGATGCAGGGTCCACAGGGGACAGCGGCGGTGGGACAGTGCGGCCTAGCCCACGGTATAGGCAACAGTTGGCTGTAGGCGTTCGACCCTCCTCCTCCAGAAGCGAAAGCTCGTCAACAGAGCGCAGTCGCACAAGCACTCCATCCGCAGCTGCCAGTGTTGCACACGAGGTGTCCCACTATCGAACAGCTAGTGGTAAGCGTCAGCAGGCTGTTTTAAAGATGATGTCTTTGGGTGACAACAGACACACTGGAGGTACTGGCCGACTACTTGCAGCGAGAAACTGAGTAATGGCTGAGCAGTCTACATCTTGAGCCAGGCAAGGTAGTCAGTGATAACGGACGTAATTTTGTGGCGGCCATAGCCCTGGCAAAACTTAGACACATCCCTTGCCTGGCTCACACCTTGAACCTGGTGGTGCAGTGTTTCATAAATAATTATCCGGAGTTACCTGCCCTGCTCCATAAGGTGCGAAGACTGTGCTCGCAAATCCGTAGACTCCAGTCGTATGCAGAGGCTGCAGCGATCGCTCCACCTCAGCCTAATCATAGACGTTGCAACAAGGTGGAACTCCACCATGCCATGGTTGAGATGCTGTGCAAAAAGAGGCAGGCTGTAATGCATTTGTGGGAGGATACACGGGCGGGCAGTTTGAGGGCAGACATCGAGTTGTCGGGTGTGCAGTGGTCAAAGCTGAAAGACCTCTGTAAAATCCTTCAGTGTTTTGAGGAATGCACACGGCTGGAAAGCGCAGACGACTCCATCATAAGCATGAGCATCCCACTTATGTGTCTGCTCATGCAAACTTTGACGCACATTAAGGATCAGACGTCTGCAGCGGAGGAGTAAGAGGAGGAGGAAGAGGGAAGCCTTGATGACAGTCAGCCATTGTCTGCTCAGGGAACTGTCCTGGACTAGGTGGAGGAAGAGGAGGAGGATGCTTATCAGGGGGCAAGAGAAAATGTTGGCTTGCCAAGGTCAGGTACAGGGTTTGTGCATGACTGGAGGGATGTGGATTTGGCAGAAAGTGCTCCTCCACCCACCACTGGCAGTGCATCATTGACACCTGGAACATTGGCCCACATGTGTGATTATCTCTTGCGGATCCTAAAAAGGGACCCCCGCATTGCCAAAATTATGAAGGATGACGACTACTGGTTGGCCAGCATCCTCGATCCACGCTATAAAGGCAAATTACAGAACATCATGCCACAGGAGAACCTAGAGCTAATATTGGCGAACAAACAAGCAACTCTGGTAAACCATTTGTTAGAGGCATTCCCAGCACACAGCAGCGGTGCAGGTTCTACCTCGAGCCGTACTGGGCAACATGGAAGAGGTGTTTGTGGCGCACACAGCCGAAGTGGCGTTGGAGACAGGGGTTTCATGACCATGTTGTGGACTGATTTCTTGAGTAACGCTCACACGACTCGTAATACTGAATTGATTGCAACAGACAGGAGACAGCAGTTGTCAACTATGGTTCAAAATTACCTCTCCTCCCCTATCGATGTTCTCCCTCACAGGTCATTCCCCTTTCACTACTGGGCCTGTAAACTGGACACCTGGCCTGAATTGGCGCAATATGCCTTACAGGAGCTCGCTTGCCCTGCTGGTAGTGTGCTATCAGAAAGAGTCTTCAGTGCTGCTGGATCAAATCCTGACAGAAAGAAGGACCCGGCTGTAGACCCAAAATGTAGGTGATCTCACCTTCATTAAAATGAACCATGCCTGGGTTTCAAAGGATTTTGTACCACCTTCCCCTGATGACACATAGGTTGCCAGCAAAATGGCTCGCTTTGTCCTCCTCTTCCTCCAATTCCTCCATTTGCAGCTGCTGAACGTCCAGCCTACACCTCAACATATGCCAGTTTTTCCACCTCCCTGACTGGGCTGTACCACCCCCCACAACTTTAGCCAAATAACCCCCAGTTTTCAATGCATTACTATTATTATAAAGTAAATTAAGGTTGACAAGCTTAAGTAATAAGAATTGATGTCGTTGGCATTGAAATGGGCACTGTAGGTGTGTTTACTGTCCTCCACTCCCTGCCGACTTTTATTCCCCATTGACTTGCATTTGGGTCGGGTTTCGGTTGGAACTCCAACTTTTGCCGATAGTCGGCTGATTTCGTTCGACTCAACTTTTGCTAAAGTTGGGTGGTCCGAAACCCGACTCGACCCTCCCGGAGGAAAGTCGCTCATCTCTAAAGAGGACTGCTAGAATCGTGAGGATTGAGTATTTTTAGAGATCATGTGGCGACTGGTTAGATTCTTCTAGGTTTAAAGGGGTTGCTTAACACTGCAAAACTGTTTTTCCTTGGCATAGATATTGTCAAAATAACAGAAGCACACCCATGGATCCAGTCCAGGCCAGTCCTGAGGTCTGCACTAGCTCCAGAAGTCATGTCTGTGCCATCCAGATGCCACAGGACTGCTGAAGCCTGTGATTGACTGCAGTGGTCACGTGACTAGAAGAGCAGTCATTAGATGTTTCTTGGATGACCTGCTCGTCTAGCCTCCCCTGATTGTCTGCAGTCTGTGAATGGATAGTAAGTGGCAATACATTAGCCTCTGCTAACAATACAGTCACAAATCACAGCGTGCTGTAAACAGTTCGGTGAAGTTTTGCACTTGTGCTGCTTATATTATCTGGTTTAGGAAAGATAGAGAAACCTGATCAGTGCCCAACTCTTATTGGATTATACTGCTCTCTCCTGGACAGGCAGCTGCTACTGTGCTGATGTATCGCAATGACCAGGATGCAGACATTGCTGCGGATGGAAGTGAAGCACATGATCCTGTGCAGTTTCCCTGGAAGGAGAATTATCCATGTCACTCAAGACACACTGAGGAAAGATTATCAAAACTAGTGTAATGGAAAAGTAAATAAATGGCCCATAGCAACTATTCTATTAACTATTTTCCAAAAAACCTCTGCAAAATCAAAGCTAAACTGTTTAATTGATGTGGAAAACACCTCCACTTTTCATTTGCACGAGTTCTTATTCTCCTCCAGTGTTTCTTCCAGAACAGAGTTGCCAGATCCACATTAAGGGCTCAGGCATACGACCGTATTTTCGGATCCGACAAAATATCAGATTGTACTCTGACCAATGTTAATCTATGGGGCTGTGCACGTGCCCAAATTTTTCCTCGGACTGAGTCTCTCCGAGGAAAAAAATTGCAGCATGCACGATTTGCATCAGATATTCGGATCACACTCTGCCATGCAAGTCAGTGAGCCCGTGGGAAAAATTGGACTGCACTCGGATGACATCTAAGTGCAGTTTGATTTTCACGGACTGACAGAATGCATAAGATAAAGACATTTTTTTCCCACCTTCTCAACCGAGAAAATCGGATCACACTATGATCCCATATGATCAAATGCTGATACTTAAAAAAAAATGTAAACACACATGGAAGAACGCATGAGATATATTAAACGCATACACTGAAATACAGTGACACGTTGCTCAATGTATTGTTCGTGTTTGCAAACATTTTTAACGTTTCCAGCTCATACGCTGTATGTCTGCAGGTGTATACGTGCGAACTGAGCCTTGGAAGTGTCACTATATAAAATGTAAAAAAGATATATAAAAATATAGCCATAATAATCCTGACAAATACATATATGTTTTAAAGTGGTTTTGAAGCATTTGAATACATCAGACAGTGCTTGATAAATGTATTACTATTTATTTGGGGCCATTTAATGGAAATCTGTCACATCCAGGAATGCTATTTAATTGCAGACATAGGCAACAAATGCAGGTATCTAGCATTTCAATCCTGTTTAGCCGCATTACTGAAGCAGCGGCTACAGGGAGAAAATTAAGTTTTATTTTCCATACAACCACTGGCTTCCAGTGATTGGCACTTGGATTGACAGCCTGCTTTGCAGAGTGTGTGCATTCATGCGTGAGTGTGTGCATTCATGCGTGAAGTGTGTGCATTCATGCGTCAGTGTGTGCATTCATGGCTGTCAGTGTGTGCATTCATGCGTCAGTGTGTGCATTCATGCGTCAGTGTGTGTATGTGTGTGCAGACCTGGTTGTCAGACAAGGTGCAGGTGTTCACAGCACCGTGTAGTGATCGGTGACTGTAACCGCTCCCTGCACTGCCCCGATGAGTGGCAGCAAGAAGAATAAAATGTCATTTCCACCCCCCGCTGATCCAATAAGCAGGGTACACAGGGTTAAACACTGTTCACTTGTGTATTACATCTATATCTGCAAGTAAACAGCTTTTCTGGACGTGACAGGTTCTGTTTCAATAAAATACGAAATATTTCATTTTTTGAAATATAGATTTACCATCATAAGGAAATGAAAAAAAAGTGTGTGTAAACTTTTTCCCCGTATATATCCCATCTACTACATAGTACAGAAATGAATGCACGTATTATTGACCTGCATGTGCACAATAATCAATATGTCTCTCTGTCTTAGTACAGAATAAAAGTGCGACTGTTGTACCAAAGTGAGGCGGTGATTTAGACAGAGACGTGTGTCTCTTTGTATTAGATCCTTGTGTTGCCAGGAGGCCAGAAATTCAGATGTTTAATAAAATAAATGCTATGCAGAGGTTCCAGGGGAGCACAAAACATGACTTGTTCAGAAAGAGAGAGAAACACTGAGCTTCTTATTCCGTGCGGTTTATAAATGTAACCCAAGATTTTTCCTTCTGCTTTTTCAAATCAACAAGGTTTGTGTGTAATTTCCCCCAGCCCCCTCCTCTGTACAGATATGTAGATTATATATGGAGAAGGATGTGTGTGAGTGTGTGTGTACAATATATATATATATATACAGACATATATATATATATATATAATTATATATATATATATATATATATATATATTGATCGCTGAAGTAGCAGAAAGCCGAGCTTTGTTACAGCTGCCAACAGGGGGTGACATGACTTGGAAAATATTATTCTAGCAATTTTGCAAATTACCATTCACTTTGTTTAATGAGGGCACTGTTTCTTTAACCAGGCCATGCCCCTTTGACAGATGTGGGTGTGATAAGAGCTGGCCACACCCTCTTGTGATTCCTGTACGGAGAGGTGCATAGCATGGTTAGTGTCAGCAGTAGCCACAGCTCCCAGTAACAGCTGGGACTCCCTCCCCTGCATGCAGGCTGGGCAGGCGCTGGCTGCATACCCTCTCAGTCCTTAACCCTGTGTGCCCTCTGTGCAGTAAGGCTCTGTGCTGACATTGGTGCCTATTCTCTCTCCCATGTATTTATCCGCTGTGTGTGAATGCTGCCCTCTGGAGCTGTCACCGGCACTCTCCAGCCTGGCTTTGTTTCCCAACATTTCACATTGGAGAAGAAAAAGCTGCACTTGTGCTCAATGTCTCACTGAAGACCTCCAGCTCCTGGAATCCTGGAATAGACACCCTAACTACAGCCGAAGAGAAGCCGGTAGTGCTGCCAACTAAAGACTGTGCCAACCTGACTGGCAGACGGTGGACACACTAAAGGACAAGGCAGAAGTGCCATGCGTTGCTGCTGAGAGCATGCCGTGTTCCTATGGATTGTAACGTGAGTCTATGTCTGGATCCTGATGTGATTCCTCAGCATTCCCAAATGATTACCTTCTGTGCTGCGAGTACTTCCCATCCCGCCTGGAAATATTGTACCAGAAAAGGCTAATTTGTGTCCTGCGTGACCCAGCTGTAAGGCAAGAAAGCTGATCCCACCAGCCATCCTACAGGAATGCATTGTGCCCTGCTCCTAACAGACAGCTGGATATAAAGTCGTGTGTCTATATCCGCTGCACCCCTCCTCTTGTCCTCACAGTTGTTGTCTTGTGCTCTGTGCAGGAGTGTGGCTAGCCCTGAGGATGTCCCGCTGGCTCTTCTTAACCCTTCCGTTCCTATGGCAGACGCTGGCGACGGCTCTCACCTTGGAGATGGGCTTATATGATGGGGAACGGGGAAGAGAAGTTAAATGTGAGCCTATTCAAATTCCCATGTGTCAGGGCATTGGCTACAACATGACTAGAATGCCCAACTACGTTGGCCATGAGTCTCAGGCTGAAGCTGCGGTGAAACTTTTGGAGTTTGCCCCCCTTGTGGAGTATGGCTGTCACATACATCTTCGCTTTTTTCTCTGCTCTCTTTACGCTCCCATGTGCACTGAGCAGGTGTCCACTTCAATTCCTGCTTGTAAGCCTATGTGTGAAATTGCACGTCAGAAGTGTTCCCCAATAATGGAGCGCTTTAATTTTGGATGGCCAGAGTCTTTGGACTGTGACCGCCTACCCAGTAAAAATGACCCAAATGCACTGTGCATGGAAGCTCCCGAGAATGCAACTAATGGAGACCCTCAAACCAATGGTCACGGCATACTTCCTATAGCCCGCGGCCTCCACGCCCGTCCGGCGCTGGGATGGGTATACCCATTCGTTGCACCAATCCGGACAAATTTCTGTATGTGGAAAGGAGTGGAGTGTGTGCCCCAAGATGCACCCCCGGTGTGGATGTCTACTGGTCTTCAAGTGATAAGGACTTTGCCCTGGTATGGATGGCAGCATGGTCTGGCCTTTGCTTTATTTCCACAGCCTTTACTGTACTGACATTTTTATTGCATCCTCAGCGCTTCCAGTACCCAGAGCGGCCAATAATCTTCCTCAGTATGTGTTACAATGTCTACTCTACAGCATTTCTCATCCGTGCTGCTGCTGGGGCCCCGAGCATTGCATGTGACCGTGAAGGTGGCGCCCCCTATCTGATCAGAGAGGGTCTGGAAAGCAGTGGGTGCACACTTGTGTTCCTCATACTATACTATTTTGGCATGGCCAGCTCACTGTGGTGGGTTGTTTTAACCCTGACTTGGTTCCTAGCAGCAAGTAAAAAGTGGGGTCATGAGGCCATTGAATCCCATGGTAGTTACTTTCACCTAGCTGCTTGGGGTATTCCAGCCATAAAGACTATCATTATACTCACAATGCGGAAAGTTGGTGGAGATGAGCTAACCGGACTATGCTATGTTGGTGGCTCAGATGCCAGTGCCCTAACAGGATTCGTTCTTGTGCCTCTTTCATGCTATCTGGTGACAGGCACATCGTTTCTGTTGACTGGTTTTGTTGCACTCTTCCACATCAGGCGTGTCATGAAAACTGGGGGAACCAACACAGAGAAACTGGAGAAACTGATGGTAAAAATTGGAGTCTTCTCCATCCTTTATACAGTCCCAGCTACCTGCATCATTGTGTGTTGTTTCTATGAACGTCTTAATTTGGCTCATTGGGAAGCCCGGGCACGGGAAGAGCCCTGCAGGACAGCTTCTGGAAGTGGCAGGCCAGACTGTAGTTTGCCTGGGTCAATACCCAGTGTCGCAGTCTTCATGCTTAAGATATTCATGTCACTAGCTGTGGGAATAACTAGTGGTGTGTGGGTATGGAGTTCAAAGACATTACAGGCCTGGCAAGGAATCCTGTGCCAGCGTCGACTTGGGGTGGTGGGAACCAGGACTCGAGGGAAGCCTCAAACTGGAGGAGGCATTGCTTGTAGCTTAGCAAGCTGCCCTTACAAGCCTCCACCACTTACTCTTCAGGTTGCTAAAACAGACCTCTTTATGGACTGCCCTACACATGTGTGAACCTCAAAATTAATGGGGAGATGGGGGTCTAATATAAATATGTCATGGAGAAATGTATTTACATCTGCAGAAGGTGTGCTTAACCTTGGGAGAAAAAATGACTTTAATCAGTTCTTGATACGAGAGGTTTTTTTAAGTGTGGCAAAGAAAAACTAAATAAGTGAGGCCACCTCACCTACAAATTTCTAAGCAGAGGCATAATATATTTTGGTGACACATTTAGGGAAATAGGTCATGCTCCAGCCAAACAGACATCACAGAGGTGCTCTGTATCAAAGACCTCTTTTGGCTGCTTTTCGCGAACACTGAGCCTTTTAGCAGCTGTTTTGAGATCTAAACCCCCCTCCCTTCAAGCACAGAAGCAGAAATTACACAGAACGGTGCCTATGACTTATCCAATCTAACGCGCCATCTTCAGGGGCCGCACGATCCACCTTGGCTAATGTCACATTCTGTATCATTGTTTGTCGTAAAGGTCACCAACATCCATGTCTCACTGAGAATAATTACCCACATTGGTGTTTATATCAGTCTGAGCTAAATGTGCTCCGTCTACCTGCTCCGGGACAGAGTTTGCCAGATTTGTGTCTAGGCTGAAGGTACAGATTTGAGTTCTGCAGTTTCCAAAATTTCTAGAAAATATAAGGGAATTGTTACTAAGATGAATTAGTAGTGCAATACAAAGACTGGTTGACTATTTGTCATCCTGGGTGGTGAAATCCATCAGTTCAATGTTCAGTTCAGTTCACCCATGTTTACTGACCTATACCAAATAACGGTTCATGGCTGTAATACTGTTTAACCAGAACGCTGGCTTATGTGCAAACTATTGCTAATATCCAAGAATTCTCACATGTCCCTGATCACTTGTCCCTGTTACTGAATTCACCCAGTGAACAGTATAAATATATTTTGTTAATGAAGGCACTTGTCCCAGTCTTTTTATATTCCCTTTTTTATTGTTATTTTTATTATTTTTGTTCCAAAGAGTATTAAAAATGCTATAAATTAAAATCTGCCAATGATAAAAAAAAACAAGATAAGTATTTTTGCACAGATGCCAAAAAGTCTTTTGTATGCTAGGTAAATATTTTCTCCAGCAAAGTGACCCTAAGTGTTCTAAGTAATAAGATATTCTTATTTGTACGAGGAGATTGTACAGAATAAAGTCCTTCTGTTAGGCCTCATTCACACGTCAGTATTTGGTCAGTATTTTTCATCAGTGTTTGTATGCCAAAACCAGGAGTGGACCTTACAGAGAAAAACTATAATTGAAAGACTGACACCTGTTCTGTGTTTTGGAGACACTCCTGGTTTTGGCATACAAATACTGATCAAAACTACTGATGTGTGAATGAGGCCTTATTAGTATAGTAAGCAGTTTATATAGAACGTTTCTGCAACCCTTTCACGGTTTGGATAAACATTGCTATACTGCCTAGTCAGGGTTGTCTAACGTTAGAAAATAAATGATTCTCTTCCTAAAACAGCGCCACTCCTGTCTGTGGGCTGTGACTGGTATTACAGCTCAGCCCTCTTCACCTAGATGCAATGCAAAAAACAGACCAATAACAAGTGTGGTGATGTTTTGGGGAAAAAAATCAGAACGTTTTGTCTGCTTGTCTCCTATCACACTCCTTAGGTTGGTTTCACATATATATTTTTAATTTACTTTTTAAACTTTTTTTTAAAATACTTTTGCAGTTTTGATGTAGTTTTTTTTTTTAGCTAAAGCCAAATCTTCTAAATGATTTATGAAAGACTGCATCAAAAATGGCATTTTTTCAAATGTGAAATGATCCTTAACGGAGTTTTCCCCCCACTCCATTCACTTCTATGGACCTATGGGAGTGGTATTAGGCAGGTGTGACCACTGCTGCAATAGACAGTGTATGAAGTGGTGGTCATGCATTTCTACTACCGCTACATACACGCACGGGGGCTTTGGATACCTCCTACTCTGAATCAGTGGAGAAATAAGTGGCTATACGTTTATTATCTACCAGCGGAATAGGTGGTAAATGTGTGTAATGCAAGTATTATTAGGAATAAATGAATAATAATATGATATGTATTAGCTCAAGCCCATAACCCTCCATTTATTCAGCCAGGATTACATATTGGCAGCCAATCTGTATTAAAACTGTGTCATATTTTGCAGGGATAAAGAAATTATATGTCTAAAATTACAAAAGATACTGCGGGAGAGTCAGACATATGCACTAAAAAGCGTTTTTATGCTTCATTAGGATCTCTCGCTTCTTTGACATACAGCTGTCCGCTGCAGCCTTTCATTATAGATCTTTTATTGCATCCGAGTCTCTAAAGTGCAAAGTGAAAAATGACTGGCAGGTAAATGAATCATGTATTTCTATGGTTTGTAGTGATTGAAGTGAAGATCTTTAGATCGTGTGCAAGAAAACAAAATTTCAAAGTTCGAGTTGTTACAAGGATCATTTTATAATGGAAGAGATTGACTAATGGTGGCGAACATGTTCTGGGGTGTGCCAGGCAGATCTTACATTGTAGCACTTGCCATGTCATATCCATCCAATGTATCTGTTGGGTAATATGGTCTGCTGCCCCTCAAACATTTAATAAATTAGTGACAAGTTGCACATGTAGATGTGTGTTTATATATATATATATATATATATATATATATATCCCCTGCAACTACTCAATAACATTACAAAACATACATTTGTGCAGACCTTGGTCCATGTAACATTAGTAATCTTTGTGCTACAGTTTTAGAGATGTCTATGTTTGCGGTTGCAAATGTAGCAGAGCTGAATAAGTCATAGTGAAAGTGATGACTTTCTGCTTTTGTGCAGTCACAGTATGCCATTGTTTATTTTACCTAAGACTGCATGCAACCTAAATTCATTGTCTTTACGCAGAGATTTTTTTCCATAAAGAATAATTTAATAACAATTTCAACTCTTCTACATCTGTACATCTGATGATAAATTTAGATATACAAGAAAACATTAGAAAGAGGAATATATTCTGTTTATGTTGCTTTAGAATTATAAAAGCAATGATTTGCTACCAAAATGGTGCTAGGAGTTGGCTGTGGGGAAAAAAAAGTTTCATTCATGTTTCTGTTGAACATTACCACTTTCCAATACATTTTCTAATAGGGTATCAAGGAGGCAATCGTGCAGAAAGAGAATCTGTCACTAGTTTTTTGCCACTTAGAGGGGTTGTCCAGCGTAAAATTTTCAAAAAGTCTTCAGTCACTCTGTGTGACTGTAGACTTATAAATCCCCCCAGCGCACGCACTGTGCAGAACGCGCCTAGTGGCAGTGGTCTCGCTCAATACACTTGTATTGGTGAGGCCGGGCCCAATAATCATCTGTACACACTAGACGGGCTCTGCCCCGGAACATGCATATCGCATTCATGACCGCTGTTCCTGGGGCACAGATCACCGAATCCTAGCAGCGTACAGTGCAAGCACTAGGAGGATTCATGAGTCTGCAGTCACACATCACTGGAAACAGGATCTCTGCCCCTACATTATGCTGCTCTCAGATAGTGTAGCAAAAACCTGGTGACAGATTCCCTTTAATGTAGCTTTTCACCTGAAAACTAATAATATTGTACATTCTATGTTAAATTAGCTTATTTTTGTATGGTCTAAATGGAAAATATTATAAAACTATGCATATTTGTATTTATATTTCCTAGAATAATATGTAAGATGATTGATGTTATTTCTTTAGGAATGCAGTATCATGCATGGCCTGTAGGTGGCAATAATGAAGTCAATGAGGAAACTCCCTGGTTATATGGAAGTGGTAACCTCCCAAAGTGCTATTTACCTGTACTTATAGTGGTGGTCTGCCGATTCATTTCAATCATGTTATTACGCTGGTTATATGTCGCCTGTAATTGCTCGATTCCAGACTTCGGGAAGTGCAGGAAACAGTTACAGTCTCCAGTCACTACACAGTGAACAAAAGGTCATCACTTTCCCTGCCTTGATTGACAGTCTGCTCTGCAGCGTGTATGCAGCGAGTGCAGAGCAGACTTGTGAAGCAAGGGGCAGGTGGAGTGATGACAACGCGCTCACTGTGTAATCAGCGATGACTGTAACCGCTCCCAGATGACTGGAAGCGAGCAACTGCAGGGAGAATAAAACATCATTTTCTCCCTATAGCTGCTCATCCAGTAAACCAGCCTAACATGAATTAAATTATATTTATCTGCGGATCATCAGTAGATCTGCATCTAAATAGCATTTTGGAGGTGACAGTTTCCGTTTAATTCTATCAGTGGAAATAATCTAGAGGATGCTATGGGACTTAAACTTGTGATAAGCTTTACATAGCTGATGGTTGAATGCTCTTTGTCTTTGGTCATTCACATGCTCACTTGGCATGTGTTCTAAATAGGGAGAGGGTAATAAGCAGCTGCCAGACATCTGTCACCTGAGAACATTAGGATTTGACATGTAAAAATTCAGTACCCTCATGCACATTAGAGGGTGAATCTGGTCCCACCAAAATCGGCAGGTTCATCTGGTCCCACCAAAATTAATGGGTTCTTCTGGTCTCACCAAAATTGGCAGGTTAATCTGGTCACAACAAAATCAGAGGTTTAATCTTTTTCCAGCAAAATTGGCAGATTCTTCTGGTCCCACCAAAATCGGCAGGTTAATCTGGTCCCAACAAAATCGGCGGGTTCATCTGGTCCCACCAAAATCAGCAGGTTAATCTGGTCCTACTGAAACTGGCGGGTTCATCTATGTCCACAAAAATCGTCGGGTTAATCCGGTCCCACCAAAATTGGCGGATTCTTCTGGTCCCACCAAAATCGGCTGGTTAAACTGGTCTCACCAAAATTGGCTGATTCATCTGGCACCATCAAAATCGGGGGGTTAATCTGGTCCCACCAAAATCGTCGGGTTCATCTGGTCCCACCAAAATTGGCATGTTCATCTGGTCCCCCCCAAAATTGGCAGGTTCTTCTGGTCCTACCAAAATCGGTGTGTGAATCTGGTCCCACCAAAATTAGCGGGTTCATCTGGTCCCACCAAAATTAGCGGGATCTTCTGGTCTCATCAAAATCGGCCGGTTCATGTGGTCCCACCAAAACTGGCGGTTTCTTCTGGTCCCACCAAAATCGGCGGGTTCAGTTGACATACATCTGATATGTATGGCACCGTAAAACAGTAAGAGACTATCCTTAGAATAGTCATCAATATGTCATTGGGAATGTCCCAACTACCACGATAAGTAATGAAGGGATAAGAGCCCTCTAGCAAGGGTCTATTTCTCTTTTTTGCAATATTAGTGTAAGCTGTTATTGTTTTATTCATAGTAAATCTATTTGAAGGACTTTCATCCTAACAAATCCTAACAAAAGGAAAGTTCTTGTTTAGATAATGAGCTATGGAAAAGCCTCTTCTGCATGAAGGTAATAAGTGCATTGACACAATAGTGACATCTATAGACTGCATTTGGTACTACACTTTAGAAATTAGTGTGTGCATAACATTTTATTCAAATGTTTAACGAAAAAAGGGAATGCATATTTTTTGGAAAGGGCACACAACAAATTGCATTCTTGTTTTTTTTTATGTACTATCCTTCACAAGTGTGCATTAATGAGTCTGTGGTGCTAAAAATCACCTTTCTAAAAACATACAATAATACAGAAACATGTTTATTGCAGAATTTCTCAGTGAGTTTAGGCGTAGGGATATTGAATTGTGCTTTTTTTGTACAGGTAGTGTAGTAAACTGCAAAACCTCTACAAAGAAGCACCAGATTGGCTATTGTTAGCAACTTTTGGGCCTGGCATGATATTTAAAGGGTGAGGTGTGAAAATGGCGCAAAGTAAAATGTACATGATAATAACATGGGAGATGATGGGGCAAAATATGATGAGAACATAGTATATAATATAAATTATAGAATATAAAGGAAAGCCTTTGTTGCCTATAGCAGCCAATTACAGTGCAGCTTTCATTGTTCAAAAGCAGAATATGAAATGAAAGCTGCACTGTGATTGGTTGCTATTGGCAAATCTCCACACATTCTTCTGAATAGAAGGTTCACTCCACAAAATGTCTTCACTGAGTTATGGGACAGGGTCACTGAAAAGCACAAGAGGGTTATAGTTTACATTGTAGGTGCCAGGGAGCAGCCAAAGGTCATAAATACATTTATCTCCCATTGTCTATCAGGGAAAGGTTCTCATCATGCAGCTCTCATATACAGATCTATATAAGAAAATTATATATATATATATTTTTGGAATTGCAATATAAAATGGTACTGGTTTTCTAATGTGCTGAATATAAAAGTAATATTATGAATGGTAATTTAATGCTGTAATTTATTCTCAAACTGTCAGTTTTGATTTTAGGATTTATTAAACAAACTTTTGTGTGGTAAAATTTTTGTTTGCTGTCTTATTTTATCTGTGGGGGATTTAATCTAAAATGATAAAACTTCTACAGTTGACCTATAAACTTCAAGAACTGGTTCAGTGTTTATTCCTTTATTTACAGAATTAAATTTTTTAAGTAAAAAAAATGAGAAGAATATGACTGAGTGACCCCTAATTTTTTGTGTTAATATAAACTACATATGAAAGACATAAAAATCCCATATAAAAAAAAAACAGATGTAAAATTGTTTTGCTGCAGATCTACAGCAAATCTGCCTTAAAATTTGCAACCAGACACACGTTACAAGGGGATTTTTTGCATTTTTGAATTGGCACAAACTTTACCATTTAATTGTATAGAGAAATATGCAATAAAAACACACACTACAATTTTTGATGTGTTTTCTTCTGCAACATGTAGATAAGATGTAAAATCTTATTCATTTTGCTGCTAATGTAATACGTTGAGGAATTTCCATCTGCAAATCTGTATGGATCTGTAGCATATTCCCCACATGTGAACATACCTTTAATGAGTTCTGTTTTTCTTTTGCTTTTTTACACCAAAAATTTATTAAAGCGCCACTCCAGTATATTTTTCATTGAAACGCGGAAGTGGTGCAACTAATCTAGGTTCTCTGCTCCCAGTATTCTACTGGGAGCTGCCATCTTCTTTTGTCATTGGCGCCGCACCGGTCGGTCTTCTGCAGTTTGTGACCTGACGGTTCGCTCCAGTGATTGCAGGAATGAACTGGAGGTCACAACTCAGTGTAAGTCTATAAGAGCCAGAATGAGGACAGAATGAGGCTCTCATAGACTTACATTGAGAGCTTGTGACCGTTACCTCTGACTTCCGGTCACTCACAAGTTGGGGTCACAAGATGGTAGCACATGACTGGAGCTGAACAGCTGATGACGGCGGCTGGTAAGTCAGAGGTATATCTAGATTTTCTGGCACTTGGGGCCAGAATTCAGTTTGGCGACCCACCCTAGCTCTGCTCAATCCATTTGAGCATACCTCCCAACTTTTGAAGATGGGAAAGAGGGACAAAGTCTGCGGCGCGCGCAGCGCGCCACGGCATATTTTAGGCCACGCCCCGACCACACCCATCTCCCAACTAGTCACACCCATGTCCACGCCCCAACCACACCCATTTAGCACTGGTGATCACACTGACTGGTACTGAGGGCACAGTGACTGGAACTGTGGGCACACTGGTACTGAGTAAAAGAAAGAACAGAGGGAGAAAAAAGAAAACAGAGAGAAAGGAGAGAGAGAAAGAAAGAGGGGAAAGAAAGAACAGAGAGAAAGAAAGAGGGGAAAGAAAGAAGAGAGAGAAAGAAAGAGAAAAAGAAAGGGGAAAGAAAGAAAGAACAGAGAGATAGAAAGAAAGAGGGGAAAGAAAGAACAGAGAGAAAGAGAAAAAGAACAGAGAGAAAGAAAGATGGGAAAGAAAACAGAGAGAGAGAAAGAAAGAGGGGAAAGAAAGAAAGAACAGAGAGAGAGAAAGAAAGAGGGGAAAGAGAGAGAGAAAGAAAAAAAGAACAGAGAGAAAGGAAGAAAGAAAGAGGGGAAAGAACAGAGAGAGAGAAAAAGAAAGAGGGGAAAGAAAGAACGGAGAGATAGAGAAAAAGAAAGAAACAGAGAGAGATAGAAAGAAAGAAAGAAAGAGGGGTAAGAAAGAACAGAAAGAAAGAAAAAGAACAGAGAGAAAGAAAGATGGGAAAGAAAGAACAGAGAGAAAGAAAGAACAGAGAGAGAGAAAGAAACAGAGAGAGAAAGAAATAAAGATTCTATAAAGATACTATAGCAGCCCGGCTTCCATTGTAGTGCCCACCTGAGCCTCCCGGTGCAGGACATATCATGATCCGCTCACATGGCCGACATCCCCGATTCCAAGGCGATGACACGGTGATGGATCTGAAGCATTCCCTGAAGTGCCTCCATGGTTCCGTCACAATCTCCTCCCGAAATTACCTCATTTCCGGTCATCTTCCAGCACGTCACTTCTGGTGGAACATCACGTGCGAATTTTAAAGTGCTCCTCGGGGCTCCGGCATGTACTCCTGTGTCCACGGGAAAAGCTCCCGGCCGGGACAGCGGGGCAGACTCGCAAAATCGGGCGTGTCCCGCTGAATTCAGGACGGTTGGGAGGTATGAATGCTCCCCACCATACACCTTGTACACGCACGGCTCTGCACACCTCATACACACAAGGTTCCGCTTTGTATGCCTCGTACACACACGGCTCAGCTCTGTCCACTTCGCACACACAAGGCTCCACTCAGTATACACAAGGCTCCACTCCGTACACCTTGTACACACACAGCCACGCTTTGTACACATACGACTCCACTCCGTAAACCTTGTACACATGCGGCTTTGCAGCTTACACCTCGTACACACGCAGTTCTGCTCCGTACATCTCGTACACACGCGGCTCCGCTACATACACACAAGGCTCCACTCCATACACACATGGCTCTGCTCCGCTCTGTACACGGCTCAAGCATGGAGCCCTGTGTGTACGGAGCTGAGCGGCTCAGCTCTGTACACTTCACACACAGGGCTCCGTATCGTACACACACAGCACTGCTACATCCACCTCGTTCACACGGCTCCGCTCCGTAAACCTCGTACACGCGCGCCGCGGCTCAGCTCCGTAAACCTCGTACACACTACAGCACTGCTACATCCACCTCGTACACGTGAGGCTACGCTCTGTGCACCTCGTACACACTACAACACTGCTACATCCACCTCGTACACGCGCGGCTCCGCTCTGTGCACCTCGTACACGCGCGGCTCCGCTCCGTGCACCTCATACATGCGTGGCTCCGCTCTGTGCACCTCGTACATGTGCGGTTTAGGCTACTTTCACACTTGCAGTTTTTTGCTCAGCGCATCGTGCGCTATCGGACGCATGCGCAATGTTCCCCTATCTTTAACATGGCGGGCGCAGGGTCTAGCGCTTGCACGCGTTCATCTGCGTTTGGCATGCGCTGCGTATTTTCCAGGTGTGCGGCCATACGCGCTAGACGCTACATGTTGCATTTTTTTTCCACCCATCCGCTTTAAGAAAAACGCGTGCGCACGTGTGCGCAAAAAAATAACATTGCAGTCTATGGGTGCGCTGGCGTGCGCATGGCTTTGCGCTCGTCAGCGCTTTTGCATGCACGTGATTTTGGAGTAAATAATGTCTAAACACTTGTTTAAACAACCCCCTACACAAGCAACATTGTGAGGAGTGTAGATAAAAAGGTGATAGAGACAGAGATGATAGAGACAGAGATGATAGAGACAGATGATAGAGACAGAGTTGATAGAGATGATAGAGACAGAGATGATAGAGACAGATGATAGAGACAGAGATGATAGAGACAGAGATGATAGAGACAGATGATAAAGACAGAGATGATAGAGACAGATGATAGAGACAGATGATAGAGACAGAGATGATAGAGACAGAGATGATAGAGATGATAGAGACAGAGATGATAGAGACAGATGATAGAGACAAAGATGATAGAGACAGAGATGATAGAGACAGAGATGATAGAGAGAGATGATAGAGACAGATGATAGAGACAGAGATGATAGAGACAGAGATGATAGAGACAGATGATAGAGACAGAGATGATAGAGACAGATGATAGAGACAGATGATAGAGACAGAGTTGATACAGATGATAGAGACAGAGATGATAGAGACAGAGATGATAGAAATGTGACACGTAGACAACCCATGCGCCGAAAAAATGCAAATGCATGCAAAAACGCTTGAAATCGCATACAAACGCTGCGTTTTTTGGTCGTAATGCGCACGCTGATGCGACTAAATATCGCAGCGTTTATAAGAGTTTGCATGCGTTTTTTTAATGCGTTTCATGTGCACACGATGCGCTGCGCAAAAAAACGCAAGTGTGAAAGTAGCCTTAGCTCCGCTCCATCCAACTCGTACACAGACGGCTCTGCTCTGTACACCTCGTACACTACATCACTGCTACAACCACCTCGTAAACAAACGGCTTCACTCCGTACACCTCGTACACACACGGCTCCGCTCCGTACACCTCCGTACACCTCGTACACACGGCTCCGCTCCGTACACCTCGTACACACACGGCTCCGCTCCGTACACCTCGTACACACACGGCTCCGCTCCGTACACCTCGTACACACACGGCTCCGCTCCGTACACCTCGTACACACACGGCTCCGCTCCGCACACCTCGTACACACACGGCTCCGCTCCGTACACCTCGTACACACACGGCTCCGCTCCGTACACCTCGTACACACACGGCTCCGCTCCGTACACCTCGTACACACACGGCTCCGCTCCGTACACCTCGTACACACACGGCTCCGCTCCGTACACCTCGTACACACACGGCTCCGCTCCGTACACCTCGTACACACACGGCTCCGCTCCGTACACCTCGTACACACACGGCTCCGCTCCGTACACCTCGTACACACACGGCTCCGCTCTGTACACCTCGTACACACGGCTCCGCTCCGTACACATCATACACACTACAGCTCTGCTACATCCACACTGTAAACCCGAGTCCCGACCCCCCACACACTTTCCCTCATCCAGCACAATGACAACCAGCACAGCGGAGTCTTGCACACAAGGAGGACACTGATCATGTGACCCCTGACTCCTCCCCTCCTGTGACCTCATCACAGGTCCTGTGGGCACAGAAGATTACAGCAATAGCAGCGTCATTGCTAGCTGCTGTGAGGCTAAGCTGTAGAGACAGGGAGGGCAGGAAAGGGTGCGGGGGGCGTGGCGGCTCGTCTCACTGCGGGACACATAGTGTCCTCAGCGGGACAGCGGGACAAGGGGGTCAGAATCGGGACTGTCCCGCTCAATCCGGGACAGTTGGGAGGTATGCATTTGAGTAGTTGTCATGTTACAACTTATATGCCAATGAGCTGCTTTTCCTGATTCTCTCAATGTTCAGTGAAATACTACTGCCCCTGCTTCACTGAGAGAAGCAGGAAGAGAAGCTGGTTGTCACGTGACTGTAAGTATGAAAATCTCATATGAGTGAACATGTGATGATCGCTGGAAACAGGAAGCAGCGCTGAGTCCTGACAATCGGTATATTACGCGCTGTTAGGATTGGGCATGATATAGTGCTTATTGTTTAGTTTAACAGGGTTGTCCAGATTTGTGATGAAAGTCTGCAGCCACTCTAGACTGCAGATTTCTGAACCATCACAATTAGCACACTGTCAGGATCCTATTGTACAGGCAGCAAGAGTGGAGGGTAATGTGAGTGCAAGTAAGTGATTTGCATACTTCCAGTCACATTCCATCTAGACATGTCCAATCTCACTCAATTTACTTGTATTGAGTGAGGCCACGCATGTCTAGTTAGCACGTGATTGCCTTTATGCAAATCACATAGTTGCAGTTGCATGACCTCTTGCTCTCAACACTGGCACCAGAGGATCCTGACAGCATGCATTGTGTTTGTTGTAAGGATTCAGAAGTCTGCAGTTGCATAGAGTGACTGCTGACTTTCATCACAAACTTGGACAACCCCTTTAATCTTCCTAACATAAATAAAAATGTAGTAACCCTTTACTTGTCAGACAGCACAATAATTTATTAACATAGCAATGTATCACGTAATCTTATAATTTATGGATTGTTACATGTGTTCTGAGTCAGAACCAATAACAGAGCAAGAATACATCACCAGAATCACCAGCAATACAGAATCATGCCACCTAAACCACCATCAGTACATGAATACATCAACAGAACCATCATCAGCACATGAATACATCACCAAGATTACTACAGCAATCAATTGGAATGTCAGGTCAGCCCCATACACAATTGTATCACATGAGCCTACAACTCCCAGTATGCCCCCAAAAATGGTAAAGTACAGGTGGCTGTTGTTAACAGCCAACAGACTTCAGACCATACAGGAACCACACTACTGATGAGATGCAGGCAGCATCACAAATAAACATTTACATCCAGGTACCTTATAGATGACGTTGTTATTGGATTCGTTCTTGTTCTTTTATTCTTCATCTTGCCCAGACACCACGAAGACTTTTCACATTCACAGCTCATCAGTGCAGACTTCTGCAGCACATCCCAACACGGTAAAATAGCAGCGTCATTATAATGCTCCTGAAGAAAAATATCTGCCCTATGCTGTGTCCCTGAATAAATAATTACCATTCATTTTGCTCCCAGCACAACACAAGATATGATGCCACACTGTCGTTCTTATGGTTCATGTCCCCACACTGCCCCTCCTTTCCATACTGGGTCCCCTCTTCCCACTTTCCTCTAACACTGTGACGCTATCCTGTGTCATCTCATCATACTGCTCCTCCTCTGCACACTGTCCTTTCACACTGACCCCCAAGTTGCCCCCTTTCTATACTGTCCCCCACACTATCCAGTCTCTATTCCGTGCACCTTCACACTTTTGTCCCCACATACTGTCTCCTACCACTGTCCCTCTTATGGTTCAATCCTCCACACTGCCCTCTCCTTTCCATACTGGGCCCCCTCTTCACACTGCCCTCTCACACTGTGACACTGTCCAGTGTCACCTCATCATACTACCCCTCCTCTGCATACTGTCCTTTCACACTACCCCCCATGCTGTCCCCTCCCTATACTTCCCCCCATATTACCCAGTCTCTATTTTGTGCACCTGCACACTTTTGTCCCCACATACTGCCCCCTAACACGTAACACTGTTCCCCTCAAGTCTCTTCATACATTTCTCCCTTCCCTCTTCATACTGTTTCCTCACACATTTCCCTCTTCACTCTCCATACTATTTCCTCATACATCCCCACCCCTCAAACTATTTCTGCAACCATTTTCCCCCACTCTTCATACTGTTTGCTCACGCCCCATATAGTGTCCTCACAGGTCCCCCCTTGCTCCTCATATTGCCATACTGTCTCCTCACAGGTCCCTCCTCATGCTGTGTCTGTGCACAAATCACCCCACTTTCACACGGTGTCCACACCACTTTCCCTCTCACATTATGCCAACACCAATTTCCCCTTGCACCTCCATGCCACTTTCCCTCCTTGCTCTTCATACTGTGTCTGCACCAGTCACCCACAAACCCTTTCCTCATACAGTGTACACACCAATCCCCCTCCAGGTACTCATTCTGTATCCTCAGCGATCCCCTCCCATTCCTTATACTGTGACCACACCAATTGTCCTCCCACTCCTCATACTGTATTGGGACCAACCCTCCCTCTCTCCTCATACTGTGTCCGTACCAATGCCCCCGGCTCCTTATACTGTGTCTGCACAATCCTCTCCACTCCTCATACTGTGTCTGCATTAATCCCCACACTCCTCAGTATGTCCGCAACAATCCCCCACTCCTTATACTGTGTCTGCACAACCCCCGCACGCCTCATACCGCATCTGCACATACTACATACGGCGTCTGCACACTGCTCATACTGTGTTCTGTAGTCCCAGCAAAATCACAACTGTTGGCCATTATGTTTTTTTTTTGTCTGGCACAAGCAGTGATGTAAATTGAAGCTCCTGGACCCAGATTCAAAATCTCCACCAGGGTCCTTAGCAATCACAGGTCTTTAATATTTTTGGTATTCTCATTTGGGCTAAAGAAACCTTTTGGTTCCCTTAAAGTCCACGAACAGGGTGAACTCCAACCCCTGCACCAACTATAGTTACACATCTGGGCATTAGGAGATGACTGGTATTGTGACTGATGCCACTGGACACAAAAGTGTTCTGATAGTATACTATGGAACCTGTTTTTTTTATAATTTTCGCTCACATATTTAGTACTACACCAGAAAAAAATCATGAAAATCATAACATGAGGAAATATGTCAAGAGAGACTAGAAAAATGTAATCAAATAAAAAATTATAAGGCTACGTTCCCAGGATGAGCTTTTGGTGAGTTTCTGATGTTGCAGATTTTCTGCAAAATATTTAGAGTTGAGAGTCCTCAGTGGTTGATACCTTTTAATGGCTAACTGAAAAGATGGTAACAAATTGCAAGCTTTCGAGACTACTCAGGTCTCTTCATCAGGCAAAGACTAATACAAAATCAGAAGAATCACATATTTATACACAACACAGCACAGAAAAAATGCAATAGTTGAGACAAGTGACATGAAGCAGAACTGTCATTATGGGAGAGGGATGAACAGTTGTGGCAATAAATATTGGACTAGTTCATAGATAAGGAGTGTGAAAGTTTTATTGCCCTCTGATTGTGGTCTGGTAATGTTTTGTGATGTTCTCACAGGAACCTTTTTAAATCAGGGCTACCATCCAAGAACAATTGAAAACCAAATTACAAGAGCCACCAGAATAACAAGGAATCACCTGCTACATTACAAAACTAAAGAAGAAAATAACCGGGTGCCTCTAGTGGTCACCTACAATCCAAATCTGGAGGTGCTAAGGGAGCTGCACGGAAACTACAACCTTTACTACAAAAAGATGCCCGATTACAATCCATATTTCCAGACCCCCCACTACTATGTTTTAGGCAGCCCCCAAATCTAAGAAACATCATTGTCAGAAGCTCCCTGTCCTCCCCAACAGCAGCAGGAACCTTTCCTTGCAAACAGAAGAAGTGCAAAACCTGTCCATCTATAATGACCACGGACAAGATAAAGATCCCCAACTCCCATCAGGACTACAAGATCACAGGTACTTTCAGCTGCATCACATCTAATGTGGTGTACCTAATTATTTGTACAAAATGTCCAACTGAGGGTCTGTATGTGGGGGAGACAGGGCAAAAACTAAGAACAAGGATGAATTCCCATCGCCACACAATAAGAGAAAAAATAATGGATCTACCTGTGGCCAAACACTTCTGCATTCCCTGTCATAGCATGTTGGACATGAAATTACTTGTACTGAAAGGTGATTTCACATCTCAGGGACAGAGGAGAGTTTGCAAATACAAATTGATGACGACCTTTGACACTCTCAATGCTGGAATGAACCTATCACATGGATTTATGGCCTATTACATCAATTAAGGAATTTGCTTCAAAGACCCTGTGAGAACATCACAAAACATTACCAGACCCCAATCAGAGGGCAATAAAACTTTCACACTCCTTATCTATGAACTAGTCCAATATTTATTGCCACAACTGTTCATCCCAGTTCTGCTTCATGTCACTTGTCTCAACTATTGCATTTTTTCTGTGCTGTGTATAAATATGTGATTCTTCAGATTTTGTATTAGTCTTTGCCTGATGAAGAGACCTAAGTAGTCTCGAAAGCTTGCAATTTGTTACCATCTTTTCAGTTAGCCATTAAAAGGTATCAACCACTGAGGACTCTCAACTCTAAATATTTTTCTATCTACTGGCTAACACGGTACAAAGATATACATCTTTACTGTAGCAGATTTTCTGCACCCTTTAAGTTAAATAGGTTACTTGCATTTTTTTCTCTCGAAAATACGCAGAGTCAAAAACTCACCAAAAACTCATCATGGGAACATAGCCTAAGGTATGAAAAAAATGATTCTGGCCATAATCTACAAGTAAAGTTTGAAATTTCTGGAAAAGGTCCATTTTCCATTGCCATGTGAAGGGCATTCTGCTTGTGAGAACATATTTCATGTAGAGATCCAAGGACAGTGAATTTCATAGCATGCCATTAAGGTTATGATATTGCCTTCAAACGTTCTGATGGTCCATGGGGAAGACATACAGACACAATTAAGCCTTGCAAGGTTATCTTTGCAAGGCTAATTGACCTTTGAATGTCAGCAGTTATTTCCAACAACAGCTATGCATGTGTTATAAATCATCATAGTGGCTCTACCCTTGACAATACTTAAAAAAAACTGTTTTCTTACTAAAAGTTTTATTACTTAAAAAACTGCTGTATTGTGCAGCATACTCAATAGGACTATATAGTATTCTTTATATAATAGGACCTGTGTCAAAATTGTCTCAAAAACAAGTGTCTACATAACTCATATAGGAAAGATGTATATCTTCGTACCGTGTTAGCCAGTAGATAGAAAAATATTTAGACTTGAGAGTCCTCAGTGGTTGATACCTTTTAATGACTAACTGAAAAGATGGTAACAAATTGCAAGCTTTCGAGACTACTCAGGTCTCTTCATCAGGCAAAGACTAAAACAAAAACTGAAGAATCACATATTTATACACAAGAGGACACAGGAATAATGCAATAGGTAAGACATGTGACGTGAAGCAGAACTGTCATTATGGCAGAGGGATGAACATAAATATTGGAACAGTTCATAGATAAGGAGTGAGAGTTTTATTGCCCTCTGATTGGGGTCTGGTATTGTGTTTTGATGCCCCCAGGTCAGAGAAGCAGATTCCTTAATTGATGTACACAGACATGAATCCATGTGACACGTTCATTCCAGCACTAAGAGTGTCAAAGGTCATCATAAGTTTATTTTTTTACATGCTTCCCAAAATCCACAAAGCTGGGAATCCAGGGAGGCCAATTATTTCATGTGTGGACACCCTTACTGAGCAGGTATCTGGATGGGTAGAGGGTATTCTTAAACCCCTGGTAAAGGATACACCCAGCTACATTCAGGACACAACTGACCTACTGAATAAACTAGCAGCAATAGGTCCCTTACCAGAAGGAACCATCCTGGCCACCATGGATGTGGAATCTTTGTACTCTAATATCCCACACCAGGATGGATTAAATGCCTGCAAAGTCTTCATGGGAAACACCGCGAATGATGCTGATTCTGTGGTGAAACTCACAAAATTCATCCTCACCCACAATTACTTTGAATTTGACAACAAGATATATCTTCAGGAGACTGGCACAGCGATGGGAAGTAAAATGGCTCCACAGTATGCAAATCTTTTCATGGCCAAGCTTGAAAGCGAATTTTTGTCCTCATGTCCCATCAGGCCTCAGGCCTACTACCGCTACATTGATGACATTTTAATCATCTGGACGGATTCTGAACAACAGCTAAAGACGTTCCATGAACAGTTCAACCAATTTCATCCCACCATCAACTTAACACTTAACTACTCCAGCACTGAAATTAACTTTTTAGACACCACCATTAAGCTAAAGAACAATGAAATAGAGACATCCCTGTATCAGAAGCCAATTGACAGTCCAACATACCTTAAATGGGACAGTTTCCATCCAAAACACAAAAAAAACTCTATTGTCTACAGCCAAGCCATCAGAAACAATCGTATATGTTCCAACTCTATGGATAGAGATGAACACCTTATTCGCCTCAGAAAGACCTTTTTGAACCAGGGCTACCATCCAAGAACAATTGAGAACCAAATTACAAGAGCCACCAGAATATCAAGGAATCACCTGCTACATTACAAAGCTAAAGAAGAAAATAACCGGGTGCCTCTAGTGGTCACCTACAATCCAAATCTGGAGATGCTAAGGGGAGCTGCACGGAAACTACAACCTTTAGTACAAAAAGATGCCCGATTACAATCCATATTTCCAGACCCCCCACTACTATGTTTTAGGCAGCCCCCAAATCTAAGAAACATCATTGTCAGAAGCTCCCTGTCCTCCCCAACAGCTGCAGGAACCTTTCCTTGCAAACAGAAGAAGTGCAAAACCTGTCCATCTATAATGACCACGGACAAGATAAAGATCCCCAACTCCCATCAGGACTACAAGATCCCAGGTACTTTCAGCTGCATCACATCTAATGTGGTGTACCTAATTATTTGTACGAAATGTCCAACTGGGGGTCTGTATGTGGGGGAGACCGGGCAAAAACTGAGAACAAGGATGAATTCTCATCGCCACACAATAAGAGAAAAAAGAATGGATCTACCTGTGGCCAAACACTTTTGTATGCCCGGTCATAGCATGATGGATATGGAATTACTGGTATTAAAAGCTAACTTCAAATCTGAGAAAGATAGAAAGATTTGGGAATATAAACTTATGATGACCTTTGACACTCTTAGTTGTTATGTTACGGTAGCTGAGGAGTGCAGGCAAAAAAGGAAATACACCAGAGCAGTTGGAATCTATGAGATTGCAGTACCCTGACTAACCACCACAACTAGAGGCAGCCGTGGAGCGTTCCTACGTTGGTCCTAGACGCCTCGTCACAGCCTGAGAAACTAACTACACCTAAAGATAGAAATAGGAAAGCTATCTGCCCCGGAGCAGAACCCCAAAGATAATAGAAAGCCCCCAAACATGTAATGGCGGTTAGACAAGAGGAAATACTGACACAGAAAGAAAATAGTATGAGCAAACGCTGGGGCCCAAACTATCTAAATAGAAAAGGACAGGAAGGGTACTTACTGCAATCCCAGAAAACCCTGAAAAACACCAACACTACTAATTTCAAAATCACCTGAGATCACACGACCTCTACCACCTAAATTAGTTCTCTGGTGTAACAAAAACAGCAGCACTGAAAAAACTGGAAAAAGCAAAAGTACAAAACTCAGTGGCCGAACCAAACCGAGAGGGCAAAAGCCCCCGGAGGGGACCCAGAAGGCCCCCACAGAAGTGCAGGACCAAATGCAAAAATATAGCAAAAACACAAAATAAGAAATTGTCTTATCTGATAGCAGGAGATGCAGACACGACACAGCAGGCTACAAGGGAAACTGGAAAGAAGGATTCAGACCAGAACAATTGATCACCGGCAACCCTGATGGGAAAATGATTCCCTTAAATAAGACCAATCAGTAACACCTGATTCCCAGTCCTCACAATCCTCACTAGTACCGCTTGTAACCACCAGAGGGAGCCTCTGCTCAGAACTCATCTCAAACCCATTCACAACACTTAGTGCTGGAATGAACGTGTCACATGGATTCATGTCTGTGTACATCAATTAAGGAATCTGCTTCTCTGACCTGGGGACATCAAAACACAATACCAGACCCCAATCAGAGGGCAATAAAACTCTCACTCCTTATCTATGAACTGTTCCAATATTTATGTTCATCCCTCTACCATAATGACAGTTCTGCTTCACGTCACATGTCTTACCTATTGCATTATTCCTGTGTCCTCTTGTGTATAAATATGTGATTCTTCAGTTTTTGTTTTAGTCTTTGCTTGATGAAGAGACCTGAGTAGTCTCGAAAGCTTGCAATTTGTTACCATCTTTTCAGTTAGCCATTAAAAGGTATCAACCACTGAGGACTCTCAAGTCTAAATATTTTTCTACATAACTCATAGTGACCAATCACCATTACATTTTTTCTGAGTGATTTAGGAGCCAGAACCTGTAAATGAAAACTAGCCATTGAGCAAGAGCTGGTTGGTGCAAATATGTAGAATGGGATCACTGCTTCTAGTAGATCAGAGCTGCAGGCAGACTCAGATCAGCTCCACGTATTACTAATATAACCACATTATGTGGCCCATTCATTAATTGAGGTTTTATTTAAAAGTGGTGTCCACTACCTAAATATCCACTTTTTAAAAGATGAAATTCCCCCTTGTAAAATAAAAACACCATCTAATCGCCTCCCGGACCCGTCTCCCAGGGATTGCGTTTTTTCTTAAGGAACTTTGGAAAAGTGGAAGAAGTGAGAATGCAGCATCTCAACAAGGGCTGCTAATTGGCAGCAGGGTTTACATGGCATAATGATGTCACGGGTGCCTCAGGATACCCCATGCCAATGGCGATGGTGTGATAAGTGAGTATATTGTGTTTTTATTTTACAAGGGGGACTTCTTTATTTAAAAAGGGGTTGTCCTGTTGATGGACATTTTTCTGTATTATCATTTTTTTGTGCTGTCTGACCACCACAGCATCAGCGCTGGATTGGCAGGTAATAAAAGAGGTGACTAGCATTTATCTTTTATTCTACTAAATTCTATTTTTATTTATATAGAAGCTAATTAATCCATATAACCCCTTAGGACTTGTGGAGACATGGGGGGTCAGTAGGTGCCCTGGTCCGCTAGCTGAAACCGCATGGACCAGGGATCATTCCACCGAACGCCCGCTCTCCATTTAACGTGGGTGTAATGCTACACAGACAACACAGGGTGAAGGTAAAACAGTGTGGCAATAATTTATTGACCCACAAAACAGGCAAATAGCACATATAAAAATCCCAGCAAAATGCTCAAGATGGTGCACATTACTCACCCTTCCGCTGACTTGCTAGGATAAGAGCGGCTGTTACTTCAGAGCTTCCAGGGCAGACTACCCCACCTGTGGCATGCACAGAGACAAGGTAACAACAAGCTTAGGAAGATGGCAGTCCATTCAGCTACAAGGGCAGTTGACCGGAGGGTCACAGCCTGGCTGTCGCGGGTGTGTCAGAGGCTGCAGACCGTCACTCTGCATCTGACTGCAGAAGGTCTCATCAGTTTGCTTTGCAGAGTTCTTCCTGGGTCTTCTGACTCTTGGACCCAGCGGCAACCTTCCTCTGGCTCTAGTTGACACACCTGGACCGGGGTGTTTATAACTTCCAGCTTGCTGCTGGAAGTTTCGGTTGATACTTCTATTTCCAGTTCCCTGTTGCGGTTTGGAGCTATTGCAGTCGGCTATCATCCTCCTTGGTGTCGCTGGAGGATGTCTGTGTTTCTCTCTGAGTCTACTCAAGCTAAGTGTTCCCCCTTGGTTGTGTATCCCATCTGTCTTTAGTGATAGTAGGGATTGACTAGCACACATCCTGTCCTTCCTGGTACAGGGCTTATCTCCAGGGTCAGGCAGGGATTAGGTATCCTGCTCGGTCACAGGTGTGGAACCTATATAGGGACAATAGACAGACAGGGTGACGTTAAATCTGACTAGGGGTCTCCACTTCCCCCTTCCCTAGTGTTTGGTTCCCTTTCTCTTATCCCTTCGTGTTGCACTTAGCCTTTCCCACATGTTGCATGACACTGGCTTTTCCAAACATCTCCATAGATCTCCATGGAGCCAGGTGACCAGTGGGTCTCACTCCTTGCTTTCACAAATGTATCCATGGTTCAACCATGGTCAATGGAGCAGATCTGTTTTCATCCAGCCAGGGCCGAAGTCCCCTAAGTTGGCATCCTGTAGAATGACAAATCTGTGTCCCTGTGAAGCGAGCCATGATGTCTTGGCTGGTGTCCTGTAGAGAGTCTCTGGATCTTTGGATCTGTGGATCTCTTGGTTGTCTCTGTCTCTTTCTATATATCTGGAGGTATCTCTCCTTTTTATAGTTAACAAATTCAGCCAGCATTCTCAGGTAAAGGGGAAGAATTGTGATCTATTTCCATAGTTTTTCTTCTATGGTTTGCAAGTCAACAAACTAGCTGGGCCTGGTTAATGTGTAATTAACATATCAGCAAACATCATTTTTCAATGCATGAAAGAAGAGTCAACATTTCAGATTCTTGCCCAACTGAATAGAAAACGCATAAATTCAAAAGTCAACATATAGATAACAGTCTATTCTTCCTGGCTTGCTGAAAATAGATGTCTGGTTAATTAAGATAAAATTATGTGTTCCCATAGGACTCATTCACATGTCAGTGATTTTCTATTTGGCAATAACAGTCCACATGTCATTAGTGTTTTTGATCAGATTTTCAACAGTGTAAAATTTAATCAGTGTGTCAGTTTTTACTATGAGAAATTCATCAAGTTTTTCTCATCTGAAAAAAAATATTGGAGGCTTCTCAAGCTTCTTCTATCAAATGGACAGCACATGGATGGCATCACATTACAATTACATACTGTACATGCTAACACTTTTGCTGCTATACCAGGACATGATACTGAAATAACTACATACTGATCTGAATAAAACACACTATACAAAGATCATTATTGCCAATTACCCCATTAGTACTGCCACACCATAACGACTATTATTACCATTACATAGTGAATAAATAATACTTCTACGCAACGTAATACACTCTACAATATTGCATAATAGATATTTCCCGTCACACAATATGGCGTACAATGCAGAGGAATGGCATGCATGCATGTCATCTACGAAGAAAGCCTCTACTAAAGCCCATGCACAAAACAGCCCAACTACAATTTGCCAGGACTCAGGCTGAAAAATATGAAAATTACTGGGACTGTATACTTTTGAGTGATGAGAACAAGATAACTGTTTTTGAAGCTGATGGCTTCAAAACAGGATTGCCAAATGAGTAGAAAGAAAAATGTATGGTGCCTATAGTGAAAAATGGTGGACGCAATGTCCTTATGTGGGGCTGCATGAGTGCTGCTGATGTCGGGGAGCTACAGTTCCTTGATGTTATTTTGAATTTGTAAGGAACAAGACTGGCCAGTGGTTACTTCCATGTCCCTGTACAACCTGCTTTGGTATCCTTGAGTGTGCGTGTGCTTTGTGGGGATGGATTGTTTAACCCTTTTGGGGCCAAAAGTGGTGCTATGGAATGGGAACCTTAAATTCATGGGACAAAACAAGGAGGCAAACAATATTTTTAAAATGTTAAAAACATCTTTACTGGAATTCTTCAATATGGTTCTCAACACTTGTTATCAAACATGCATTCTCTTGGACATTTGTTCCAAATAAGGCAGAGTCACATATCTTGGTTTCATGGTAAATGGCATAACAAGATGTTCAGCACAGTATCAGAGTGACAGAGTTTTTCTTCTCCCAATATCAATATCCTCCACTACGTGCAGTACTCCGTGCTCCTTCCTGGTCAGAATAAGATTCTACTTAGTTCTCCAGGGCTGGTTGACATGTTGCCCTGTAGCCCACTCCTTGCTAGCTGCCTACAGAAATTCTGCCTCCGTCAGCTCTATTTATGCTACAGCAGGTACACACTGATCGTGAAGAATCTTTCTAAGCATAATAATCACACAGGTCAATGTGTGTCGCTGTGACTTCTTTTCCTGTCTCTGCACTTCAGCTGTTGGATGGTAATTGTCTTCTAATGCATCTTTGACTCTCAGTCGCTGCACTCATCCTACTTGTGGCCAACTGACTAACAGCAATTATTATCTCCTTCAAGATCTATACATTATCACTTCTCCCTTATGCCTCAAAACTACTGGAACAGCATGTCCATTCTTGAACTCTCCTCCCACCTCTCCTCATGCTCCCTCTTTGACCAGTGACAATCAGGCTTCCGACCGCATCACTCAACTGAAACTGCCCTAACTAAAGTCACCAATGACATACTAACCGCCAAGAGCAAGCGACACTACTCTGTCCTCCTTCTCCTGGACCTGTCTTCTGCCTTTGACACTGTGGACCATTCCATCTTGCTACAGATTCTCTCATCTCTTGGCATCTCTTGGCATCTCTTGGCATCACAGACTTGGCCCTATCCTGGATCTCGCCATATCTAACAGACTGGACATTCAGTGTCTCCTCTCCCACACAACCTCCGCACTTCACCCCCTGTCTGTTGGTATTCCCCAAGGCTCAGTTCTAGGACCCCTACTCTACTCCATCTACAGTACACCTTCAGCCTGGGACAGCTCATAGAATCCCACGGTTTGCAGTATCATCTCTATGCCGATGACATGCAGATTATTATTATACATTTATATAGCGCCATTTATTCCATGGCGCTTTACATATGAAAAGGGAAAATATAGACAGGTACAATAAACATGTGCTAGACAAGGGACACACAAGTACAGAAGGAGAGAGGACCCTGCCCGCGAGGGCTCACAGTCTACAGGGATGGGTGAGGATACACTAGGAAAGATCTACCTATCTGGAACTAACATCACCTCCTTACTGACCAAAATCCCACAATGTCTGTCTGCTATTTCATTATTCTTTCCAGCTTGCTTTCTAAAACTGAACATGGACAAAACAGAATTCATCATATTTCCCCCATCTCACTCTACCCCTCCACCAAACCTAACCATCAATGTCAATGGCTGCTCACTTTCCCCAGTCCCGCATACTCGGTGCTCGGGGTGCTCGACTCTACCATCTCTTTCAAGCCACATATCCAAGCCCTTGCCTCCTCCTGCTGACTTCAACTCAAAAACATTTCCCGGATCCGTACATTCCTTGACCAAGATACTGAAAAATGCTCATGCATGCCCTCATCATCTCCCGCCTTGACAATTGCAACCTCCTACTCTCTGCCCACCCCTCCAGCACTCTTGCACCACTCCAATCTATCCTAACCTCTGCTCCCCGACTAATCCACCTGTCTCCGTTATTCTCCAGCCTCTCCTCTCTGCCAAGCCCCTCACTGGCTTCCTATTGTCCAAAGGCTCCAGTTCAAAACCCTAACTATGACATACAAAGCCATCAACAACCTTTCTCCTCCATACATCTGTGGCATGGTCTCCCGGTACTTACCTACACGCAAACTTTGATCTTCTCAAGCTCTCCTCCTCTACTCCCCTCTTATCTCTTCTTCCCACAACCACATACAAGACTTCTCCCGTGCTTCCCCCATTCTCTGGAACTCTCTACCACAACAAAACACACTTTCGCCTACTACAGAAACCTTCGAAAGGAACCTGAAAACCCACCTCTTCCGACAAGCCTACAACCTGCAGTGTTCCTCAGTCTACTGAACCCCGCACGACCAACTCTACCCTCTCCTAGTGTATCCTCACCCATCCCCTGTAGACTGTGAGCCCTCATGGGCAGGGTCCTCTTTCCTTCTGTACTTGTGTGTGCCTTGTCTTGCTCATGTTTATTGTACTTGTCTATGTATGTCCCTTTTTTCACATGTAAAGCGCCATGGAATAAATAGAGAAGAGGTGCCGACACTTCTTCCACACCTTTACAAATTCACAAATATACTGCTGATTGGAAGATAAGATGCTGTAATCACTCCGTGCCCTAGGTATATGTGCACTTTTCCAACATTACAATGATCCAAAACACATATCTAAGGCCACTGTTGTATTTCTGAAGAAAAACAGGGAGAAAGATATTAAGTGGCCAAGTATGTCACCTGATCTGACCCCAACTGAACACTTATGGGGAATTCTGAAGAGACAAGAGAAACATCACTCTCCATCCACCATACAGGCTCTAAAAGAGGTTGTTCTTGAAGAATGCAAAATAACAGATGTTGCAATTTGTCACCAACTTATTCATGTCATGAAGGCTTGGTGCTGTCCTATAAAATCATGGAGGTCATACAAAATACTTGATGCAGTAGTTTTTTATGTGTACTAATTTTTTTGCATGAACCAATTTGAGTAAAACTAAAGATTATGAAATAAAAGTTATATCATTAACCTTACTTTTATAGGTTAACAAATGTTCTTTGACACTCTGTCTTGTCAAAATTTGGGAAATTGTTCTTGTATGCAGTGAGATAATGATTAATATATTTGTTTTCAAAGGCGGTGTACTTATTTCTGCTGAGTACTGTATATATTTTTGACTGTTAACAAAATTATTCTACATTTACTCTTCAATATCCTAATCATAGCTCTAGAAAATTGTATAAAATGCTGTGCACCAGTAACCCGAAGCTAGTATACCGCTGTTCACTTTTTGCCGTTCATCCGTTATTGCAGGCTTGATGGTTTGGTCTTGGTGCCATTCATTCCTTCTCTGTTTTTCAATAATCATAGCTCTAATTCAGCCTTTTGGAACAATTAACCACAGCGTTTAGCAAGTAGACTTATAGTCAAAGAATCAACTCATTTGAATAAGTCCAAAAATATATTTAGGGAAACTTTCTGACTTTAACAATAAATCCCATGCTTTCTGTGATAGATGATGTGTTAACTATACAGATACGTATATGATATGTAATATATTCGGATTGGTTTATGGCTTGTGCATTTTGATTGATTTATGTTCTTTGTTTTGTCAAAATTGTCAAAACTGCTACTTGAATATAGGGGGTACCAATGATTTGCACCAGAGAGAAACTTTAGCCTACACATCGTGCGTCTCTGTATTTTGTTTCTCTGGCCAATCACTCACTAACACCAGAATCTGATAACTTACTCTTTAAATTTCACATTGACAGATATTAGAAAAACTTTTTGACAGCGAGAGTGATCAATGAGTGGAACAGGCTGTCACGAGAGGTGGTGAGTTTTCCTGCAATGGAAGTCTTCAAACAGAGGCTGGACAGACATCTGTCTGGGATGGTTTAGTGAATCCTGCATTGAGCAGGGGGTTGGACACGATGACCCTCGAGGTCCCTTCCAACTCAAACATTCTAGAATTCTATTACAGACAATAGACACAGTAGGATGAGGGGAAAACATACAGAACTCCATGCTTTAATCACCTTATAAAACTTGGCCAAAAAAGCAGTAAAGTCAGACTTACACCTTGAGATGACCTGTTAGTAACCCTTGCAGTCTGCATTCACATATGGAAGCAGTGAGGTCCTACATTAGTTGTGTACCTGCATTTGTAATTGATAAGTGCTCTATATGGTAAAATAGATTCAATGTGTTATCTCGGTTGTAGCATTACTAAAACATGGGGTACTAACTGTTTTCTTTGCTTTTGTTTCTTTTGGTAGCGTGGTAATCTCCTTGAGATCGTGAACAAGCAGTTCAGAAAATCATTTGTGACACACTCAGGAAATCGTCAATGAGATATTCATCTACTACATGAATATATTTCACTCTTGGAGAGTATCAGTCACCTCGCAGTTATCCACTTTTTGTTTTTCTAACTCTGCTGTGTAAATTCTGCATACAGCCCAGTGATATCCATGCCCGTTAAAACAGGATATCGAGCTCATAATTTCTACTTTGTCTACTCACTAAAACTCTATGTCCAATGTTATAAAGTCTGAAACCTCAGACTGTACAGTAAAAGATTGGCATTGTTTTATTAAAAATTCTCATAAATGAGTCTCTTGGTAGCAATGATTTGTTATTGTAAAGGCCATTTGCGAAATTCAAGTATGTGTGTACAGAAGCACGTTTTGGCATATCTACCTAGAAACCATGGTCAGAGAAACATACAACCAGGAGGGCAAATATATAAGAGAGAATAATGAATCACTTCAAAAATTCTGCCTGACTGCTAAAAAGAATAAGGTATCCTTTCTCATTCTCCTAATTTATTCATATTTTAATTATAAACAATTATGTAGATGTATAGAAAATATATAGAACACTAGTACATACGTAAAATTGGTGTAAGTAGGAGAACCAATGTGAAAAAATCAACAACACACTTTGAACAGTGGAGGAGCAATGGCAATCTGCAGGTAGCTTATATTGGTCTACATCAGGTCTAATAGTCCTAATGATGTGTCAGTAAATATTGGCACAGCTCTTTTTGGAGGTGCTCCAGTAGGTTCCCAAACCATATTATGTGTCAAAAAAGCTGGGCACACTCAAAATTTGTGTTTAAGATAAATTTAATACGTACACTTGGTCACAGCACAAACGTTTCGGTCTATATAGACCTTCATCAGTGTACTGAAATCATAAGTGATCAATAAATGTTACTGGATTGGAAATAAAGTATATACACAATGACATGTTGGGTCAAAAAAAATTATGACATAGTAAATATCAAACTTGATCTCTGGGTTAGCCAATCAACAGCATGCTATCATAAGTACTCAGTATACATAGAAAAAAAGGAAGGCAAATAAGTATGACACATACCTAGTGACCAGATGCAAAATGGGACCAGAATTAATATATCTACAATCCAGACATGTGGAATGTGAATAAGTGCATAATGATATATGGGAGTGATGTCTTATAGTAGACAAATAGTATAACCATACCGTTCAAGATGGGTGATGCTGAAAAACTAAAGAAAGGCAGTAAGTGTCTGATTAGTAAATAAATGTGTGATGATAAATCACAGTAAGATAAAAGCAAATGCAATCATACCACTGGTTACTGCTTCTAGGTAGCCCCTGTTAGTATTATACACTGTGAAAATAATTGATGCTGGTGTTCAGTGGAGCATAATAGTATATGCATCATACATAGAGGAGACGCTGACCCGGTGCACTTACCGAATGTGAAAATCGTCAGTGAGGAGCCACAAGGACGCGGCATCCACCGCTTGTCATGTGGTGATCCGAAAGGTATCTGGCTGAGATATATAATGGCCGTGATCGTCTCGTGTCGGCATACGAGAACCAGGAAGTGCCGTGACCGGAAGTGACGTCTGTGCTTTAGTGAGAAGCAGTAGAGGTACATTTCTGCGTTCCACTGAGACTATTATGCGTTCCACATACAGAGCGCATGTCAGTGAGAACAGGGGTTCATTTTGTAAGGATGAAAACTAGAGAAATGGAGGAGGCTATTTCTATCCGTTTGTTTTGAGAAGATGTCAGTTGTTAAATTGCCAGATGTATCTTTGATCACTAGGGTGTCAAGAAAACTAATTTGTCGTATACTGTAATTCATTGTGAAGTCCAGGCCCGGCCAAGAAGTTTTAAGAAAGTCAAAGAATGTTTGTAATGAAGTCAGGTCTCCTCCCCACACGCAAAAGATATCATCTATGTATCTTTTCCAAACTAGAGCATGGTGTTTGAAAAGATGGTTGTTATAGATAAGACTCTCCTCATAATGTGCCATATAGGTATTGGCATACGGGGGCGCGACGTTACTTCCCATCGCGGTACCCCTGATCTGCAAATAAAAATCATCTTCAAAGAGAAAAAAATTTTTGGTGAGTACTATGGATAGTAACTCGCTACACAGATCTATCTGATCAGGATGCATGCCAGAGGAGGTAAGGAGATGACGCGTGGAGAGAATACCCTCCCTGTGGGGAATTGACGTATATAGGTCCCGTACGTCGAATGAGACCAAGAGGGCATCATGTGGAACAGGGGTGACGGTCCGTATAATGTTTAAGAATGCACCGGTGTCAAGAATAAACGAAGTGGTATTTTTGATTATGGGAGTAATAATTTTCTCAAGATAAATAGATAGTGGTGATAGTATTGATTCCGTGGAGGCAACGATTGGGCGACCTGGAGGATTGTTTAGATCCTTATGGATTTTCGGTAAGGTGTATAACACCGGTATGATAGGGTGTTTTTTTTGTGAGAAAATCACTTGTTTTACTGTCGATAGTACCTAGATTCTGATATTTTGCCAGTATGTCACTAATCAGTGATTGAATGGCGGTTGTGGGATTGCCTGGTAATTTTGGGAAAGACAGTAATGTCCCTTTTTTCGTGTATTTGCCTTATGTTGCTTGCCCTCACTCTATGGCTCCCCCTTTGCTGCCGGGTTGATGCAATATTTGTCCTTTTAGTGAAAGGGGGCCCTTTTTCAAGTGGGGGGCAATTAGTGGGGAAAAGTATTAAACCCTACATACAAAACGAAGTTTTTGAAACTATTTTGACAAACTGAATAAATTTCAAGCATGGGGGAAACCCGGGGACGAAAGAAATTTTAGATTGTAAATTCAAAATACTGGTAAAAGGGAGCCAGGTGGAGGGGACTTAGTATGAGGGATTGGGAGGATCAAAAAAGTAAAGTTTTTAAACGCAATTCCATAAAATCCTGTAGATCCTACCAATTTAAAGGATTATTCTTATAACGGGGAAATGACAACCCTCTCTGAAGTATCTATGTTTCCCCTATACCTAAAATTTTGATGAATGGGGTTCACCAAAACCCGCGATTATTACCTGTGACCGTGTCACCCGGGTTAAGTCCGTTTCGTTTATGTCCTTCCCCCTCCGGTCCCTTCTCTTTGGGAATGTTGTCGGGGCCCAAAAAAAATTCTTGATAAGTGATCTTTTGGGCCTGTCTAATCTGAGCCGGGGTAGAAACTTCGGGGGGATCAAATTTTGACCTTTAGGATCTGTTATAGGTGGGCTTCTCGCCCTTGTAAAAATTGTCTTGGGCATAATCCTCCCGATCCCGTTGAAATTATTTCGTTCCGTGTTTGTATCACGACATTTTTGCATTTTGCTCGTTTTTTGGGTTTGGGGGAGTTAATTTTTTCACTGGGGGTATACCTCAATTTATCTTCTATATTCTTTATTTTTTTGTACGGGCGAAATTTTCCTTTTTGATGCTCCTTGTTAGAACCCTAAGACAAAGGAACATTTTTTTAGTAATTCAAATTTTTTAACAAAATTCAGTGAATCCGAATAGTGTAGGGGGAAGTGACCCCTAAAACCTCGTGGGTTCCCCGGCTTTTTGTATTCTGAAAAGGGGCCCCATGATCCAAGTTAGTGTGATGCCGAATTTCCCCCTCCCAAAACGCGGCCCTCTTTCGCTTGGGGGATCTAAAAAGTCACTGGGTCTTTGGGTAGGGCTATATTTGGAAGCCTCCTCAAGGGTTTTAGGGGAAAAGGTCTGAAGACATGACCCACAATAGACGGCTCAATTGGGTTTAAATTATGTATAAAAATTGGGAAGCTTTTTTTGGGGGGCTCCAAGGGGTTTCCCCAAACCCTATTTTTGTTCAAAAAA
>JARQOD010000002.1:561657601-561712406 GCA_033576555.1 Oophaga sylvatica | reverse complement strand
TCACATCTTTGAGTTATGTCTGTCCTCTCTTTTACCTGATGTTTCTGTAGTGTCTCTCTCCCATCTGTAGGAGTTCTAGGCTGCGTCTCTCTTTCACTTAGAAGGTTTCAGCATGTCCTTTTCTCTAAGAATTTTATCAGGCCTTCTCCATTAGATGATTAGTAGGCTCCTCTTCATTGAATGAATTATGTCACTCCTCTTTCATTAGTGAAATTCTTGTCTGGTCTTTTCTCTTAGTGAATTTGGTTGCGTCTCTCACATGGAGGAGTCTTGGTCAGGCGTCCCTTTTCTTAAAAGTCAGTCTCTCTCTTTCTCTCTTAGTAGGTCTCATGCTCCTCTTTCCACTAGGAGGTCTGTCAGTGGTCTCTCTAATTAGTAATTCGTCCTCTCTTTCTCTCTGTGAGTGATTTTTGGCATGCGTCCTCTCTTCTCACTCTGTAAGGATTCTAGTCATGCGTCTCTCTTCTCACTCTGTAGAGTGAAGTTCTATGTCATGCGTCCTCTCTTCTACATTGAATGAAGTCTTGTCGTGCGGTCCTCTCTTTCTCACATCTGTAGGAAGGTTCTATGGTCAGTGCGTCTCTCTTTCTCACATCTGTAGTGAAGGTTCTTGTCATGCGGTCCTCTCTTCCACTAGAGTGAAGGTTCTATGGTCAGTGCGTCCTCTCTTCTCACTCGAGAGAGTCTCATGGTCAGTGCGTCCTCTCTTTCTCACTTCTGTAGAGTGAAGGTTCTCATGGTCAGTCGGTCCTCTCTTTCTCACATCTGTAGAGTGAAAGTTTTTATGGTCATGCGGTCCTCTCTTCTCACATCTGTAGATGAAAGTTTTATGGTCAGTGCGGTCCTCTCTTTCTCACTTCTGTAAGTGAAAATTCTTATGTCAGTGCGGTCCTCTCTTTCTCACTTCTGTAGAGTGAATTCTATGGTCAGTCGGTCCTCTCTTTCTCACATCTGTAGAGTGAAGTTTTATGTCAGTGCGGTCCTCTCTTCTCACTCTGTAGAGTGAATTCTTATGTCAGTGGGTCCTCTCTTTCCACTCTGTAGAGTGAAGTTCTTATGGTCAGTGCGGTCCTCTCTTTCTCACTCTGTAGGTGAAGGTTCTATGGTCAGTGCGGTCCTCTCTTCTCACATCTGTAGGGAAGGTTCTATGTCAGTGCGTCCTCTCTTTTCTCACATCTGTAAGTGAAGGTTCTCATGGTCAGTGCGTCCTCTCTTTCTCACATCTGAGAGTAAGTTCTATGTCAGTGCGTCCTCTCTTTCTCACATCTGTAGGTGAAGGTTCTATGTCATGCGTCCTCTCTTTCTCACATCTGTAGAGTGAAGGTTCTATGGTCAGTGCGGTCCTCTCTTTCTCACATCTGTAGAGTGAAGGTTCTCATGGTCAGTGCGTCCTCTCTTTCTCACATCTGTAGAGAGAAGTTCTCAGTCAGTGCGTCCTCTCTTTCTCACTTCTGTAGAGTAAGTTCTCATGTCAGTACGGTCCTCTCTTTCTCACATCTGTAAGTGAAAATTTTATGGTCAGTGCGTCCTCTCTTTCTCACTCTGTAGAGTGAAAGTTCTTATGGTCAGGCGTCCTCTCTTTCTCACTCTGTAGAGTGAATTCTTATGGTCAGTGCGGTCCTCTCTTTCTCACTTCTGTAATGAATTCTATGTCATGCGGTCCTCTTTCTCACATCTGTAAGTGAAGGTTCTATGGTCATGCGGTCCTCTCTCACATCTGTAGAGTGAAGTTCTTGTCAGTGCGTCCTTCTTCTCACATCTGTAAGGAGTCTAGGTCATGCGGTCTCTCTTTCTCATCTAAGTAAGTTCTATGGCGTCGCCTCTCTTCTCCACTTGGTATTCTTAGGTCATGCTCCTCTTTCACATCTTAGGATCTTAGGTAGGCGTCCCTCTTTCTCCTCTGGATGAAGTTAGTCTGCGTCTTCCTCACTGTAATGAATTCTTGTCATGCGTCCTCTCTTTTCACACTTAAGAAGTTTTGCAGGCCCTCTTCTCACATCTGAGGTGAGTCTTGGTCTCTCCTCTCTTTCATCTTATGAAGTCTAGGTCAGGTCTCTCTTCCCACGATAAGGTCTCAGTATCTCCTCTCTCTCACTCTGAAGGAATTCTCATGTCATGCGGTCCCCTTTCCCTTCTGTAAGGAAGTTCTCAGTCAGCGTCCTCTTTCTCAATCTGAGTGAATTATTCACGTCCTCTTTCTCACATCGAGATGAATCTTATGTCAGGCGTCCCTCTTCCCTTCTGTAAGTGAAATTCTATGGTCATGCGGTCCTCTTTTCACTCTGTAGAATTCTTATGTCATGCGCCTTCTTCTCACTCTTATGAAGGTTAGCAGTGCGGCCTCTCACACGTGGGAAGTCTTGGTCATGGTCTCTTCTCATCTGTAGATGAATTCTATGGTCGTGCGTCCTCTCTTTCTCCTCGTAGTAAGGTTCTAGTCATCGGCCTCTTTCCACATCTGAAGTGAAGTTTGGCATGCGCCTCTCTTTCCACATTGTAGTGAAGTTCTTGGTCATGCGGTCTCTCTCACACTTGAGTGAAGTTCTTATGTCATGCGGTCCTCTTTTCACATCTGCTGGTCCTCTCTTTCTCACATCTGAGAGTGAAGGTTCTTATGGTCAGTGCGATCCTCTCTTTCTCACATCTGTAGTGTGAAGGTTCTTATGGTCAGTGCGGTCCTCTCTTTCTCACATCTGTAGAGTGAAGGTTCTCATGGTCAGTGCGGTCCTCTCTTTCCACATCTGTAGAGTGAAGGTTCTCATGGTCAGTGCGGTCCTCTCTTTCTCACATCTGCAGAGTGAAGGTTCTTATGGTCAGTGCGATTCTCTCTTTCTCACATCTGTAGTGTGAAGGTTCTTATGGTCAGTGCGGTCCTCTCTTTCTCACATCTGTAGAGTGAAGGTTCTCATGGTCAGTGCGGTCCTCTCTTTCTCACATCTGTAGAGAGAAGGTTCTCATGGTCAGTGCGGTCCTCTCTTTCTCACTTCTGTAGAGTGAAGGTTCTCATTGTCAGTACGGTCCTCTCTTTCTCACATCTGTAGAGTGAAAATTTTTATGGTCAGTGCGGTCCTCTCTTTCTCACATCTGTAGAGTGAAAGTTCTTATGGTCAGGGCGGTCCTCTCTTTCTCACTTCTGTAGAGTGAAAATTCTTATGGTCAGTGCGGTGCTTTCTTTCTCACTTCTGTAGAGTGAAGGTTCTTATGGTCAGTGCGGTCCTCTCTCACATCTGTAGAGTGAAGGTTCTTTTGGTCAGTGCGGTCCTCTCTTTCTCACTTCTGTAGAGTGAAAGTTCTTACGGTCAGTGCAGTCCTTTTTTCTCAAATCTGTAGAGTGGTCAGTAGAGATCTTTTCTCTTGCCTGTAAAGTGTACTCTCTTATAATCAGCGGGTCCACTTTTTCTTGCCTGTAAAGTGTTATCTCTTATGGTCAGCAGGTCCTCTCTTTCTCTACTGTAAAATGTAGCTCTTATGATCAGCGGAGTCCTTTTTCTCTCCTCTCTCCCACATGTATTTACAAGCAAATCCAAGCTTTCCAGTGTTGAAATTCACACAAATGTATTTGCCGCAAAACAAATTTTGAGGGAAAATTCAGTGAAGTCGTCAAATTCGAATTTCAAAAGATTCACTCATCTCTAGTTATACCATTAAGTTTGGGAGATTGGCACAAGGGAGGTTACAAACATTTCCTTTAGCCGAGAGATGCGATCATACTGTTTAATTAAAAAAGATATACAAGCGATTGGAGCCCTCAGAACATGCTGTCAAAAGCTTATATTAATTCCAACGTGCACAGGTGTTTTCCACCATTTAACTAACATGGCGCTTGTGACAGAATTCGAATTGCAGCCGTCCTAGTCACATGTCAGGAAGGCCGCAAGGTGAATAAACAGAGGTTGAGATTATATTGACAGTTGAGATAGTCTCAAGCTCTGTTTCTTCAGACTTCCTGACACGTGACTAGGACAACTGCAGTTCGAAATCTGTCACAGCACCATATTTATCACATTCTCAGACAACCTCTTTAACTAGAAACACGAGGTTCATCCAGGCTTGTAGACTAATATCATATGCTTAATAACGTACAGTTAATCACCTATCATTAGAATATGCCATCACTTTATGATAGGGGGGTTCAAACTTTAGGATTCCCACTGATCGTGAGAATAAAAGGGCATCCTCACATTCAAGTAAATGGGCCTGGCAGGGCCGGCGTCAGCACCCGGCACACCCGGGCAAGTGCCGGGGCCCTGAGCAGGTGGGGGGGCCCACTCGCCGTCTGGCACCCCCGCGCCCGTTAGCAGAGGAGAGCGGTGTCAGCGCCGCCACTGGGCCCCCCCCGCTTGCTCAGGGCCCCGGCATCAGCTGGCACAATACTTACCTCTCCCGTGCCTCCGCTGCCGCAGCTCCGGGCTCCAGGGGGCGCCGGCGCTTCCTCTCACAGCAGCGCCGCTGAATGACGTCATCATTCAGCGGCCGGCTGTGGCAGAGAGGGCGGACGCTGGACAGGTAAGACGTGTGTGTGTGTCTCTGTGTGTGTCTGTGTGTATGTAGTGCGGTGCTTTGTGTGTATGTGTGTGTGTATGTGTGTGTGTATGTATGTGAGAGAGTGCTGTGTTGCTGTCTGTGTGTGATGATGGGCAGGCATTGCTGATAATGGGGAGGCATTGATGATGATGATGATGGGGAGAAGATGATGATAATGGGCAGGCATTGATGATAATGGGCAGGCATTGATGATGGGGAGAAGATGATGATGGGCAGGCATTGATGATAATGGGGAGGCATTGATGATGATGGGGATAAGATGATGATAATGGGCAGGCATTGATGATAATGGGCAGGCATTGCTGATAATGGGGAGGCATTGATGATGATAATGATGATGGGGAGAAGATGATGATAATGGGCAGGCATTGATGATAATGGACAGGCATTGATGATGGGGAGAAGATGATGATGGGCAGGCATTGATGATGATGGGGAGGAGATGATGATGGGCAGGCATTGCTGATAATGGGGAGGCATTGATGATGATGGGGAGAAGATGATGATAATGGACAGGCATTGATGATAATGGGCAGGCATTGATGATGGGGAGAAGATGATGATGGGCAGGCATTGATGATGATGGGGAGGAGATGATGATGATGGGCAGGCATTGATGATAATGGGGAGGCCATGATGATGATGGGGAGGCAATGATGATGATAAGGAGGCAATGATGATGAAGGGGAGGAAATCATGATGATAATGGGGAGTCTTTCCACAGCGCCCTTTCCTGAGCCGTAACAGTGGAGAACGCAGTACAGCGCAGAGGAGAGCTCCATATTTTGTATGGAGCATTATATGGGGACCAGTATCCTGTATGGAGCATTATATGGGGACCAGTATCCTGTATGGAGCATTATATTGGGTCCAGTATTCTGTATGGAGCATTATTTTGGGTCCAGTATTCTGTATGGAGCATTATATGGGGGGTGACATCCTGCATGGGGTATTATATGCAGGGCCGGCTCCAGGTTTTTATGGGCCCCGGGCGAAAGAGCCTCAGTGGGCCCCTTTAACACAGACCACGATTCATGATGCACAGATACAGCAGAGAAATATGGGTACAGTACAACGCCAAACACTTCACTTCTTCCATTACATGAGTGATATCTATTGTAAATTGTACAATAGCTCAAAAACCGCCAAATCCTCACAGCGCACAGTACAGACTGGACAGTACAGTCCTCCATACAATATTATGGGCACCACAGTCTCCCCCTCATCACCCATATAATACCCCATGCAGGATGTCACCCCCCCATATAATGCTCCATACAGAATACTGGACCCAAAATAATGCTCCATACAGAATACTGGACCCAATATAATGCTCCAAACAGGATACTGGTCCCCATATAATGCTCCATACAGGATACTGGTCCCCATATAATGCTCCATACAAAATATGGAGCTCTCCTCTGCCCTGTACTGCGTTCTGCACTGTTACGGCTCAGGAAAGGGCGCTGTGGAAAGACTCCCCATTATCATCATGATTTCCTCCTCATCATCATCATTGCCTCCTTATCATCATCATTGTCTCCCCATCATCATCATGGCCTCCCCATTATCATCAATGCCTGCCCATCATCATCTTCTCCCCATCATCAATGCCTGCCCATTATCATCAATGCCTGCCCATTATCATCATCTTCTCCCCATCATCATCAATGCCTCCCCATTATCAGCAATGCCTGCCCATCATCACACACAGACAGCACACAAGCACTCTCTCACATACATACACACACACACACATACACACAAAGCACCACACTACATACACACAGACACACAAACACAGAGACACACACACACGTCTCACCCGTCCAGCGTCCGCACTCTCTGCCACAGCCGGCCGCTGAATGATGACGTCATTCAGCGGCGCAGCTGTGAGAGGAAGCGCCGGCGCCCCCTGGAGCCCGGAGCTGCGGCTGCGGAGGCACGGGAGAGGTAAGTATTGTGCCAGCTGATGCCGGGGCCCTGAGCAAGCAGGGGGGGGCCCAGTGGCGGCGCTGACACTGCTCTCCTCCGCTAACGGGCGCGGGGCTGCCAGACGGTGAGTGGGCCCCCCCGCCTGCTCAGGGCCCCGGCACATGCCCGGGTGTGCCAGGTGCTGACGCCAGCCCTGATTATATGGGTGATGAGGGGGAGACTGTGGTGCCCATAATATTGTATGGAGGACTGTACTGTCCAGTCTGTTCTGTGCGCTGTGAGGATTTGGCGGTTTTTGAGCTATTGTACAATTTACAATAGATATCAGTCATGTAATGGAAGAAGTGAAGTGTTTGGCATTGTACTGTACCCATATTTCTCTGCTGTATCTGTGCATCATAAATCGTGGTCTGTGTTAAAGGGGCCCACCCCACTGAGGCTCTTTCGCCCGGGGCCCATAAAAACCTGGAGCCGGCCCTGGGGCCTGGCCAAAGCAACTGCGTGACTGTGAGTGGAGGGAAAACCAGTGTAGAGGAATTTATTAAAGGGGTTGTCCACTACTAGCATAACTCCTCATTCCTCATGTTTGCCTCTGTTAAATTAAAAACACTCATACTCACCTCCCATGCCAGCGCCATTCCATCCATGTTGTCACTTGCATTCCCAGGACTCACATGCAGTTTTTGTGACATGTAAGTCCGTCGCCCAATCAGCACTAGCGTCACAGTCCTCGTCTTCGGACAAATCGAACATCAAGAGGAAGTCAGAGAGCAGCCGCAGCCCTGGCTTCTTGCTGATGTTCAATACTTCCAAAGGTGGGGAGAGTGAAGCCACCGCTGATTGGGCGCAGGGCACATGTTCCGTCAAAACCTCATGTGAACCCTGGGAACGCGAGTGCTAACCACAGCGCCACCATGAAAGGTGAATATAAGTGTTTTTATTTTAACTTGGTCAAATATGAGGGATGAGAAGGGGTTGTCAAAGTAGTGGACATCCCATTTAAACCAACACTGTAAATCCTTCATTTTCAGGATCAGAAAGGGTGTGATCCACACTGATTATAAAATTATGGCAACTTATCGATTGGGCGCAATAAAATCCAACAAGTCAAGGTCCCTTTACACATTTTGGGTCAAAAGAAAATGAACGGAGAGAGATTTCAGAAGAAAACAATCTCAATGGTAAGGGGGAATTTCTTTAAAGCACGTTAAGGCTATGTTCACATTGCGTTAGGGCAGTCCGTTCAACGCATGCGGTAAACGGACTGCGCTAACGCAACTGCCTTTTTTTGATCGCGTTATGCGATCGCGCTAGCGCAAATGCTCCATCTGCGCTGCAGACCGCGTCCCAGGGTTCGTCACAGCATGACGGCTCATCGCTAACGCGTGCCGATTATGAGATGCGTTAGCGATGCACTACGTTATGGCAGTCTATGGGTGCGTTAACGGATGCCTTACATCGCGTTAATGACACGTTGTAACGCAATCCGTTAGACGGACTGCCATAACGCACTGTGAACCCAGCCTAACCTGTAAACCCCTTTATATATAATTTCATGAAAAGTGGTCCATTTCAGAGGTTGATATTTGCATTTTTCAGTTCTGAACTACATGAACATTTCTCTGAAACTAATTCTGTCACAGAAACTACAGCACTTCTTACTTCTCCTTGTTATCAGACTAACGTTTACCAGTTCTCCATCAAAACCTGACATCTTAGCTCACGTGAAATTCATTTCCATTCAATATTTTTTCACAGAACATATTGGGAATTGGGGTCACGATTAGGAGAGGGTGCCAGTACAGAAGGCCTGTCTGCACGGAATGATCCCTATTGTTTATAACTCATCCCGTTTGTATAAACTATCTGCATCGCAGTGAGATATCTGTCTTCTGTCCGCCAGGGTTGCATAGTTCACATCAGTGAATTATAGCTTTTATCTGCAGATGTAAACTAAGTCATACATTTCTGCTCATCTTTGTACACACTGTAGTCCATATCCATCTTATTTTCCATATACAATAAGAGCTAGCTATAAAAATGTCACAGTTACTTTATACTGATTGTTTGCATATTTAAATAGTCTCCTGGAATACACAAAACACAACCTAGATCTATCCATTTTTCCACAATTGCTCAGTCAATAGCCTCTATTTCTAACCAGGTCAACTCAGAGATGGCTTTGAACATTGTCATTTTGATATAATTTATGGTTTTGATGACTAAAAATGTAGTGACAAGAATCCTTCAAGCAACTGCCTGATGCTACCACATGGACCCTTACCTCTAAGGGCTGTTTCTATCATTTTTGAAGTGGCATACCAAACTATAGGCAACGTACGCCACTCTATAGCTTAAAGAAGCCCTCCCCTCAACATTTTTATTCTCTTACTTTATTGCAGTTACCATATTATATAGCACAATGTACTTACAGTTGCTCATTTTCTACCCAATTAATTATTCTGTTTTGCATTAGGTCATTGACGTCATGTGATTAAAAACTGACTAGCTGAATATTTAGATCTATGTACAAACAGGAAATCTATTTTCCCTGCATGAGTCATCCCCCTCTTCAACTCCTGAACCAGTATCTCCACTCCACCCCTCTGCCAGGACTTTCATGACTTTCAGTGATGTAGAATTGTAGTTCTAATGATGACTCATGCAGGGAAAACAGACTTCAGGTTTGTACATAGAATTTAGAAGGATTCAGCTAGTCAGTTTTTAATCATGTGATGTCATAGACCTAATGGAAAACAGAAGAATTAACTGGGTAGAGGGGTAATATGAGCAATTGTTAGTATACAGTGCTATATAATATATTAAGAGGATAAAAATTTTGGCGGGAATCCTTCTTTAACTTAGCATGTGTTGGGAGATTTTACTGGAGCATACGCATAACATATAGGGGAAACGCAATGTGAACTCAAGGTCAGTCTAGTTGTGATTATGGTTATTTAAAGGGAACCTGTCATCACAATTTTGCTAAGTAAACTACAGACAGTGTCAGGTTGGCGCCGTTACACTGATTAAAATGATACCTGGGTTGAAGAAATCCTTCTTGTGGTTTTTGTTTAATCTGTGTTTGCAGTTTTGAGTTAATGAGATGCTCGTTCTCCGGGGCGGCCTGTGGGGGGGGTCTTTTTTTTGTGCTCTGGCCTCGTCGTCATAATTCTGGCTTGAATGACAAGTCCCTGAACCTTCAATGACCCTTATTCTATTTTAAATACTGGGCTAAATAGAGCACCAAAAGAAGACCTGTCAACAGGCCGCCCCAGAGCACGAGCATCTCATTAACTCAAAACTGCAAACACAGGTTAAACAAGAACCACCAGACTGATTTCTTCAACCCATGTATCATTTTAATCAGTATAACAGCGCCAACTGGACAATGCCTGTAGTTTACTTACCAAAATCCTGATAACAGGTTTACTTTAGCATATTCATAATATTCTAACAAAAAAATACAGAGCACAGCAGATGTAAAGACAAAATATCATAGGCAATCTGTTTTTCCTCCAATATGACAGCTAGAAGATGTCTCACAATATTTTTGGTTTATTTGTCACTCTGTTCCGTAGACGCCTCATTAAGTAAGCCCATTCTGTAAATGTACAACCATTTAATTAATGTCAATGGAAGTGTCCCATTTTTGCCACTATTATAAACTAAGCAGCTTGATCTTTTAGAAACCCAATAATGGTCATTCACTGGATGAAAACTGTGTATATGACTATTTTTCTTACCCATGGTATCTGCTATTTATCTGTTTCTGAGTGCACAGCAGATTGTTTTTGTCAGTTTATCTCTGGTATGGATGTAACATACTGGGAAGCAATGTAGATATATCAGCATAATCCAGAGACTTGGGAAAATTGCATCATATGGCTGTTGTACAATCAATATTTGTTAGAAGGGTCATTTGGCAATGAACTGATGTGTCTTCCTGCCAGGACCTCAAGCAATAAGCTGTAATCTGGGAGGAAACCCGTCAGTGTCGAGTTTTCCTTCAGTGCCACCAAAGATAAAGTTAAAGGGAATCTGTCAGCAGGTTTTTGCCATTTAATATGAGCAGTATAATGTAGAGACAGAAACTCTGATTCCAATGATGTGTCACTTACTGGGTTGCTTGCTGTACTTTTGGTAAAACCACTGTTTAATCAGCAGATTACTAAAGTGCCATGCAGTCCACATTCAGGAGCTCTGTATAGCCTCGCCTGCTCCTCCGATTGGCAGCTTTCTGCCTACGCACAGTTTAAACAGAAAGCTGCCAATCAGTGGTGTGGGAGGGACTATACGGAGCTCAGTATTCAGAGAACTGCTAAATCAGCAGCAGATAAAACTGAGATTTTAGCAAAGTGATAGCATGCAGCTCAGTAAGTGATACATTTCTGGAAACAGGGTCTCTGTCACTATATGATGCTGCTCTCAGATGGGTTAGCAAACACCTGATGACAGATTCTTTTACACAGTGTCTACTGAAATCAATATGATGTTTGTGTAATGCAGGACAGGACAGGTCATTAGAAGTAGAAATTTTCTCTGAAATTACTCTATAGTTTGGTTAAAAGATTAGGATCCTGGCTACGGGAACCCCCAAAGTCAAAATAATCTATTATGGTATATTTGTGACAAGCAGGGCCGCCATAAGGGCATTACAGCCCTGACTGGCGTATGGGGCCCGATCAGCAGAGGGGGCCCGCATTGGACCCCGTCACCTCTACCATCGGGCCCCACTGCCCCGCCCCCAGCGGCAGGATTCTTTGTGCCTAGCAAGTAACTGAACCTGCGTCCAGTCCAGGACGCAGGTTCAGTTACTCTATTACCGCGTGGGCCCGCACGGTAATAGTTAACGCTGCCAGCCAATCTGAGGCTGGCAGCTGACGTCAGCGCGCACGTCGCCGGCACCTGACGTCATTGTCAATTGCCGGCGAGTGCACGCTTTCTCTGCAGTGTGGATCGCTCGCCGCTGGAACTCGGCAAGGTAAGGAGAAAGGTTTTTTTTTTTTAAATGTTGCAAGCGGCAAAGCTGGAGCCCCGGCAGAGTGAAGACGGGCAGGACTGGGGGCAGAATGAAGACGGGGCAGGACTGGGGGCAGAATGAAGACGGGGCAGGACTGGGGGCAGAATGAAGACGGGGCAGGACTGGGGGCAGAATGAACAGGGGGCAGGACTGGGGCAGAATGAAGACGGGGCAGGACTGGGGGCAGAATGGAGATGGTGCAGGACTGGGGCAGAATGAACAGTGGGCAGGACTGGGGGCAGAATGAAGACGGGGCAGGACTGGGGGCAGAATGAAGACGGGGCAGGACTGGGGGCAGAATGAAGACGGGGCAGGACTGGGGGCAGAATGAAGACGGGGCAGGACTGGGGGCAGAATGAAGACGGGGCAGGACTGGGGGCAGAATGAACAGGAGGCAGGACTGGGGGCAGAATGAAGACGGGGCAGGACTGGGGGCAGAATGGAGACGGTGCAGGACTGGGGGCAGAATGAACAGGGGCAGGACTGGGGGCAGAATGAAGACGGGGCAGGACTGGGGCAGAATGAAGACGGGGCAGGACTGGGGGCAGAATGAAGACGGGGCAGGACTGGGGGCAGAATGAAGACGGGGCAGGACTGGGGGCAGAATGAACAGGGGGCAGGACTGGGGGCAGAATGAAGACGGTGCAGGACTGGGGGCAGAATGGAGACGGTGCAGGACTGGGGGCAGAATGAACAAGGGGCAGGACTGGGGCAGAATGAAGACGGGGCAGGATTGGGGGCAGAATGAAGACGGGGCAGGACTGGGGGCAGAATGAAGACGGGGCAGGACTTGGGCAGAATGAAGACGGGGCAGGACTGGGGGCAGAATGAACAGGGGGCAGGACTGGGGGCAGAATGAAGACGGGGCAGGACTGGGGGCAGAATGAACAGGGGGCAGGACTGGCCAAGTAGAAGCTGCATTGATGATTTAAAATCATGCAACAACTTGAGGGTTTAAAGTAGTTACTAGAGAGAAGACGTGATCAGCACAGCCCCAGGGGTTTCTGGGAAATTTGTTGTGAGTCCAGGTTCTGCAGTAGAAAGCAATGTGAGAGAGAGTCTCCTGTCAGACTGAACTAAGATAAGCTGCCAAGACCAGTTCTTTCAGGAAGTGACTACTGGACGTTTAGAGGCAGTCAGGAGCGATCATTGTTGCCTCAAGATAAGACTGTGAGAGAGAGCGGAAACCAGACTCATCCCCTTCTACACCCCTCCATTGAATATGAAGTTATAGTGCCACTCTGTGTAAAGACGCTGTGTGTAAATAGAAATTGTCTGTGAAGAGACTTTGATATAGGTTTGCTGGAAACATTGTATAAAGAGAATTGTTTCTGTGTGATGGAAAGAAGCTTGATTAAAACTTATAATCAACCTCTGGCTGGAAGCTGTTACCTCACATGACTGTGAAAGATTCTGGTTAGTGGTCTCCCTGAGTAACATCCCTTCAAGATTTCAAAGAGCTCATGTCATTTTGCCCTGCCTCCATATACTGAGTGGCGCACATACAACATTAATTTATTTTACTCACATACACAGCACAATTAACTCTACAGCACTATAATGACATTATCACTATCCTCATTGGGGTCGCAATCCAAACTCCCTATCAGTATGACTTTGGAGTGTGGGGAAACTGGCATCCTCAGAGGAAACCCACACAAACACGGGAGAACATACAAAGTCCTTGCAGATTTTGTCCTTACTGGGATTTGAACCCAGGTCCCCAGCGCTGCAAAGCAACAGTGCTAACCACTGAGCCTCCATTCTATTCTGTGTATAAGAAGTGGTGGACCATTTTAAACATCAGTTTATTCTTTGACCATCTTAAAGCTATGCGAATATGATGACACATAATGAAGCACTCCCATTAACTTTTTCCCCTAAACCTGTGTATATGTATTTGTACTGTAGTGTCAGTGTAATAATATACTCAACGATCGTTGTCTTCTCCATTATCAAGCGTCGTTCTGTCCTCTTCTAAGTCACGTAACGGCAATTCAGATTGTTCAGATCACACTGGTGTCTATGTGTGAGCCAGAAGTCTAATTTACAATGTAGGCCTAAGAAGCCTCATTTTGACACTTTATAGGCTTACATTATAAAAGCCATTTCTGGGTCACAGATAGCGCAGTGTGACGCGGAGAGTTTGAATAGCGGCGACGTCTCTCAGAAGACGGCCAGGATGTTTCCGGATCTTAGAGAAGATGGAGATAGTTGACAGTATTAACGCACTGACACTACAGTACATACACATATACACAGGTTTAGGGGAAAATTAAAAAAAAGATCTTTCATTATGGAATTCAAAGGTCACATTTCTTTAGGAAATATCAGAAGATCATCGGACTGTCTAACCTCGCTTTTGTCTTGTCCAACTGTACTCGATACTCAGGTCTCTGACCCTCCGGTCTGCTGCTGCAGTCCCATTGATTGCCCTGGAGTGGTATCTGGTGTCTATCGGAGGCTCAGCCTATCCTCACCATCAGAGGCCCTAGTGAATACCTGGTAGACACTTAGTCACGTCCCTCCAGGTTAAGCCTGTCCCATGGCGCAGTGGTCCACAACCATCAGTGTTACATAGAGGCAGGGACCCTGATTCCAGCAATGCAGCACTTACTGGGCTCCATGCAGTCAATTTAATAATATCACTGTTTTATTGGCTGCAGATTTAGCAGTTCTCTGAATGCTGAGCTATCTATAACCCTGCCCACACCACTAATTGGCAGCTTTTCTGTACGCTGTGCATAGACAAAAAAGATGCGAATCAGTGACCCCAGGAAATTACATTTCCATGAGATCTCTAGTGTGGAATACAAGAATTACATGGCAGCTACCAATAAGAAGTAGGTGGGAAAATAGGAAGAGAGGCTAGAGAGCTGTAAGTGCAGTGCCAACCCCACTGATGGATTTCTTGAAAATTAAAACAAAGATTTCTAAAACAAGGGTATGGGTTTAAAATACATACAGAAACTTTATGTAGATGACATTAGTTTGGGGTATAAAAAGTCTGCTGATAGGTCCCCTTTTAAGGTTTTGTTTGTTTGGAAGTAGTCACCGAGTGCTTCTGCTAGCGATTCAGCAGCTTCACATTAACAAAGCAGCTCTTCTTCTTCTGCATTGCTCTGTTGAAGAGTGTGACTGCCGACATCATGCTGATTGACAGTCGGCTTCTCGCAGTTAGGCCAAAAAAGATGTCCAGTATATAAATAAACTTGCATTACTTTACATCTGTGATATTGTCTCAGAGACGTAAGTTGTCCTGGTTAAGTTTTGGCTTGTGTGGAGCCAGTCTACTTATAGGGATTATTTTAGTGTGGACTTAATTATTGGATTATTTTACTTAATCCAATAGGATTAAAAAAAAAGATTATGAACAATGTTCAAGTACATAGAGAAGCACCAGTAGGTAATAGTATCATCTGTCATACCTGGTATCTATAGTATATATTAGACATACCAATCATCCCACTCTGATGTGATATTAACATTTACATATGTCTTACAGGCTTTTACTGCAATTAATTCACCTAGAAAGATGTCCACTTGCATCCCACGAGTTAAACGTTAAATATGCTGCTTATCAGCATTTCTGATTTGTAAGGCACTAGCTCTAAAAAATAACTAAACTACAGGCTAAATTATGACTCAAAGAGAGCAATAAATTGACGTTTATCTGTAGTTTCTTGTATCCACAAGAAAAGGAGGGGAAGAAAAACTATGAGATATGCACATTTCTTACATATGACACCTTGGTTAAAAAAATATTCTTCTTCAGCCTACTGAGTGTGTATAAAATCCATTACTGGTATAGAACAGTCAAGAAACAAGAATACCGCTTAAACAATGTTTCCCAGCTCAGGTTAGTAGAAAAAGGATTCTTCTTCCTTTTAACATCCAATATGGAAGATCTTGAAGTTCTTGCTGTTGATCACTTACACTTGGCCTATTTTTTTAAGAACAACTATTTTTTCATCTGCTGTTTTTAGGGTGCAATCTTACCATTTACATGCAGAAAAGAGGCAAAGAGCTTGATGGTTACAAAACAGAATAAGGCTGCAGCACAGAGCTTAGCAGTTACACATCACAGTTGAGACATTGAGAGGTGATTAAACTTTGGGGCTGTTCACATTGCATTCTGTTAGCAGCGGATTAACCAGCGTAACATCCGGAGTCAGCAACAGAGAATGTAGATTTATTCACATCCAGTATAAATAATAATAAATAATCTTTATTTTTATATAGCGCTAACATATTCCGCAGCGCTTTACAGTTTGCACACATTATCATCGCTGTCCCCGATGGGGCTCACAATCTAGATTCCCTATCAGTATGTTTTTGGAGTGTGGGAGGAAACCGGAGTACCCGGAGGAAACCCACGCAAACACAGGGAGAACATACAAACTCCTTGCAGATGTTGTCCTAGGTGGGATTCGAACCCAGGACTGCAAGGCTGTAGTGCTATCCACTGAGCCACCGTACTGCCCTATATATAGACAGCTTACAACACAGCATGAAATGTGATCAGCCTGATATCTGCTATGGCTGCAGCATGAAAAACATTACAACAACACAGGAAGAGAAGGAGGAGGCATCCTGTCTGTGAGTGAGGGTTTTGTTTTTTTTTACAAAACTTTGTTAACAACCTCACAATATGCACAACATATCAAACAGTACAGTAGTAGTTGTTGCAATACATACAAATCAATAAGCATTATTCCAACACGTTCAGCCCCAACATTGCTGATTCCTTCAAATATTCCATCTACACCTTAGAGACGACGACAAAATCCTCGAAAGAGCCATTGAGTATAAAGACAAAAGCAGAGTTCAAAGTATACAACTGTGGACTTCGATTATGCTCCTTTATGGTGTTGTGTTCCTTTGTAGACTGACAGAAGAATGTAGCATGGTATTGTGAACTACTTTCTTGTACTTGACTGAAAAGAATGCAGTATAGTATACTACTGCTTTGTGCCCATCTGAAAAAATGTTCACCGCCGAAAACGTGCACAATTGAAGTTCATGGTCACATTTTTGTGTCATTGTATTCAATAGCCCAATGGTCTCCTGAGGGTAGGGCAATCATTCTGTGGAGAGGAGCTGGGGGGCATCATACTTTGTGGGAGACTGTGGGAGCCATCATATTATTAGGTATCATATTGTGTGGGGGAATGTGGGTGCCATCATACTGTGGGGGAAGCTGTGGGGGCATCATACTATACTATGTAGTGGCTGTGGGGCATCATTCTATAGGTCATTCAATGTAGGAAGCTGTTGGTCATCATACTATTGTGGGGGTCACCATTCTATGGTAGCGTCTAGGGTTGAGCATTCCGATACCGAAACCCGAGTCCGATACCTGATATCCAATGTAAGTCTATGGGAACAAAATATCGGAATGTAAAAAATTCCGATATTTTGTTCCCATAGACTTACATTGGATTTCAGGTATCGGACTCGGGTTTCGGTATCGGAATGCTCAACCCTAGTAGCGTCACTATGGAGGATTCATACTGTGTTGGGGTATTATGGCAGTATCATATTGTGATGGAGACACTATGAAGGCATCATAGTGTGTTGGGGCACCGTGTGTATGTAACGTGGTGCGGGGCTGTAGCCGTGGGCCAAGTACTCGTCTTTTACGCCCTGGCACTTTACATGAAGGAGGAGGTCCTGGCTGGGTGTGTGGACTTGTGCTGTGAGACCACTACGCATATGCAGGCTGCATGTAACTGATGACACTGGCTTGCCAGGATCAGTTGGACAGTTCAAGGATGTAGATCACCCATTAAAAATACTCCTTGTGGAGAGTGACATACCAGCTCTGGCGTGTCGAGGTAAGGAGGCTTATTCGCCGTGCAATGCTCCTCTGGGAAATTTTAATATGCAAATTGCCTCTTCAAACAAAGAGGACTTGTACTCTATAGCGCCACCTATTGGAAGTAGCGATCCTACAAGTCACAATCAACCCTTTAACGAGTCTTGTAATATGACTTAGGATAAAAGCCAAATCAGATTCTCCATTTGCAGACACGGTGTTTCGGACTGTTGGTCCTCGTCAGTGCAAAGTAGGAGAGATCTGATTTGGCTAGATGAGAGGCTCTGGACTGGGGTCTGGGGGTAAGGTTACTCCTTGTGGAGAGTGACATACCAGCTCTGGCGTGTCGAGGTAAGGAGGCTTATTCGCCGTGCAATGCTCCTCTGGGAAATTTAGAGAAAAAAGTGCAACAGCAGTTAGAACAGTAGGAATTTTTAATGCAACTATATTAGAAATTAGCTTATATAACGGCACTAAATAGATAAAGATTTAGAATAAAATTTATTTGGCCTTCAATTCCATCCCTTTAAATGCATTGGTTGTATGTTTGGAATTGTTGTCCTGCTGTAGAATACATTTGGAACCAATCACAAGCCTCCCTGATGGTATTTCTTGATGGAGTTCATTTAAAATCTGTGAAAAAATGTCCCGAGAGGAATGGATTCTTTTATTTTGTTTTGAAGGCAAAGTACGGTCACACCAAATATTGATTTGATTAGATTTATCTTATGTTCACTCGCTTTGCCTTTTGTTAATTACTAAAGATAAACTATTAACATTTCTATTTTGTGAAGCATTTTTACTTTGCAGCATTGTCTCTCCAATGCCATCAACAACTTATAATAGATATTTACCAGATTTGCTGATATTTATTCAATTAGATAAGAAGAGGTACCGTATTTTTCGCACCATAAGACACACTTTTTTCCCAAAAACTTTTGGGGGAAAATGGGGTGCGTCTTATAGTCGGTATGTACTTACAGTTAGCGTGGTGGCAGCAGGAGTCGGGCGATTCTTCTGGGGATCTCGCTCCCATTCAAGCCTGGTGCAGCAGTTTCGGCGGTCCTCGGTGCTGCGGGGGGGACTCCAGCGACATTATATGAAAGCTCGAAGACTCGAAGACCCCCACAGTTCTATTGCCTCGATGCTGTGGCCTCCGGGAAAATGGCCACTGGAGGCGACACATGTGCAAATTGAGATCTCTGCTCTGAGATCTTGTTGCCGAGATTTTAATCTGCGCCTGGGGAATCAATCTGGCCTCCGGGAAAATGGCCGCTGGAGGCGGCGCATGCGCAGATTGAGATCTTGGCTCTGAGATCTCGTTGCCAAGATCTCAATCTGGGCATGCGCGCCTTCATTGGCCATTTTCCCGAAGGCCACAGCAGCATGGCAAGGCAATAGAACTGAGGGGGCTTCGAGCTTTCACATAATGTCGCCGAAGCACCCCGCAGCACAGTGCACCCTCGAAACTGCCGCACCATGTCGCCGGAGCCCCCCACCGCCGAAACTGCCACACCAGGCTGGGATGGGAGCGAGACCACAGGAAGAATCGCCCGACTCCTGCTGCCACCAGCACTGCCGGTCCCCCCTGGGTAAAATGAATTCAGAACTATAAGACGGACCCCCATTTCACGCATTTTTTTCCCCACTTTCTTTCTGAAAATTTGGGGTGTGTCTTATGGTCCGGTGCGTCTTATAGTCCGAAAAATACGGTATATGAGCCAGAAATAAATCCTACTAGATTCCTGATGAAACAGCGCATCAAATGAGAAAACTAAATTTTAAGATGTCAGATATTTTAGTCTTTAAGCAGAGCTAAATTAAAAGAAAATAAGTATTGAATGGAGAAAATAATCCCAAACCCAGGGCTGCTAGAGAAACAGTTCAGTTTTAAAGTATTTCTCAAGATACTCAACTTTCTAAGTAAATTTAGTAAAGTGTTGTTAAAATGAAATTTTTCTTTGGAAGACTACCTTACTTGGCTTATTTGGGGACAAAGTTGCCCAGTCCCAGCTGGATGTGTAATTCTCGGATTCTTTATATAGAAAGTGATGTCAGCAGAGGTAGGATTTGTGACATCACTTTGTTTCCATACATAATTTAGACTTGTGTTGACAAGTTTCAATTTAACAGGTACTATTTTCCTTTTTAGGATTGGAAACTTTGACATATATGCTGTACCGGTGAATGTCATAAAATGCTTCTGCTTATGCTTTCACATTTAGGCCAATTGCTTTTTCTGCTTTTGTCTCCCTTTTGAAAAGAAAATTACATCCTGCTATAAATTAATAGTCTATTACCTATTTTATTTGCACAAGTGTCAAGTAGAAATTTTTAATGGAAAGTACAAGTTTAGACATAGCACACCAAGCAAATACTATGGAACACTCAATGGAGGAAAATCTCATGATTAGACAGACACTGGGACTAAATTATCAAAGATTTTATGCCATATAGTTTAAAAATGTTTGCACAACGTAGAGTAATGACTTTTGGCATTTTCACGCCACTTTGGATCAGCCCTGCTTAAATGGGCAGAATTGGGTAGGATTACACCTCCCATCAAAATAATCAAATCTGTTGGTGCTTTCTAAGCAAAAAACACTACTCCTATTGCCGACTGAAGTAGCATTTCTGGAGCAGCGCGCACCATGTACAGGAGGCGCTGTATACAGTGAGTGTCATGTACCTCTTAGTGAATCTGTGTATTCTGTCAAGACTGGCTTAGCACAAGCTTGACCCAGACCCCCAAAGATCAGCATGTGTAAGGTGGCATTTTATATACACTGCTCAAAAAAATAAAGGGAACACTTAAACAGCAGAATATAACTCCAATAAATCAAACTTCTGTGAAATCAAACTGTCCACTTAGGAAGCAACACTGATTGACAATCAATATCACATGCTGTTGTGCAAATGGAGTAGACAACAGATGGAAATTATTGGCAATTATCAAGACACACTCAGTAAAGGAGTGGTTCTGCAGGTGGGGACCACAGACCACATCTCAGGACCAATGCTTTCTGGCTGATGTTTTGGTCACTTTTGAATGTTGGTTGTGCTTTCACACTCGTGGTAGCATGAGACGGACTCTAACAACCCACACAAGTGGCTCAGGTAGTGCAGCTCATCCAGGATGGCACATCAATTCAAGCTGCGGCAAGAATGTTTGCTGTGTCTGTCAGCGTAGTGTCCAGAGGCTGGAGGCACTACCAGGAGACAGGCCAGTACACTAGGAGACGTGGAGGGGGCAGTAGGAGGGCAAAAACCCAGCAGCAGGACCGCTACCTCCGCCTTTGTGCAAGGAGGAACAGGAGGAGCACTGCCAGAGCCCTGCAAAATGACCTCCAGCAGGCCACAAATCTACATGTGTCTGCACAAACGGTTAGAAACCGACTCCATGAGGATGGTCTGAGGGCCCGAAGTCCACAGATGGGGCTAACACCATGCAGGACGCTTGGCATTTGCTACAGAACGCCAGGATTGGCAAATTTGACACTGGCGCCCTGTGCTCTTCACAGATGAAAGCAGGTTCACACTGAGCACAGTCTGGAGACGCCATGGAGAGCGATCTGCTGCCTGTAACATCCTTCAGCATGACCGGTGTGGCAGTGGGTCAGTAATGGTGTGGGGTGGCATTTCTTTGGAGGGCCGCACAGCCCTCCATGTGCTCGCCAGAGGTAGCCTGACTGCCATTAGGTACCGAGATGAGATCCCCAGACCCCTTGTGAGACCATATGCTGGTGCGGTTCACCTTTGTAAAACCATACAGTTTTGCATCCATCAATTCCAAAAACATTTAACTTGTTCCCATCACTCCAGAGAATAGAGTCCCAGTAGTTTTCATATTTTTCAGCATGGACCCTGGTAAATTGTAGAAGGGCTTTTTTGTGCATGGGCTTTAGGAGATTCTTCCTTCATGGACGACACATATGAATAATACAAATAAACAAGAAAAAGGACCAGCACATCCAAGCCAGTGTGAATAGGCGCCAACCAAAGAAAGTATACAAATCAAAAAGATTAAGGTTTGCACCATAACTTACCAAGAATGATTACTCTAGAGCATAGGCATTGCTGCTATAGAAAAAAAAATTGAAAAAAGCACTATATAATGTATATATGAAATATGTATCTGCAAAAATTGCTATGAAAAAATTAAGGCTCTTAGCGCATAGATTGGCATATATATGTATGCCCAATTACCACGTCCCGGTGTCCTTCGTCAATTGGGTCCCTATCCTGTTATGTCACCTCTCTTGAGCAAAAAGCCTACAATTTATGGGGCAGGAATGGAACAGCTAATCTGATTAAAATCACCTGTGGCTATTGGGAGTGAGTGCACATGTCCAAAAAGCTTAATACAAATAGACAAGAAAAAGGACCAGCACATCTAAGCTAGTGTGAATATGTGCCAACCAAAGAAAGTATACAAATCAAAAAGATTAAAGTTTGCACCATAATCTTGCCATTAATGTATGCCCAAGAGGTGACATAACAGGATAGGGACCCAATTGACAAAGGACACCGTGACGTGGTAATTGGGCATACATATACTGGCCAATCTATGCGCTAAGAGCCTTCATTTTTTCATAGCAATTTTTGCAGATACATATTTCATATATACATTATATAGCGCTTTTTTCATTTTTTTTCTATGGCAGCAATGCGACACCCATGCATGCCATTCCTCTCCAGTGTACGTCGTACTGTGTCAAACACTCACCCTGGTTTGGCTTTTTACTTTATCTAACTGCAGTGAACTTACATGTTGATTATCTTCAACTGTCCTATTCAGAAGACGCTCCTATTTAGGTGTTAACTTCCATGGTCAGCCTGAACGTCTCTGTAAGATGGTTGCAGTTCCATCTCTATTACATTTTTGTACCTTTCTTCAACAGTATTCTGACCGATAAGTAAAGCTTTGCTGATCTTCTTCTAGCCTTTACCTTTCTTGTGTAAATAAATTATTTTCTTTCTCAGATCTTGTGATATTTCTCTTCCATGTGGTGCCATTGCTGGCAGCATGTAATGATAAGAGGTTTTCTTTGTTAAGTAATACCCTTTTATAGTCAATTGTCTTCTGGAAACCTGTTTAATGATTAATTAGACTTACCTGTCCATTGCTATATATTACCTGAGGTTGATTTTATATGAAACGCAAGTAAAAAGAAAATAAGTCATAGGAATCAAAGAGAGAAAGTGTTGATGATTTAGTGATTTCAAGAAATCTTTGATTAGAAATGAAAAGCGATGAAAAGTAGTAGTTTACATTATGTGACAATGTGGCCCTTAAGCTGGCATCTTCAGTATCCATTTAAAAATGTTCTTGGCTCAAATACTAGGTATTCACACAAAGTATGGAGATGACTATCAACTGTATCCAAAAACTCCTTGACCACTTTGATTTCAAACCTAGAGGGGTTTATAGCGTAGGCTATAGAAATGTACAATTGGCACATGATAACAAGTAACATCATTTAGCCGGTCATCACTGGTCAATTCTTGGAGGCAGTCATCGCGTATGTCCTGTCTTTGGATATAAGTCCAGCAACTAATGCAGAATAGTTTTAGAATTTTGCTTTGATCATTTTGACAAAATATCATACAGCCCTAGTCATGAGGCTAAGCATAAAAAGATGGATATGTTTAATCTTCACATCAAACCATTACGAGTCTTCCTCTCCCATGTAAGTAACATGTTCAGTTTAAGAAGACTTCCCTAGAATGAAGTTCAGGAAATTTTGGAAACGGCTATAAAGTATTAGCCTCACTGCTCTACTCATATAAAATAGTCCTGCACATTGAACCTGCCATTAGAGAAGAATACATGAATGTGTTTGAAGTCTTATACATAAGTAGATGGGTACTTTGTGCGCTCAGATACAGACGGAGGAAGGTGACCCTCAGGGTCAGTATTTGGCAGTTCTGGGTGTGGCCCCAGCATTGCTTTCCACGCGTATTTTTAACATACACGAATGGCACGTGAATCTCCTTCTTGGAAGCAGATCACACACTTTGCTGGCTTAACCCCATCTTTGCTGCTGGCATCATGGTTCAGAATGTCTCTCCAATGCTGCAACACTAAAGGTCAAGCATCAGCTCTTTATTTTCCAGCACAACATATTCTCATTTTGAGCGTTCTTGTACCCTGCACATTTTTCATAATTTCTTTTATTTCATTTTTCTTACAGTAACAGAAGACATCGGTGAGTTTTCTTGCTCCTGCAGGAAAGATGTGCAAACCATTGCTTCACTAGTGCTTCATTGCCAGATATTGTGCAATCCCTTCCAAATATTGCTGGTCAGAAAGAGGTCATTCAAGGGCACCTGTTTGAGCTGGCATGAGGCAGAGGGGTGGGGGAAGTAGTTATCTTTTCCTATCTCTACTTTTAAGGTCACCGGGCACTGCGTGTAACCATATAAGGACCAGCTCATCTTGTTGGCTTTGTATGATGCTGGCAGAGCCGCCATGGTAGGCACAGCGCCCACAGCTGCGCCATGCCTTTATGATCTTTAGAAACCAAGCACAGCGTTGAAGATCATTTTGAAAACAATACTCTGAGGGACTTATGTGTAATTATGTCATGTTGCATATGTCACTTCAAGGATACATGTAATGATTTCAACATTTTCTGATTATTGCTAAAAAAAATGTAAAATCTTCATTGTACGTGAAGATCCTGTGGATGTGTATGTGCTATCTCCAGGTGATAGATTCTGTAAGATGTCTATTAGTTAGAAATTCTGCAAATTGCAAATCACTGATATGCTGCAAATCTCAATCCTGGCAAATGTTGCATCTACCGGTATATAGTTATTGTGCACACAAATTGAAGTTTCGGGTGCTAACTTGGGGAGCTGATGTGTGGCCCAGCTATGTAAGGCACACATAAAATCCAGGAGAGTGCACAGGAAGGTAACAGCAACGCTTGATATGCATTCACTGCCACTCACTCTTTCAGACACACCCATCTGAGATATAAGAGGGAGTGACACGTAGCAGAGGGAGATCAGTCTAGTCCTGGAAAGAGAGGAGAAAGTAGAGTCTGTTTCCTGTCAGAGGACAGTGCAGTTCAGTCTCAGTCCAGTCTGGACTTGGAGGATACTGAGAGCTGATCAGCGAGCTCTGGAGAAAGCTGACATTTCATCAAAAGCTACCAGTGCTTATGCTAAGAGTGAAAGCAGGGCGAAGGGCGCAGAGGAAAAGGACAGAGAAGTGCTTCAGGTACCAGATTACCTGCACTAATTTACCGGACACCGGAGTCCGAGGCATTGCTAGAGCTTCATGCTTAGTGATAAGAAAACCGGAGGCTTTCTGGATTACAGGTCGCAGAAGGCAGCTCAATGTGTCGATACGTAACTGGAGTCAGGAGAACAGGAGTCTAGCGGGAGCTGCAGAAATAGACTTAGTTCTACCACTGAAAAGGCTCTACCACTATGTCGGCCGGGCGTAGTTGCTATTGGAGGAGTTAACTTCGCTTCACGCAAGTTTGGACTCAGATACATATTGAAGTTAAGGAGGCCTCTAACCTGCTCAGCGGTTACCTGAATGTGCACTCTCCACCCCGACCAGCTCCCCGGGATCTGCTGAACCATCTACCAGTAAAAGGTATGAAAAGGAGCTACTTTGTGTGTGACTGAATTCTTGATTACACCCTGCATCACCACCATAGACTTCCAGGGACACGTCTCACCTGTGGGAGACGTACCACCCAGCTGCCCATAACATCCCCTGTGAAGACCCTGACAGCAGCGCTGGTACAATTTACCAGAAACCACAGGTGGCGTCACGAACTATTCCAAATCCCCTGTAAATATCCCCCCATTGCACGACCGCCAGGGCCACGGACCGAGCCACAGCTACCAGTGACAACTCCCATAGATTTCCATGGGCTCGGCTCCGAGTACCCCATAGCCCTGGTATCCACAATTGTGGTGCGTGTCGAAACACTAACTTTTACCCACCATAGGAGTCCAATCTGCAAGAAGAGTCTAAGGCGCCATCAGCAATATATTTTTAAATGCTTCATTATGGAGCACAAATGCACATAATAGCAACATTTTGGCCCCCAGGCTTTTATACAGCTTGAGTGATAAAACACTGTCGTTATCGTATGGTGCTTGAGCTCCACAATAAATTATTAGGATTAGAGATGAGCGAATTTGTTCGAATTTGGTTCCGAATATGATCGACAGCGAATATTGTTTTTGCAATATTCGTCGAACACAGCCGAACGTCATTAGAGTCAATGGGAGTAGAAATTACCAAATATGTTCGGAACCGATCATCAAACATACATTCAGCACGAATAGGGTACCCATATGGCACGAATATGGCAAATTCAGATTAGACAACCGAATCCGAACAAATTTGCTCAACTCTAATTAGGATTTGTTTGCAGAGGTGCCTTATACCCTTCTTGCTTAATAAAATCGCATAGTTACTGTACCATCAAGTGTTATACTCAGAGGAAATGTACTACATCACAATGCAAAATGGATTATTACATTTAAAGTAATAGGGTCTGCTAGAGATATCTTATAAATCTTCTTCAACATTGCCAATTAATCTTCTTAAAGGGGTTATCTGGGAATAGAATGAAATAAATAAAGGAATTCATTATTAATAAATTCTTAAATACATTTAAGTAGCAAATCAGAGTAACGGGACAGGTCCTTACAATCATGTGCATTAGGAAGCTGATCCCCCATTCCTTCATGTGTGAGAAGATGTCCTCTTAGTGGATATTCTGATCTTATACTGGGGATACCAGTGGTGCTGATGTAAGAAGAGGCTGCTCACACTGATGGCCACCCTGTTAATCTGATGTAATACTGGAAATACCAGTGGTGCTGAGGAAAGAATAAGTTGCTCACATTGCTGTCCACCTTGTATTTCTGTTTAATATTGGAGACATTAAGAGTGCTGAGGTAAGACGAGGCTGCTCACACTGCTGTCCACTATGTTTATCTGATGTAAAACTGGAAATACCAGGGGTGCTGATGTAAGAAGAGGCTGCTCACACTGCTGTCCATCATGTTTCTCTGTCTAATACTAGAGATACTAGGAGTGCTGAGGTAAGAAGAGGGTGTTCACACTGCTGTCCACCCAATACTAGAGATACTAGGAGTGCTGAGGTAAGAAGAGGGTGTTCACACTGCTGTCCACCCAATACTAGAGATACTAGGAGTGCTGAGGTAAGAAGAGGGTGTTCACACTGCTGTCCACCCTGTATATCTGATCTAATACTAGAGATACCACAGATTCTGATGTAAGAAGAGGCAGCTCACACTGCTGTCCACCCTAAATATTTTTACGTAGACCTGGTCACAGCAGCAGAGCTTCCTACAGCACATGATTAACAATTGTGTTATGCTAATTAAAGGTATTTAGAAATCTCATCATAAAGTCAGTTCTCTTGGTTTTCATTTTTCTTTTTTTGTAGTATTCCTGGGAAACCCCTTTGATGCAGTTATAGTCCTTCCACAAAGGGTAAATGTTATGAAGTGGACTTTTTTGAATTTTAAGCTGATGGTTTCCATGCCTCTTTCAACCCTTTTTTGTCATTCTCATCCCTGTCTCATTAATTGTACCCTGAAAAGGTGTTTGGACTGCAGGGCACTGCTTTATAGCGTCCAGTACAAGTACAGATCCCAGGATATTTGCCAATTCTTCTAGGAGTCCAAGAAGTCCCCCGTTTATAATAATATAGAGGGAGTCTTTACCAGTTTTATAATATCTATCCATCTCATGGCATTTTGTTGACTACAATGTTAACCCTGGTCTTCCAGACTATTAGGAAATTGTATGTTATACTTTTGTATTATATTACATTTTTGTGTTATACATTTTTCATTATGGTTTTCTTGCACAGTTCATACGCCATTCAGTTAGGATTCTGCTACTGTCAGTCAGCAGAACTTAGTGACAAACACACTTATTGTAGTGGTGTGCTACCTCTGCGTGCATATGTCTCCATTTTTAATAACTTAGTGGAACAGCACAATGGCAGCATTGTAAGACAGGGGAGGTTCATGTATTCATGAGCTTTAAGCTCCTCCCGTCCTCCAGCCATTTAGAGATGGCTTTCTCCTTTTGACCAAATTCATATGTCTGTGAAACACAGAGTTTGCTTGAATTGCAATACCTGGCCCAATCGGTGGGTGTCCTCACCTGACCGAACTGCCGCGTATAACTGCTCTGACTGACCGATCGGGCCAGGTATTGTGATTCAAGCACACACTTCATGCACTTGTGAATACACCCCAGAGGATCTGCAGTAAAAATGCCCCCTCTTATGAGTCATCCGCCCTGTTTTAAATTGTCTCTTAAGTAAATTGAGATCTTCAAAGCAAAGCTAAAATATAATTCACTGCTGGGTACTTCATGCACTTTGCAGTTTCTATGAATTTAAGGCATAAATGAGACACAAAAAAGTGTATTTTAAATTGTTAAAAAGGTATTGGAAGCCCACTATACAGGCCCTGGCCTGGAGTATGTATAACGCATACTTACCCTCCGGTATGGAAAAATAAATGTAACTAAAATAATATGGTCGCATAAGTGTGAAGACCCTCTTAGAATTGGGGATGTGGTTGCGTTCAGAATTAGACAATCACATTTAAGTGCATGTCAAATAGTAGTCAGTGCACAGCTGCCATCATTTACAGTTATTCTGATTAACCCCTTATAAGGTTTAGCTGTTCAAGTAGGAGTTTCCTAATATTTTCTTAGTAGCATTTCACAGCAAAAGCCATGGTGTGTAAACAGCTCACAACACAGCTAAGGATCTCACTGTTGAAAGTTATCAGTCAGGACTGGAGTAGTGTACAATTTTTTTCCAAAGTATTAGATAATCCATTGAACACTGTGAAGACAGTCATCAAGACATAGCTTAAATGTGACATTACCTAGAGCTGGACGTCCCTCAAAAACTGATGAAAACGTGAAGAAAATTGGTCCTAGAGACTTCTAAGAGACGTACAGCAACATTAAAGGAACAGTATGAATTTCTGGCAAGCACTAGGTGTGTGCTGCATGTGACAAAAATCTCTCTTATTCTTCTAATGTCTGATCTGTGGGTATGGTGGCAAGATGGAAGCCTTTTCTTTTAAAGAAAAATTTCCAGCCTGGCTATGTTTTGCCTAAACCTACATCATGTCTGCCAAAAGCATGTGGGAAATGTGTTAAGGTCGCATGAGACCAAGGTTGAACTTTCTGGCCTCAATTCCAAAAGATATGTTTGGCTCAAAGCCCATGCTTCACATTACTAAAAGAATACCAAACCCTCAATGAAGCATGTTGGAGGCAGCTTTATGCTTTTGGGGGTAGAGGGGTTTGGCAGCTGAAATAATAGCTTCAGTCAAGGTGGGGGGAATAATAAACAGTTCAAAGTTAATTTTGAAAGAAAACTTTCAAGCCTGTCCTAAAAATTTGAAGATTTTACCTTTCACCACAACGATCTTAAGCATACCTCCAAATCAATAAAATAATTGCTTCACTAGAAAAAGATCTAAGTTTTGGAATGGCCCAGCCAGAGCCCCAATCTGAATACAATTGAAAATCTTTGGGTTACCTGAAGAGGGCGCTGTACACAGGAGATGCCCTCGCAATCTGACAGATTTGGAGTATTACAGCAAGGAAGAGTAGGCGAAGGTTGCCAAATCTAGATGAGCCTAGATTTTTTTATTTTTCAATTGAATTGTACAAATTATAGGTGACATTAAAGTTAGAAAACGTTCTAAAATTATTCTTCTTGCTATAATTTTTTACATGATAAAAACTGGCATTTTTACAGGGGTGTGTAGACTTTATATATCTTCTGTATGACAATTTGATTACTTGCTATTGCGTTATTTCTGCAATTGCAATGTAATTTCATAAGTAGTGTTGAGCGATACGATAATGCAAATATTGGCTATCGGCCGATATTAGCTCTATCGGCCTTTCGATAATTCGTTTCGATATTTTCGTCTTATCGAATACCGGAATCGGATTTGTCACTGTCACTGTGAGTGTCCGTCGGTCGGGTCTGTCAGGAGTCAGCGGCACTTACCTGGCAGAAGATCTCCGGCGGTCACGTCCTGGACTGCTTGATGGCCGCCATTATCTTCTCCCTGGCGGTCACATGCAGTTTCTCGCGATAACTGCAGTGACTGCTGGGTAATCCCGGCTGTAAAGCAGTCAGTCCGATGACGTCACCGCCGGGGAAGCAGGTAATCAGCTGTGCTGCGCCGGGATGACAGGCTCTGCCTGTCATTCTGATGTAGCAGAACTGGATCGTCGTGGGACACTCATTACTATGGACTGCGTCGGACAGGTGGTATACTTTTTTTTTTCATTTTTTTACAGGAGATCGATGGCGTCGCAGCAGGATGAGACAGTAATAAAAGAAATGAAAACTGTGTTTTGTTTTTTTTTATTAAATTAAAAAAATTTTTTTGGAACATTCACCCGTCCGGGTACATAAACAATTTAACTATTTATTTACATACAGGGACCCTGTCCGGGTTATTTAGACTTCTTTGGCTGGCCTCTTCCAGGTACCACCTGGTACTCTTCTTGAGATTGCCAAACATCCGAGGCACCAAGGACCACCAGGACCTGATGACGTCGTGTGGCCTGTACAGTGACGTCGTGACCCGCTATCTGGGTCTGTGTGGCCACCTCTTTCATCTCTCTCCGGGTCTGGAGCCCTATGTCACGGACTGTACGAACCCCAGGGGCCTAACAGGCGCCGGGTACGGGCCAGCTATACTTATCATGTCCATAGCTGGGGCTGCTGAGGAGACCACTGAGGGAGGCTGGGGAGATTTACGGCGTGGCGTGGGCACTTTTGCAGAGGCCTGGATGTGGGAGGCTGAAGGCTTCGAGGGTCTCACAGGTTCCTGACACACTGGGGAGTAGGGGTCGCACCTGGTAACATTTAGGGCGTACCACCCATTGTAATCCCAGTGTCGGGTGTAAGTCACCAAGTCTCCTGGCAACAGGTCCCTCCCCGGGTGTCCTTCTGGGAGGTGAGCCTCCACGTCCCGCCGGGTCACAAAGACTTCTAAATTAAGTCCAGGCTCCTTGATGAAGCCCCAACCACCTTTCAATTTAAAGTTCCGTACTGCACCCTTACGCCGCGGCTCACTCAGGGTTCCTTTGTCCTTTCGCATCCGGTCCTTATCTGCCCGGTCCTTCTCCAGGTGACGTTGGCGAAGTTTTAGGGTTTCTCGCTGCTCCCTTTGTCGCTCTGCTTCCTTCTCCCAACGTCTCCACTCTTCCTCCTGACGCCGGTTATAATTCTCCTCCACCAGTTGCTCCATGTCTCCACCACTCCACTGCAGCTTACAGTGTCCGGTTTGCGGCAGCTCTCCTGTCGCCCCCCAGTCCTGGCGGCTCTCCCCTGCGGAGGAAGCAGACGGCTCTAAATCAGATGACAGTCGGGGCTCCGGTACAGGCAGGTAGTGCTCTGGTGCCTGCGCGGCCTCCTCCATGAGGACGGGTGTCGCTTCTTCTGTCTCAGCGACCGGGGCAGACAGCGGGATCTGGGGTACTGCTGACGGTGCTGCGGTTTTTGCAGGAACGGGTGCCTCCACTGCGACAACGTCAACCGGATCACATTGCAAGGGCTCCTCTACTAGAACGGGTGCCTCACCTTCCGGTACAGAGTCAGACACTTCAGGTAAGAGGATTGGCGCCGCTCCAAGTTTAGTTTTAGGGCACGCCAGCTGGCTTCCATCCTGGCGACCTCCTCCCGGTGCCGGGCCAGGCCTCTCAGGGTATCCTCCGCTTCTTGCAGCGTAGGAGGGTTTACAGGCCGGGTGCCCAACGGTGATTCCGTGGCGATCGGGTCGCTTCCGTGGGAGGAGAGCTCTGACTGCTCCATCCCTTCCCACTTCTGCTCGTCGTGTCCATTAGCCATCTCTGCCAAGTCACATGTGTCATATCTGGAGAGGGCCCCTCTTTTGTAGGGAGGCGGGACTCACACTGAGGAGGATGAGGAGGCGGAACTCCAGAGCTGTGGGGCACGATGTTACATTGCAGTACCATTTACAGTGGGCGGCCATCGTTTTCACGCCACTGAGTGAGTGACACCCACGAAGAGCACGCCCTTCTTCTTCACCAGTGCCTCGTCGTGACGCAGATATGGCGGAAAAATGGCAAATACATTCTCTGATGATTTTAGCAATTCTCAAGCACAAAACCAGTGCAATTCAGGCACACAGGACTCACTTATAGCGAGCTACAGAATCCTGTTCGTGACGCCCAAGTTGAGTCGCACAGAGCCAGAGGTTTTGGGGGTACTCGGCACCGAGCCCGTCGACTTCTATGGGGTATGTCACGTCTTTACCCGGCAATTGAATTAGAGTCGATTTTACTATGTAGAAGTGTATAAACTATAAATATATGTATATATATATATATGTCACAATGACATGTATATATATATATATGTATTCTATGTGTGTATATTTTGTGTTTACAACGAAAGAAAGGGTTTTTTTGTTGCGATATTTTGTTCCCATAGACTTACATGGGACTTCCGGTATCGAAATCGGATATCGACGATATTTAGTGCTATCGGCGATACAATTTCGATACGATATTTTTAGATATCGACCAATATCGCTCAACACTATTCATAAGTAATCGCAACATAAGTTTCATTTTTCTTTTTCTTTATGAATTGGATTCATTATTTTAGATTTTGTTTGGATGCATGTGAATGTGGCGATACCACATATGTCTGTTCTTTTAATATTTTTTTAATAGAAGTAATGGAGGTTTTTAAAATTTTATTTTTATATATATTCTATATTATTAATTTTTTTACTGTATTTTTTAGTCCTCTTATGGGACCAGTCTGATCGCTTATACTATATGCTGCAAAATCACAGTATTGCAGCATATATAAAAAATACTTTCTCCTATGAATGCTAGAAATAGGAATGCCACCTTGTCAGACACGGGGGCCTTTAGCAGACCCTCAGCTGCCTTGGCAAACTAACGGCGCACAGAGTTCGCATTGCAGGAGGCTGATGGGTGTGTTGAAAGCTGTCGACCTTCAAAATTTTCCATATTTCTGCAAAATGTTACATAAAACTACATCAGATTTTTAAGTTGTAATAGTAGCTAGAGAGCCAATCAAACAAATGAGTCAAAAATATGAGACTTCATTTTTTAAATGAGCAAAATGATCATATTTGCGAATAGCAAAAGTAGGCAAGGCAAACCTTTGCTTTCTGTATTTGGTGTGACCCCTTTGTGCTGCAATAACTGCATCTTAATGTTTCTGGTAATTGCACATTGACTTGAGGAGTTTAGGCCATTCTTCCCTCTTCAACTCTGTCATGTTGTTGGGTTTCCTCCCATGAACTGCAGGCTTCAGGTCCTTTCTCAACATTTTAGAGGATTAGGGAAGTGCAGACAAGAGTATTTTTGGTCCGAGTGCAATCTGACAAAACATCGGATCACACTCGGACCAATGTTATTCTATGGGCCGTGCACATATCCAATTTTTCCTTGGACAGAGTCTGTCTGAGGAAAAAATTGCAGAATGCCCGAGTTCGATCCGATATTCGGTTTGCACTTAGCCATGCAAGCCAATAATTCAGTGAAAACCTCGGACTGCACTCGGATGTTTATGAGTGCAGTCCGATTTCCATAGACTGACAGAATGGAGAAGATGAGAAATTTATTTCTCCATCTTCTCCTCATCCGAACAAATTGTATCACACTATGCTCACACTCTGATCAAAGTTTAATTAAACTGTGACTAAAATAATCGACCTGATTGTCATAAATGAGTGATTTTTGTTGGTCGACCACTCCTGGAGAGGGTTATGGTCTTAAATATTCTCCATTTGTACATAATTTGCCTGACCATATAAAATCCAATCAAGTTTGATATGGCCATGATGGTACTGACCTGGACTATTATGTTTCCGGGTCATTTTTACCATAGAATTAATGCTGTAAAAAAAACCACCACCCCGACCCCTCCCTCCCAAAAATAAAAAAAGATGGGCTGAAATTGCATTTTTTGCCAATTCAACTCACTTTGACTTTACTTCCTGTTTTTCTGTATATTGTAAAGTGAAATAAGTTGTGTTATTCAAAATTACAACTTGACAAAGAGGGGGAGGGGTGCAAACATAAAGACGAAAACTGGGTGTGGGTGTAAGGGGTTAAAAAGTTGTGCACTACTTGGATAACTGCTTCATAAATGTAACACTGCCCCATGTAAACAGCATATTCTGAACTTCTGGATCTCATTGTTCCAGGGATGTCCGTGATGTGTCTGTGGGCAGTCCAATGTCAGTGTTCATGTTAGCACTGCATCCAGTGAGTGACTATTGATGGGTTGTAGCACTCACACTTCCTTATATGACGAGGGAAGTTTGTACCCAATTAGTGTCTTCTGCAAATGTCCTATGAAGAACAGTTAGAGGATCTGGGAATGTTTAGCTTTCAAAGAAAAGACTGAGAGGAGACTTAATAACTGTCTACAAATATCTGAAGGGCTGTCACATTGTACAGTCATGGCCAAAAGTTTTGAGAATGACACAAATATTATATTTTCACATGATCTGCTGCCCTCTGGTTTTTATGTGTGTTTGACAGATGTTTTTTATCACAGACAGAAATATAATAATTGCAAACATATGAGTAACAAAAGCTTATATTGACAGTTAGAATGAGTTAATGCAGCAAGTCAATATTTGCAGTGTTGACCCTTCTTCTTCAGGACCTCTGCAATTCTCCCTGGCATGCTCTCAATCAACTTCTGGACCAAATCCTGACTGATAGCAGTCCATTCTTGCACAATCAATGCTTTCATTTTGTCAGAATTTTTAGGTTTTTGTTTGTCCACCCGTCTCTTGATGATTGACCACAAGTTCTCAATGGGATTAAGATCTGGGGAGTTTCCAGGCCATGCACCCAAAATCTCTATGTTTTGTTACCTGAGCCATTTAGTTATCACCTTTGCTTTATGGCAAGGTGCTCCATCGTGCTGGAAAAGGCATTGTTGATCGCCAAACTGCTCTTGGAGGGTTGGGAGAAGTTGCTCTTGGAGGACATTTTGGTACCATTCTTTATTCATGGCTGTGTTTTTAGGCAAGACTGTGAGAGAGCCGATTCCCTTGGCTGAGAAGCAACCCCACACATGAATGGTTTCAGGATGCTTAACAGTTGGCATGAGACAAGACTGGTGGTAGCGCTCACCTTGTCTTCTCCGAATGAGGCATTTTCCTGATGTCCCAAACAATCGAAAAGGGGATTCATCAGAGAAAATAACTTTACCCCAGTCCTCAGCAGTCCACTGCCTGTACCTTTTGCAGAATATCAGTCTGTCCATGATGTTTTTTCTGGAGAGAAGTGGCTTCTTTGCTGCCCTCCTTGAGACCAGGCCTTGCTCCAAGAGTCTCCGCCTCACAGTGCATGCAGATGCACTCACACCTGCCTGCTGCCATTCCTGAGCAAGCTCTGCACTGCTGGTAGCCCGATCCCGCAGCTGAAACACTTTTAAGAGACGGTCCTGGCGCTTGCTGGTCTTTCTTGGGCGCCCTGAAGCCTTTTTGGCAACAATGGAACCTCTCTCCTTGAAGTTCTTGATGATGCGATAGATTGTTGACTGAGGTGCAATCTTTCTAGCTGCGATACTCTTCCCTGTTAGGCCATTTTTGTGCATTGCAATGATGACTACACGTGTTTCTTTAGAGATAACCATGGTTAACAGAAGAGAAACGATGATGCCAAGCACCAGCCTCCTTTTAAAGTGTCCAGTGGTGTCATTCTTACTTAATCATGACAGATTGATCTCCAGCCATGTCCTCATCAACACCCACACCTGTGTTAATGGAGCAATCACTGAAAAGAGGTTAGCTGGTCCTTTTAAGGCAGGGCTGCAATGATGTTGAAATGTGTTTTGGGGGATAAAGTTAATTTTCTAGCCAAATATTGACTTTGCAAGTAATTGCTGTTAAGCTGATCACTCTTTAAACATTCTGGAGTATATGCAAATTGCCATTAGAAAAAGTGAAGCAGTAGACTTTGTAAAAATTAATAGTTGTGTCATTCTCAAAACTTTTGGCCATGACTGTAGAGGGATCATCATTATTCTCATTTGCACAAGGAAAGACTAGAAGTAATTGGACGAAACTGAAAGGGAGGAGACACAGATTAGATATTAGAAAAAGCTTTTTGACAGTGAGGGTGGAACAGGCTGCCACGAGAGTTGGTGAGTGCTCCTTCAATGGAAGTCTTCAAACAGAGGCTGGACAGACATCTGTCTGAGATGGTCTAGTGAATCCTGCATTGAGCAGGGGGTTGGACACGATGATCCTAGAGGTCCCTTCCAACATTCACGTGATAACTCAAAACGAACACATCCAGCCCATGAACGGCAGCGCTTCCCAGAACTCACGTCAAAGGATGATATTTTGAATTTTTTCTTCTTTTTTATTGTTTGATAGGAGGAGATACAACGCGTTTCGGATACAGTATATATCCTTCTTCAGGTATCATAAAACACAATACCATTCCTACTAGTAAAAATTCAATCACACTTCTATATAGTGGCAAACCTCTTAACCCAGCCTCAGGAACGTTATTTGGGGTGTGGACCAGGTTCAGGAGCGCACCCACTGATTAGTCCAGCCTTTCAAACCACATTCTGATCGACATGGATGCAAAAAAAATAGTAAAAAGAAAAAAAAAAACTTCCAATAAACTTTAAAAAAAAATCTTATTTAAAAAACATTGAGATTCTCTCTAATATCATTCAAACCATTTGGATAAAATGTTCCCATACGATATATCCAAAACATTTCTTTTCAGCTTAAAAGAGCATTCCCGTTTGTAACACCAGAGGGTATCTGTTCCACCGGAGTTACTTTTATATTAAAAATGTTATTATGTTTAATTAGCAGATGCCTTGAAAGACTATGCTTCAGGAGGCCATTTTTTGCTCTATTTCTGTGTCTATTCATGCGGGACCACAATGTCTGCACAGTGTGTCCCGCATATTGCAAACCGCAACTGCAAGTGATGACATATACAACATGATCCTACAGGTGAGTCTCGAAAACATCACCGCTGTTATTGCATTTAATGATTTTAGCCCCATGATCTAGGATCCCACAGGTCAAACATTTGTTGGAGTTGCATTTAAAAACTCCAGTTCCTTTAAAAAGATTTCACATGATAAAACAACGTCTTGTGAGCAGCCCCAAACACAGCTCTGATATCACTGGAATGGTGCCGATCCAGGAGATGAATATATGCTGTTCTCATTTTCCATGTGGCACTGTGTCATTTTTGAAGGGGCTGACTTAAGCCCCCGTCTCACATAGCGATATCGCTAGCGAGATCTCTGATGAGTCACTAGTTTTGTGACGCAGCAGCGGTCTCCCCAGCGATATCGCTGTGTGTGACATTCAGCGACGATCAGCCCCCCTGCTGGGTATCGCTGATCGTCGCTGAATGTCTGGACATTTTTTTGATCGCTGATCTACCGCTGACAGGCACGCATCAATGCGTGTGACAGGCGGAGAGACCAGCGATCCGCTGGTAACCAAGGTACACAGCGGGTTTCCAGGCGCGGGGCTGTGCCTGGAAACCCGCTGTGTACCTTAGATACCAGCGCCCTGATGCAGGGAGCTGGTAACCAAGGTACACAGCGGGTTTCCAGGCACCGCGCAGCGCCTGGAAACCCGATGTGTACCTTGGTTACCAGCTCCCTGCATCAGGGCGCTGGTATCTAAGGTACACTGCGGGTAACTAAGCGATGTTTACCCGCAGTGTCCTTGTGCTGATCGCTGCCTGTTTGGCAGCTCAGCAGCGATCATGTAGCGACACACTAGCGATCCTGATCGTTGTCGGGATCGCTGGTGTATCACTATGTGAGACCCGGGCTTAAGTAGAGGACAACCTTTCTAAACTCCATTGGAGTTAATTAATGAGGGTGACCTGCAATACTGCACACAACCTGTGGGCAGATGTGGCGCTATTTGTGAAAGAAGGCAGATTTATTTGTTTTAAATCCTGGTCAAAACTTGTAATCTAGATTTCATGCCGTTAGAACGAAACGTGAAGTGGAATTGGATTTTTGAAGATGAATCTGCTCTTTCACCTCAAAGGTTTAAGACTCAAACGTACGCTCAGTTATATATAGTGTGTGATTTACCGAGGCTTCACTAAACTTTTTCATCCATATAAGTGGTAACCTCCATTTCTTTCCATAATTGGCCACGGCTACTGTTCTTTTCACAAGGAAGTTTCCAAATAAAGTCAAGTCATATAAACCATCGAGCCTCATTTATACTGCATTGCAGTCCTACTGATTACATGTTCTCTGACTGGTTGATATAATAAGATCTATATATGTAGCAGACATGAAGGATCTGTACACGGATGCATTTATTAGGCCAGCTCTCCTGCCAGTAATTAGCGTTGTATGCCTTTGTTCTATAGATCGTGTTGCAGTTAGTTGATATTTGATCCTCTTCATAACCACAGTCTGTTGATTGTGGATATGTGTGTACGGCGTGTGTCTGTGCGTCTATGGACCTTATAGAATGTAGACAGTGGCTATTGTGTAAAAATAACCCTTATTACTGTCAAATGACAAACAGAAGAGGCAACCAGGCAACAAAATCAACAGGAGATTAATTGTGATACATTCGTACACCGCTTCCCGGCTTTGTTTTCTCTTTGGAGGAGAATGTGATCGGACCTCTGATTTCAGCAATGTGTCACATACTGGGCTGCTTGCTGTAATTTTTTATAAAATTACTGTTTTCTCTGCTGCAGATCTGCCAGTTCTCTGAATTCTGAGCTCTGTATGACCCCGCCCACGCCACTGATTGGCTGCTTTCTGCCAATGCAGAGTGTATACAGAAAGCTGCCAATCAGTGGTGCGTCGGGGTTATAAAGAGCTCATGATTATGGAGGAATGCATGGCAGCAGGTTTAGTGGTCCTCTAATGATAATCTCCTGCTGATCAAAAAGTGTTTTTAGAAAAACTAAACTAAGCAGCCTTGTAAATCATACATCGCTGGAATCAGCGTCTCTGTCTCTACACCATGCTGCTCCCAGATTAGAAAAACCTTGTGATTGTTTTCCTTTAGTGTGGCCTGCCAACACCAGGAGCTTGGCAAGTATTTTGGAAGCTAAACCAGAAGTAATGCCCCATGTGCCCCCATAACTATTTCATGACCAGGCAATATTCTGTTTTTGTGCGTTCATTTTTTTCTCCCTTTATTCCAAGAGCCAGAACTTTTTAATTTTTCTGTTGACACATGAGTACGAGTGCTTATTTTTTGCAGGACGAGTTGTATGACACAGTTCATTTCACTACAAGGCTGTGTGCACACGTTGCGGATTTGTTGCAGATCCGCAGCAGATTTTCCACGCAGAATTGCAGCAGATCTGCAAGTGTGAGACCAAACAATGTTAAGCAATGAGAAAAAAAAATTGCTGTGCACATGATGCGGAAAATTTTGCACGGAATCCGCAGCGGTTTATTTTGCGCAGCATGTCAATACTTTTTGCACCCATTTCATTATAGAAAACCCCAGGCCAAAAAATGCAGGAAAATCCGCACAAAATTAGCATAAAAAACACGCGGATTTTTACCTGCGGATTCTGCCAAGAAATGCAGAATCCGCTCAGGAAATTCATGAGCCCAATCCGTAACGTGTGCACATACCCTAAAACAGGGAATAAAATCCAAGTGTGGTGAAATGGTAAAACAAAATGCAGTTCTCCAGTTTTTGGGGGGAGTTTTGTTTTTATTGTGTGGTAAAAATACCCATGATTCTTCAAGTAAAAATGATTACAACAATACCAAACTTGTATATATTTTTTTATATGTAAAAATGTACAGATTTGTCCCCAAATACATTTTGTTTATTTCTCCATTTTCTGAGACCTGTAACATTTTCATTTTTCGTCAATGCAACTGTCTGAGGGCTTGTTTTTTGTATGTCGAGTTGACATTTTTATTAGTTCCATTTCTGGTGCATACAAATTTTTGTTTAGTTATTATCACATTTTTTGGTGACGTTTGGAGGAGCTGCATTTTGATTTTTTTTTCTCTTTATGACTTTTATCATTTATTGGGCTTTTACGGATGCCGCAATATCAAATTTATTTATTTACCATATTTATTTCTACATTTTTAATGGGGAAAAAGGAGGAGTGATTCAAATTTTCATTTTTTTTTTATTTGTGCCACATTGGGAAACTTGACCGGCGATCATCTGATTGCTTGTTCTATATAATACAATACCTCAGTATTTCAGTGTATAGCTATGACTGTGCTTCATGGGAGTACAGACATGGGAGCCGGGGGGGCTTTCTTCAGGCCTCCAACTTCCATGTGTGCCGATCGGCATCCTGAGATCTCAACGTAAGGAGGTGCCTGAAATGTTGCTTTCAGAGATTGACAGCGGCATTTAAGGGATGAGTAGCAGCGTATATGGTGCAGCCTCATGTCCATAAACAGGCCACCAACATTAGCTGTACCAATACATCCAATATCAGTAAAAGGTAAAAATTAATAATGTCAATTGAATCCCCCCTAAAACAAATAATAGCCCCTGAGAACTCCCTTTAGAAAGTTATGATGCTCTCTTAGTTCCCCTTCAAAAGTAATAGTGCCATCTTTGTAACACCCTTCACTTCACAAAAAAATGAAGTTTCTACTTGCCTAATCCGAGTAACTGAGTCCTCTCCTCTCGGCACAGAAAGCGGTATGGCAGACGCAGTGACATACAGTGATGGGAAACTGACATGCTCCTTGCTCTACCACAGGATCTAACTGTATCGGCATCGCATAGATCACATTGATGCCGATACAGTTCAAAGTGGCGCTCACCCAGAGACTCCAGTGCTACAAGCCCTGGGCATGAACACTGCCATGGATCTCTGGCACTAGCGATGCCACTGATACTGTCTTGTTCTTTTTTTATATTTTGCACCCATGACAACCACCCCTGTGCCTTACCACACACAAACTACGCCACTACATAGAGGTGTCTGGAACCTTCCTGTACCTTTGAATGCCTCTCATTTCATATAGAGGCTGTTTTTTGCTGAATTACATAGCTTATTGCAGATGTATTCCCGTACCTCCAAACTCCAAAAGAGGGATAAATCATGTTGGGGTAAATTTGGACCACGCACAAAGGCCCCACCTCAAGCCACACACATGTACCATTTCTTTCTACCCTGGCAGGAGGAGATATCAGAAAGGGTGGTGGCAATGAGGGACATTCAGCAGACGCCCGAGGGGCGTAGATCCAGGACTGTCCGCTGTATCTGGGACGGTTAGGAGTAGAGATGAGTGGATCTATTCGCTTGACTCTAGTCCAGCGTTCAGGTCAGTGATACCTGACGGCTGAATGGGAGGCCATTGTATCTCTTATCTGCCGGTGGCCCTGGTGTGACTTTTGATTAGCCAGCCCTGACAAACCAAATGCCGCATCAGGGACGCCGAAAGATAAAAGATTCACGGGTCTATTCTCTAGCCACCAGGCACCTCTGACCTAAATGCTGGACTGGACTCAAGAATCAATCCGCTCATCTCTAGTTGAGACCTATGGGTTTATTTTTTGATCATTCATTCATAGTTGTAGCAGCTAGAACGTTCTCATTTTTACATAAGCTTCACTACATGACATCTGGCATTTTGTGTCTATAAGGCCGTGTTTACATGTTGCATGAATACTGTGGTTCTTTTTGTTTTCTGCAGGTGTCCGCAACAAACTACGAAATAACAATCTTCTCTGGTTATTGCATTTTTTGCTAAGTTTTATGCGTTTTCCACTTATTTTGTGCCTTTTTGTTGTACAATCAAAGCATCGTTTTTAATGTGTTTTTATAGTACAGAAAAGTTTGATTCTGCACTTGAAAAAGTAACTGCGTTTTTTTTACATGCTTTTTTTCAGACTCCTCATAGAAGTCTATAGATGAGAAAAAAGCACCAAAACCACACGGTTCACCAGCATCTTTAGCACACAGTGGGCGCAAAATCACATTCGATTTGGTTTCACAGCACCGCATAGCACTCGGACAAGTATTCATCTATGGGGCAGCTCCATCAACGTTTTTTTTCTCACACCCATATAAGTCTATCTATATCATCCGAGTGCTGTGCGATATACGCTGACCCCGGCAATGGAGGAGAAAGAGAAATTCATTTTTCCACCTCCTCCGCAGCTGTGCTCCAATCTGCTCTGTGCGAGAGGCTCGGAGCACAGTCGCATGACACTCGGCTCCCATACGCAGCAGAGCAGAGCCAAGGGTCATTAGCATATCACATCCGATGCTCTCGCATCGGATGCCATACGCTAGTCTGTCCCCGGCCTAACACAGAATTTCTGAGCAAAAAGAGCATAATAAAAAAATGTCCAAGTAAAGGGATGTGATTTCATGACAACTTCCTGCCCACGTGTGTCCAAGACCTGCTGAACTGTGTAGTTTTGGTGCATTTTTTTCTATAATTTACTACGTGATACCAGAAAAAAACTTGGAGAAAAAATGCAGCATTTACGCTAAATGTGAACATGGCCTCAGCATTACATTTTTTACATTTTTTAAGGGGTTAATGGAGGAAAAAAATAATCCATGCCCTTTTTTTACGTCATTTACTGATCACCAAAAATAATCGATCACTACACTATGTTCCAAATTATTATGCAAATTGGTTTTAAGTGTCATAGCGTTTTTTGATTTTTTTTTGTAAATGAAACCCATTGATGGTATTGTGTCTCAGTGTTCTTTGGATAACTGAAATCAACCTCAGATACCTGTGATAATTAGTTTGCCATGTGAGCCCAATAAAAGGAAAACTGTATGTTCCACACTATTAATCAGGCCAGAGTTCTCAAGTAATATGGGAAAGAAAAAGGATCTCTCTGCTGCTGAAAAGCATCAAATAGTGCAATGCCTTGGTCAAGGGATGAAAACATTAGATATTTCCCGAAAACTTAAGCTTGATCATCGTACTGTTAAGAGATTTGTGGCTGATTCTGAGCACAGACGTGTTTGTGCTGATAAAGCAGAATGAGGAAGGTTTCTGCCAGGCAAGTTCATCAGATTAAGAGAGCAGCTGCTACAAAGCGATTACAAACCAGCAAACAGATATTTGAAGCTGCTGGTGCCTCTGTAGTCCTTCGAACCACAAGGTGGAGGATCCTTCAAAGGCTTGCTGTGGTGCATAAACCTACTATTCTGCCACACCTAAACAGTGCTCACAAGCAGAAACGGTTTGCAGTGGGCCCAGACATACATGAAGACTAATTTTCAAACATCTTGTTTACTGATGAGTGTTGAGCAACCCTGGATGGTCCAGATGGATGGAGTAGTGGATGGCTGGTGGATGGCCACCTTGTCCCAACAAGGCTGCTACGTTAGCAAGGAGGTGAGGAGTCATGATTTGGGCCGGAATCATGGGGAAACAGCTGCTAGGGCCCTTAAGGTTCCTGAAGGTGTGAAAATGACCTCTGCAAAGTATATAGAGTTTCTGATTGACAACTTTCTTCCATGGTATAAAAAGCAGAAAAGTGTCTTCAGAAGCAAAATCATCTTCATGCATGACAATGCACCATCTCATGCTGCAAAGAATACCTTGGAGTCATTGGCTGCTATGGCATAGAAGGATAAACTCATGGTGTGGCCACCATCTTCCCCTGACCTCAACCCTATAGAGAACCTTTGGAGTATCATCAAGCAAAAGATCTATCAGGGTGGGAGGCAGTTCACATCAAAACCGCAGCTCTGGGAGGCTATTCTGACTTCATGCAAAGAAATACAAGCAGAAACTCTCCAAAAACTCACAAGTTCAATGATGCAAGAATTGTGAAGGTGATATCAAAGAAGGGTTCCTATGTTAACATGTAACTTGGCCTGTTAGGATGTTTGGAGTTAAATAGCTTTTTTTGTTCAGTGAATGTGGCCTCCTAATGCTGCAAATCCACAAATGAGCATTTTCAGTTCTTTTAAAACAGATCAAATGTTTAGAAATTCTACTGTGTCTAATAATTTGGAACAGTGCATTTTGAGTTTTTTTCCATTTTGGAGATTATACTGTTATCATGGGCGGTTTTCTTCAATAAAATTCGATGTATACTCTAACGGGTGATGACTTTTATTAGACTGACTGTCATTTGCACCGACCACTTAGGAAAATCAGAGAAAAACATAATTTGCATAATAATTTGGAACATAGTGTATGTTGTACGTGTTGTTACGATTACAGGGACAACAAATATGTTATTTTCGGATTTGTGTTATTATTTAAAAAAACAAACAAACAAGCAAAGAAAAGCACATTAAAAATATAATTTTAAAACCGCTTTCCTAAATTGCAAGTAATAATACGTCCCTGCGACCTGGGCCTTATTGACGCAGGACGGATTATTATTACGTCGACGCGATCGGTGCGCACACAGGCCGTGCGCAAGTGATCGCTGCCGGATATCATCTGATTCTGACAGCTGATGTAGGGGGTGTGCTGAAGGCTAGATTGTGCCCTGTACCCCTGGCGTACCTTCTTGGTGAAGCCGGGTATTTTGTCATATAAAGTGCTGCATATAATGTTATGTTGTTTTACTGTACATTAATGTGCTAAACAATGCACTCATGTTCATGCATTGTATATCTTATGGTTATGGATAGATATAGGAAAATACAGTATTTGGGTAAGGTTTAGTATTAAAATGGGTAAAATAGGACTTAGAACAGTTGGAGGCACTGTAGATTAGGAATTAGATTGAGTTAGGATAAGAAATAGTTAAGCCAATAGGGAACAGTTAGTGGGAGGAGCTAGCAAAGGGTGAGGAGAATGTGCTCCTGAGGTAGTTGAGGATAGGAAGTGGATCGCCCGCCAGGGCAGTGGGGTACTCGGTACCGTGCCGGTGTCTTAAAGGATGTGTCACGGCAGCAGTGACCCAGTCCATGGCCCTGGGCGTCCAATAAAAAGGGGAATATTTACAGCGGATGATAAAGAGTTTGTATTGAAGTGTTTGTGACGCCACCTGTGGTTTCTGGTCAGAGGTGACCAGCGCTGCAACGCAGATCCTCTGGCACTGGTGGTGTGATGCAGCAGAGTTGGAATAGCTCTCCACAGGCAGAGCTTGTTGTCCCAGAGCAGATGTAGATGGTAGAGGATAGTGGTGCTGGTAGATGTAGCAGCGCTGAGTGAGTGTTGCAAGAAGAACTTGAGAAGACACAGTCAAATGCAGTTTCTAAAGCTTTACTCACAGTTCTGGAGCATGCTGGTGCCCGCTTGGTGCCACATCCACCAGGTATGGAATCCAGCCAACTTCCAGGTAGATGGAGAACACCAGTCCAGAGCTCCCTGTCAGTATATGCCTTTCCTGGCCATCTCACTGTGCTGACTTCTACTCCTCTTCCTTCCCAGCACCACACAATCAGTGTCCCAGTCTAACAGCTGCGAATCCTGTCGGCACAACGTGACCCAGGCGTTTCCTTGATTCTATATAGCTGTCTTCCCAGAGAAGATAATTGTGGTTGTTGGCTGTGACCCCTAAAGTTGCCACAGCTGTCGGTTTGCTAGATGAGTCCTGTTGTACACTCCACTAGGCTAGGGGCCAAGACCCTTCTGCGACCTGGATTCTCCCAGCTGACATCCGTCAGCCTGGAACGAGCCCCACGAGTAGCCTCTGCTCAGCCTTGCCTCTAAAAATCCCTTTCCCCTCCAGGGAGCTTCTTTCTGTCTTGCTGTCTGTCAGCAGCTCCTCCAGACTAGGAGCCTGCTGCACGGTTCTATCTCTTCCCGCCTTCCCCTATGGGAAGGTTGCTTATGCATGTTTTTCCACTTCTTCCCTACAGAGACTCACTCTTTCTTCCCTCTACTCTCCTGCTCTAACCCACAAGCTCCACCCACCATCTGAAACCCTTTCCTAGCCAGCAGGCATGCGAGAGGAACTGCTGCTAGTGTGTGTGATGGATGCAGTGTTGTGTCAGGAGCCAGGTTAAGTGTCTCCATCTTACCTGAAAGATGGGATACCACACCTCTGGCTGAGGTGCAGTACCTCTGTGGCGACTGGACCCTCAGGGGCGCCACAGAAGAACAGTGAGGTTGCTGACCGGAGCTGTGTTATGACAGAGGCTCATCAGTCCAGCTCTATGGGTGGTCAGACAATAGAGCACGAGCAGATCTGGCAGCATGAGAGAAATAGCAGCTAGGCTTATGCGGAACTTCCGTGACATCCGAGACCTACGGTCTGAGAAGGATTGGCAGCAGCATCCTTTACTTTCGCCCAGGAATGGATGGGGAGCTCCAGAACAAGCTAGACCGGCTACCCAAAGCTGCGGTACCGAGGATACGGTACGGGAACACATGTTGTCAGGAAGGAACAGGGACAGCTCAGGGAAAGGAGTGTCCGTAACATGTGATGATTGCTTTGTGGTGTCTGTATCTAAACTGGACGAGCTAAGTTAAAGTTGCTATGTTAAAAATGAATCTGGACTTTGAGAATCTTTGTGTGTGCTGAAGGAAGCTGGGACTCTGCAGCCTGAGGAGAACTCTAACCCACAGGGGGTGAAATGCACAACACACACAGCACACTTCAGAAAGGACATTGTGTTAATGCAGCAGGGTGCTAGGGTGTGCCAAACAGCAGCCCCTTGCCATGACTATCCACCCTGACCCCCGTTACACTGACACCCAACCCAGCACTTTAACTTCCTAAATGCTGCGATCAAACGCATTCACAGCATTCCGTGAGCAGGCAGAGGGATGACTGTCCCTCTGCCCTTGAATCGGAGACCTTGCGGTGTTACATAGGGTTCCCATCGTTGCCATGGTGACCCAATGTCGTCATGACGAAATCTAAGTCACCAAAGCTAGTAAAGTTGCTAGATCATACTCAGAGCATGATCAGCAACTTTGTCAGTGCAGAGCTGACAGTTTGCATAGCACGGGGATGCTGCTGCATCACCATGCTACACAAAAGATCAGCCTGCAAAAAATGATAATCCCACATGGGACCAAGTAAAAAAAGTAAAAAAAAAAGTAAAACTTTTTTTTAAATAATTGTAAAAATATTGCATAGCTACATAGGTTGAAAAAAAGACCTGGGTCCATCAAATTCAAGCTTTCTGCACCAAGTATACATTTATCACGAGATTATCTATAACCCACAATATTATGTACAGTTAGGTCCATATATATTTGGACAGAGACAACATTTATCTAATCTTGGTTCTAGACATTACCACAATGAATTTAAACAAAACAATTCAGATGCAGTTGAAGTTCAGACTTTCAGCTTTCATTTGAGGGTATCCGCATTGATATTGATGAAGGGTTTAGGAGTTTCAGCTCCTTAACATGTGCCACCCTGTTTTTAAAGGAGCCAAAAGTAATTGGACAGATTAAATAATTGTAAATTAAATGATCATTTCTAGTACTTGGTTGAAAACCCTTTGTTGGCAATGACTGCCTGAAGTCTTGAACTCATGGACATCACCAGACGCTGTGTTTCCCTCCTTTTGATGCTCTGCCAGGCCTTCACCGCGGTGGTTTTCAGTTGCTGTTTGTTTGTGGCCTTTCTGTCTGAAGTTTAGTCTTTAACAAGTGAAATGCATGCTCAATTGGGTTGAGAACAGGTGAATGACTTGGCATTCAAGAATATTCCACTTCTTTGCTTTAATAAACCCTGGGTTGCTTTGGCTTTATGTTTGGGTCATTGTCCATCTGCAGTATGAAACGATGACCAATCAGTTTAGCTGCATTTGGCTGGATCTGAGCACACAGTATGGCTCTGAATACCTCAGAATTCATTAGGCTGCTTCTGTCCTGTGTCACATCATCAATAAACACTAGTGACCCAGTGCCACTGGCAGCCATGCATGCCCAAGCCATCACACTGCCTCCGCCTGTTTTACAGATGATGTGGTATGCTTTGGATCATGAGCTGTACCACGCCTTCGCCATACTTTTCTTTTTCCATCATTCTGGTAGAGGTTGATCTTGGTTTCATCTGTCCAAAGAATGTTTCTTCCAGAACTGTGCTGGCTTTTTTAGATGTTTTTTTTAGCAAAGTCCAGCCTAGCCTTTTTATTCTTGATGCTTATGAGTGGCTTGCCCCGTGCAGTGAACCCTCTGTATTTACTTTCATGCAGTCTTCTCTTTATGGTAGATTTGGATATTGATACGCCTACCTCCTGGAGAGTGTTGTTCACTTGGTTGGCTGTTGTGAAGGGTTTCTCTTCATCATGGAGAGTATTCTGCGATCATCCACCACTGTTGTCTTCTGTGGGCGCACAGGACTTTTTGCATTGATGAGTTCACCAGTGCTTTCTTTCTTTCTCAGGATGTACCAAACTGTAATTTTGCCACTCCTAATGTTGTAGCAATTTCTCGGATGGGTTTTTCTGTTTTTGCAGCTTGTTTCACCTACATGGAGAACTCCTTTGACCGCATGTTTCCTTCACAGCAAAACCTTCCAAATGCAAACACCACACCTCAAATCAACACCAGCCCTTTTATCTGCTTAATTGAGAATGAATAATAAGGGATTGCCCACACCTGTCCATGAAATAGCCTTGGAGTCATTTGTCCAATTACTTTTGGTCCCTTTAAAAACAGGGGGGCACATGTTAAGGAGCTGAAACTCATAAACCCTTCATCCAATTTTAATGTGGATACCCTCAAATGAAAGCTGAAAGTCTGACCTTCAACTGCATCAGAATTGTTTTGTTTAAAATTCATTGTGGTAATGTCTAGAACCAAAATTAGATAAATGTTGTCTCTGTCCAAATATAATGGACCTAACTGTATATTGAGGAAATAATCCAGCCCTTTTTTAAAAACGATATAAATAAAAAAAACTTGCCACTCAAAATGTATCGTGTTGAAAAAAAGGTTCCAATTTATTTTGCATACAGTGATCAAATTAAACGTTTCAGTCTGGTATAGACCTTCATCAGAAACTTATGCTGCTTGTTTAGGGAACTAACTATCCTAGCACAGGGAAAGTTACCAGTGCCATGGGTCTGATAAACAGACCGGGTAAATGTAGTTCCGGTGTATAGGTTAAAGGTTAATAGGATAACCCGTTATTATTCTGTTTCCGCTTGATGTATTTAAAAAATAAATTAAAAAATCTAATGATAAAATCAAAAGATATTGTACCTATAAATAAATATTTGTATGAAAAAGAAAATCAACAATAAAAAGTAACAATACAGTACAGACCAAAATTTTGGACACACCTTCTCATTCAACGATTTTTTCTGTATTTTCATGACAGTGAAAATTGTAGAAATCACGCTGAAGGCATCAAACTACGAATTAACAAGTGGGAATTATACTTACACGTTACAAAAAAGTGTGAAACAACTGAAAATATGTTTATATTCTAGGTTTCTTCAAAGTAGCCACCTTTTGCTTTGATTACTGCTTTGCACGCAGAAAAGGTGAACGGATGGACACTACATGCCTGGTTCCCACCGTGAAGCATGGAGGAGGTGGTGTGATGGTGTGGGGGTGCTTTGCTGGTGACACTGTTGGGGATTTATTCAAAATTGAAGCATACTGAAGCAGCATGGCTACCACACATCTTGCAGCAGCATGCTATTCCATCTGGTTTTGCGTTTAGTTGGACCAACATTAATTTTTCAACAGGACAATGACCCCAAACACACCTCCAGGCTGTGTAAGGCTATTTGACCAAGACGAGAGTGTTGGGGTGCTACGCCAGATGACCTGGCCTCCACAGTCACCATACCTGAACACAATCGAGATGGTTTGGGGTGAGCTGGACCGCTCACCGCTTCAATTTTGAATAATCCCCACAGTGTCACCAGCAAAGCACCCCCACACCATCACACCACCTCCCTCCATGCTTCACGTGGAACCAGGCATGTAGAGTCCATCCTTCACCTTTTCTGCGTGCAAAACAGTATTAAAACAAAAGGTGGTTACTTTGAAGAACCTAGAATATAACACATATTTTCAGTTTGTTTCACACTTTTTTGTAAAGTGTAATGTATAATTCCACATGTGTTTAATTCATAGTTTTGATGCCTCAGTGTGATTCTACCATTTTCAATAGCTAAAATACAGAAAAATCTTTGAATGAAAGGTGTGTCCAAAATTTTGGTCTGTACTGTATTTGGTATTGCCGCGTCTGGAATGACCTGACCTATAAAAACTGTCCCACTATTAACCCATTTAGTGAACACCATAAAAAAATAATAAAATACGGATAAAAAAAACATGGTACGCTGAAAACGAAATCTTGTCCCGCAAAACACAAGCTGTCATACAGCTCGATCAGCGTAAAAATAAAAAAGTTATAGCTCTCAGAATAAAGCGATGCAAAAAAAATATTTTTTCTAGAATTAGCTTTTATTGTGTAAAAAGTGCCAAAACATAAAAGATAATAAAGAGGTATCACTGAAATCGTACTGACCCAAAGAATAAAACTGCCTTATCAATTTTACCACACCGGAATGACAAAAACCTCCCCCCCCCAAAAAATTCCTGAATTGCTGTTTTTTGTTCATTCTGCCTCCCAAAAATCGGAATAGAAAGCGATCAAAAATGTCAGTGTCTGAAAATGTTACCAATAAAAACGTCAACTCGTCCCACAAAAAACAAGCCCTCACATGACTCTGGGGCCAAAATAATGGAAAAAATTATAGCTCTCAAAATATGGGAAGCAAAACATAGTTTTTGCAATAAAATAAGCAGCTTTTAGTGTTGACAGCAGCCAACATAAAAACCCACATAAAATCTGGTATCGCTGTAATCGCACTGACCCCAAAGAATAAAGTCACCTAATCACTTATACTGCACGAGGAACGGTGTCAAAAAATAAATAAAACCATTCTTCACCTTCTGTTGATTTTGTCATTCTGCCCCCAAAGATCGCAATAAGCTCGGAGCACATTATCCTGCCTGAGAGCTTAACACCGGGTTTCCGTGTAAATCTCTGAAATACGTGATTCAGACGGGAACCCTTGATGGAAGATTCCATAAATGAGGAAGAAGAGGCACTGTGGGACGCCATAAGGACCTGTGATCCGGCAGTGTTCGTCTTTTTAGGATTGCCTAAAAGTGCTGTCGGCACAGTTTTTGTTCACTTCTGCATAGAAGGACACCGCTGAACAGAGACCAACGGAGTCCAGAGTAACTCTGCTGCCTCATTATTGTGAATGACCCCTCGGGGGTTTCATCTGAATCACGTACTCAGAGATTTAGATGGAAACCCCAAATTAAGTGCTCAGTGTAAAGCGCAGGATAAATAAAAATCCCAAACATTGTGTAAAATGTTCCCAATAAAAGCTTCAACTCAATCCCAAAAAAGCAAGTCCCCCCACTCAGGTCTGTCATCGAAATAAGGGGCTTCCACGTTACTGGAAGTATAAAGGCTCTGGAACAGCGAAATGGCTCCTCACTCTCCAAAAGAAATTCAGCAAATTCTCCGCTCTCAAATCCAAATGCCCCCTCCCTTCTAAGCCTCACAGTGTACCAAAACCACATATAGGTCCACAGTCTGGCATTTCTGAAGAAATGAGAGCCCCCTAATTACAGGTCAGGAGAAATTGCACTTTAAATTGTTGTTGGGCTAAAAACTTTTTTGGGGGAAAAGGTTTTTTAACATTTCAGGCTCAACTTTTATAAACTTCTGTGAAAAAAGGGGGGGTTTCAAGGTGCTCTTACACATTGAAACATTCCTTGAGGATCTAGTTTCCAAAAGGAGTCACGGGGGGTTTACATGTTTAGGCACATCGGCTCTTCAAACGAGACAAAGCCCCCGCAATTTTCCAGGAAGTTTTAACAATTCAAAAAGTCAAATGCCCCTTCCCTCCCCGAGCCCGGCCATGCGCCCAAACAGAGTTTTTCTTTCTTCAAGTTTCCATATCTAATTTCACCATTAAAAAGGGACTATTTAGAGTTTTTTTGTGCAATGAGCAGTTATCCCCAGACTTTGGAACAATCCCATTTCCTCTAAATTGGAATGGTTGAGGCGGTAGCTAACCTTTTTCCATGGAAAGCTCAGTCTGTGACAGTGGGCTGAACTTGGATCATACAACTTATAGAGAGTTGGTTACCCTGGCAACATTCAAAAAAACCTCGAAATTAGCACTTGCCTAAACATGCCATTCAATATTTGAGAATGCTATCACATCAAATATGCAAAATTGCCTTCCGTATACCTTCCTCTTGTGTTGGCCTTTGTTTCTCCCCTATCATGTCTCATCACTTAATACAACAATTTATTCACAAAACGTGATACAACTTTCAATACATTTGTTCCTAAATTCCCTTTCCAAATAGTATATGCGGTTTGAGTATTTGAAACATCAATTTTAATTTAACTTCAAAAAAATAATTGAACCATAAAAGGTGTCCCTTTAAGGTTTTTTCTCTCATACGACCCCTAAAAGTGACTTCAAATGTATGTGGCCATAAAAAAAAATATTTTTGGGAAAAAAAAGAAAAATCGTGGTTAACTTTTTCCTTATAATTTCCTAACAAAAAAAAATTGTTGGTTCCAAAATTGTGCTGATGAAAGGACGTGGCAAATGTTATTTATTAACTTTTATATGACATATCTTTTATTTAAGGGCATAAAATTTAAAGTTTGAAAATTGCAAAATTTTTGACAAATTTCCAAATTTTTTTACAAATAAACGCAAGTAAAACAAAAAATGTCATGAGTTAATACAGTTGCATGAAAAACAATCAGAATCACTGGGATCCATTGAAACTTCCAAGTTATAACCCAAAAGAGACAGTGGCAAATTGAAAATTATCCGGGTCATTAATGTGCAAACCCTTTTAGGTAAAGGGGTTAACATTTTTTGTGATTGTTTTTCAATAATTTTTAGTTTTTATAGGAAAAAAAAAATCTTGACTTTTTATTTTTCCTTAATAGTACAAGTTTTAATAACAGTAAGTTTGCCTCTTTCGGCCACACTACACATCAAGTGTAGAAAATTCTCCAACACTTGTCGTGCATCTTTGTTATAACTTTTGCTACGCCTCAATGATCAGTGAGGGTTTTAATCCGGTGAATCAATCAAAAAAAAGAATTGCTTGTTTAATGATTAAGAAAGTACAGAGGAGAGAGATGCCGGTCCCACCCGGGAAGAGGGGGGGCAATGAAGACAGCAGGGAAAAGAAGAATTATACAGACTGCATGGATTCAGGACAAACACTGGCCTCCTGGGATTCGGCAGCTCCCCCCAATCAGGACAGTCCTCTGGATGCGGAGGTTTGAACCTATGGTATACCTTGACAATAGCACTGTGACAAGACTCCAATAAAGCACTGCAACAAAAGCCTTGTGGATCAAGGCTCAATTGAGAAAAAATCATTTTTAAACCCATTGTGCAATTCATTAAACCAGAGCGGACAATCATTTTTTTACATGCTTTAAGATTACCATCTTCAAAGTGGTGATCTGAAGCTTTGTACTCCAAAGCACATGTACACCAAGCTGCATTTTTAAGTTCATGGTTAATTACAAATTTGTTTACCAGCCTAAAAACAAGTCTTCTGGACTTCCATAAAAAATTTTTTTTCCCTCCTGTACAAATACAGACTTTGTTCCAGCTGCTCGCTTAATAATTATAGTGAGGGCAATTTCCATTTTGCGATGTATATGTCGGTTTTTAAACAAACCCCAAATTTCAGTACTGGAATAAGCGCAATGACAGAGCATTCATGTATTCTTTATCCACAATGCAATGGAACATCAGTACGACAAAATTTTTGGGCACACCTTCCATTTTAAAAATTTTTCTTATTTCATGACTATCAAAATTTTAAATAGAGAACAAAAAACCAACATCCAACATTTTGAACAGGCTAGTTTGGGTGGGTTTTTATGGGGCAGACCTTTAAAATTTTTTTTATTTTTTCAAATTGTAAAAATTTACACGAAGGGTCAAAACGTGAATTAACACATGGGAAAAAAATATTAACAAAAAAGTTGTTAAAAAATGAAGTTATGTTTATATTCAGGTTCTTCAAAGTACCACCTTTTTCTTTGATGACTGCTTTGCACACTCTTTGGGTTCTCTTTTATGAGCTTTAAAAGGTAGTCACTTCACAGGTGGCCCTGTCTTTAATAAATGGGGTTTCTGGCCTTATAAATGGGGTTTGGGACCATATTGTGTTTGAGAAGTCTGGGGATAAAGCTGATAATCCAGATAGACGTTGAATTTGTTTATGCAAAAAAAAGCACTTGTAAAAAAAAACGGTGGCCCATCATTTTTTAAGAAATGGGGGTTCAGTCGTCCGAAAAATTGGGAAAACTCGAAAGGTACCAAGTGCATTTTGAAAAAACCATAAAAGCGTACAAAAAAACTGGCTCACTGAGGACCCCCCGGGAAAGGAAGACCAAGGTCACCTCGCTTCTGAGGAAATTTATCCGAGTCACCCCCAAAAAACGCGGTTTACAACCCCTAAATTTAAGCCCCGGGTCAATGCCACACAGATTTTCAAAAGCAGCAGACACTCCTCAACAACTTTTAAAGAGGAGACTTTGTGCAGCACCCTTTCAGGGAAAAATACTGCTGGGAAAACCATGCTAAGACGGGCAACAAGCAGAAAACTTTTTTTGGGAAAAAAAAAGGGAATGGACTTTGGGACCAGTGGAAATCGTCTTTGGTCTGATGAAACCCAAAATTTAGATCTTTGGTTCCAACCACCCTTCTTGGCGAGCAAAAAGGGGAACGGATGGACTCACATGCGGTTCCCAAGTGAACATGAGGAGGATGGATGGGGTGGGGGTGCTTTGCGGAACACTGTTTCTGAATTTTAATTTAAAAATTTAAGGGGATCTGAACCCGATGGCCCAACATCTTCGCGGCATGCTAAAGCCCTCCCCTTTGCGTTTAGTTGGACCTCAAATTTTTTTTCAACAGGACAATGACCCAAAAACACCCCCAGCGTGAAGGCTATTTACCAAGAAGGGGAGTGAGGGGTGCTACGCCCAAAAAACCCCGGCCCCCCAGTCACCAGACCTAAAAACCCAAACGAGATGGTTTGGGGGGGCTGGACCGCAGAGTTAAGGCAAAAGGGCCAACAAGTGCAAATTACTCGGGGGAAATTTCCCTTTAAAATTGTTGAAGACCATTTTCCGGGTTACCTCTTTAAGCTCATCAAGAAATGCCCAAGAGTGCCCGGGAAAGCAGTCAAAAGCAAAAGTGGCCTTTTAAGAACAGAATATAAGACAAATTTCAGTTGTTACACACTTTTTAGTTAATAATAATTTCCCCATGTGTTAAAAACATATTTTTTTTCCTTTAGTGGAATTTTCAAATTTTTATATCTGAAAATACAAAAATCTTTAAAAGAGAAGGTGTGTCCCCAAATTTAGGGCGGGACTGTAAATTGGTACCCAATATACCATATTTCATTTTGCCACACAGTGAAAGCTTTTAATTTTAAAACCCCCAAAAAATTTAAAAAAAAAATTTCTTCCATTTTTTCAAA
>JARQOD010000002.1:561614015-561657501 GCA_033576555.1 Oophaga sylvatica | reverse complement strand
GAACAGGGACAGCTCAGGGAAAGGAGTGTCCTGTAACATGTGATGATTGCTTTGTGGTGTCTGTATCTAAACTGGACGAGCTAAGTAAAGTTGCTATGTTAAAAATGAATCTGGACTTTGAGAATCTTTGTGTGTTGCTGAAGGAAGCTGGGACTCTGCAGCCTGAGGAGAACTCTAACCCACAGGTGGGTGAAATGCACAACACACACAGCACACTTCAAAAAGGACATTGTGTTAATGCAGCAGGGTGCTAGGGTGTGCCAGAACAGCAGCCCCTTGCCATGACTATCACCCTGACCCCCGTTACACTGACACCCAACCCAGCACTTTAACTTCCTAAATGCTGCGATCAAACGCATTCACAGCATTCCGGGAGCAGGCAGAGGGATGACTGTCCCTCTGCCCTTGAATCGGAGACCTTGCGGTGTTACATAGGGTTCCCATCGTTGCCATGGTGACCCAATGTCGTCATGACGAAATCTAAGTCACCAAAGCTAGTAAAGTTGCTAGATCATACTCAGAGCATGATCAGCAACTTTGTCAGTGCAGAGCTGACAGTTTGCATAGCACGGGGATGCTGCTGCATCACCATGCTACACAAAAGATCAGCCTGCAAAAAATGATAATCCCACAATGGGACCAAGTAAAAAAAGTAAAAAAAAAAAGTAAAACTTTTTTTTTAAATAATTGTAAAAATATTTGCATAGCTACATAGGTTGAAAAAAAGACCTGGGTCCATCAAATTCAAGCTTTCTGCACCAAGTATACATTTTATCACGAGATTATCTATAACCCACAATATTATGTACAGTTAGGTCCATATATATTTGGACAGAGACAACATTTATCTAATTTGGTTCTAGACATTACCACAATGAATTTTAAACAAAACAATTCAGATGCAGTTGAAGTTCAGACTTTCAGCTTTCATTTGAGGGTATCCGCATTGATATTGGATGAAGGGTTTAGGAGTTTCAGCTCCTTAACATGTGCCACCCTGTTTTTAAAGGAGCCAAAAGTAATTGGACAGATTAAATAATTGTAAATTAAATGATCATTTCTAGTACTTGGTTGAAAACCCTTTGTTGGCAATGACTGCCTGAAGTCTTGAACTCATGGACATCACCAGACGCTGTGTTTCCTCCTTTTTGATGCTCTGCCAGGCCTTCACTGCGGTGGTTTTCAGTTGCTGTTTGTTTGTGGGCCTTTCTGTCTGAAGTTTAGTCTTTAACAAGTGAAATGCATGCTCAATTGGGTTGAGATCAGGTGACTGACTTGGCCATTCAAGAATATTCCACTTCTTTGCTTTAATAAACTCCTGGGTTGCTTGGCTTTATGTTTTGGGTCATTGTCCATCTGCAGTATGAAACGATGACCAATCAGTTTGGCTGCATTTGGCTGGATCTGAGCACACAGTATGGCTCTGAATACCTCAGAATTCATTTGGCTGCTTCTGTCCGTGTCAGATCATCAATAAACACTAGTGACCCAGTGCCACTGGCAGCCATGCATGCCCAAGCCATCACACTGCCTCCGCCATGTTTTACAGATGATGTGGTATGCTTTGGATCATGAGCTGTACCACGCCTTCGCCATACTTTTCTTTTTCCATCATTCTGGTAGAGGTTGATCTTGGTTTCATCTGTCCAAGAATGTTCTTCCAGAACTGTGCTGGCTTTTTTAGATGTTTTTTTAGCAAAGTCCAGCCTAGCCTTTTTATTCTTGATGCTTATGAGTGGCTTGCCCCGTGCAGTGAACCCTCTGTATTTACTTTCATGCAGTCTTCTCTTTATGGTAGATTTGGATATTGATACGCCTACCTCCTGGAGAGTGTTGTTCACTTGGTTGGCTGTTGTGAAGGGGTTTCTCTTCATCATGGAGAGTATTCTGCGATCATCCACCACTGTTGTCTTCTGTGGGCGCACAGGTCTTTTTGCATTGATGAGTTCACCAGTGCTTTCTTTCTTTCTCAGGATGTACCAAACTGTAGATTTTGCCACTCCTAATGTTGTAGCAATTTCTCGGATGGGTTTTTTCTGTTTTTGCAGCTTGTTTCACCTACATGGAGAACTCCTTTGACCGCATGTTTCCTTCACAGCAAAACCTTCCAAATGCAAACACCACACCTCAAATCAACACCAGCCCTTTTATCTGCTTAATTGAGAATGATATAATGAAGGGATTGCCCACACCTGTCCATGAAATAGCCTTGGAGTCAATTGTCCAATTACTTTTGGTCCCTTTAAAAACAGGGTGGCACATGTTAAGGAGCTGAAACTCATAAACCCTTCATCCAATTTTAATGTGGATACCCTCAAATGAAAGCTGAAAGTCTGACCTTCAACTGCATCAGAATTGTTTTGTTTAAAATTCATTGTGGTAATGTCTAGAACCAAAATTAGATAAATGTTGTCTCTGTCCAAATATATATGGACCTAACTGTATATTGAGGAAATAATCCAGCCCTTTTTTAAAAACGATATAAATAAAAAAAACTTGCCACTCAAAATGTATCGTGTTGAAAAAAAGGTTCCAATTTATTTTGCATACAGTGATCAATTAAACGTTTTCAGTCTGGGTATAGACCTTCATCAGAAACTTTATGCTGCTTGTTTAGGGAACTACGTATCCTAGCACAGGGAAAGTTACCAGTGCCATGGGTCTGATAAACAGACCGGGTAAATGTAGTCCGGTGTATAGGTTAAGGTTAATAGGATAACCCGTTATATATTCTGTTTCCGCTTGATGTATTTAAAAAATAAATTAAAAAATCTAATGATAAAATCAAAAGATATTGTACCTATAAATAAATATTTGTATGAAAAGAAAATCAACAATAAAAGTACACATACAGTACAGACCAAAATTTTGGACACACCTTCTCATTCAACGATTTTTCTGTATTTTCATGACAGTGAAAATTGTAGAATCACGCTGAAGGCATCAAAACTACGAATTAACACATGTGGAATTATACATTACACGTTACAAAAAAGTGTGAAACAACTGAAAATATGTCTTATATTCTAGGTTCTTCAAAGTAGCCACCTTTTGCTTTGATTACTGCTTTGCACGCAGAAAAGGTGAACGGATGGACTCTACATGCCTGGTTCCCACCGTGAAGCATGGAGGAGGTGATGTGATGGTGTGGGGGTGCTTTGCTGGTGACACTGTTGGGGATTTATTCAAAATTGAAGGCATACTGAAGCAGCATGGCTACCACATCATCTTGCAGCAGCATGCTATTCCATCTGGTTTGCGTTTAGTTGGACCATCATTTATTTTTCAACAGGACAATGACCCCAAACACACCTCCAGGCTGTGTAAGGGCTATTTGACCAAGAACGAGAGTGTTGGGGTGCTACGCCAGATGACCTGGCCTCCACAGTCACCATACCTGAACACAATCGAGATGGTTTGGGGTGAGCTGGACCGCTCACCGCTTCAATTTTGAATAATCCCCAACAGTGTCACCAGCAAAGCACCCCCACACCATCACACCACCTCCTCCATGCTTCACGGTGGGAACCAGGCATGTAGAGTCCATCCATTCACCTTTTCTGCGTGCAAAACAGTATTCAAAACAAAAGGTGGTTACTTTGAAGAACCTAGAATATAACACATATTTTCAGTTGTTTCACACTTTTTTGTAAAGTGTAATGTATAATTCCACATGTGTTAATTCATAGTTTTGATGCCTTCAGTGTGATTCTACAATTTTCATAGTCTGAAAATACAGAAAAATCTTTGAATGAAAGGTGTGTCCAAACTTTTGGTCTGTACTGTATTTGGTATTGCCGCGTCTGGAATGACCTGACCTATAAAACTGTCCCACTAGTTAACCCATTTAGTGAACACCATAAAAAAATAATAAAATACGGATATAAATAAACATGGTACGGCTGAAAACGAAATCTTGTCCCGCAAAACACAAGCTGTCATACAGCTCGATCAGCGTAAAAATAAAAAAGTTATAGCTCTCAGAATAAAGCGATGCAAAAATAATTATTTTTTCTAGAAATTAGCTTTTATTGTGTAAAAGTGCCAAAACATAAAAGATATAAAGGAGGTATCACTGTAATCGTACTGACCCAAAGAATAAAACTGCCTTATCAATTTTACCACACGCGGAATGACATAAACCTCCCCCCAAAAAATTCCTGAATTGCTGTTTTTTGTTCATTCTGCCTCCCAAAAATCGGAATAGAAAGCGATCAAAAATGTCATGTGTCTGAAAATGTTACCAATAAAAACGTCAACTCGTCCCACAAAAAACAAGCCCTCACATGACTCTGTGGGCCAAAATATGGAAAAATTATAGCTCTCAAAATATGGTGATGCAAAACACTAGTTTTTGCAATAAAATAGCAGCTTTTAGTGTGTGACAGCAGCCAAACATAAAAACCCACTATAAATCTGGTATCGCTGTAATCGCACTGACCCAAAGAATAAAGTCACCTAATCACTTATACTGCACGAGGAACGGTGTAAAAAATAAATAAAACCAATTCTTCACCTTCTGTTGATTTTGTCATTCTGCCTCCCAAAGATCGCAATAAGCTCGGAGCACATTTATCCTGCGCTGAGAGCTTACACCGGGGTTTCCGTGTAAATCTCTGAAATACGTGATTCAGACGGAACCCTTGATGGAAGATTCCATATAATGAGGAAGATGGAGGCACTGTGGACGCCATAGGACCTGTGATCCGGCAGTGTTCGTCTTTTTAGGATTGCCTAAAAGTGCTGTCGGCCACAGTTTTGTTCACTTCTGCATAGAAGGACACCGCTGAACAGAGACCAGACGGAGTCCAGAGTAACTCTGCTGCCTCATTATTGTGAATGGATCCCTCGGGGGTTTCATCTGAATCACGTCACTCAGAGATTTAGATGGAAACCCCAAATTAAGTGCTCAGTGTAAAGCGCAGGATAAATATAATCCCAAACATTGTGTAAAATGTTCCCAATAAAAGCTTCAACTCAATCCACAAAAAAGCAAGTCCCCACTCAGGTCTGTCATCTGAAATATAGGGGCTTCCACGTTACTGGAAGTATAAAGGCTCTGGAACAGCGAAATGGCTCCTCACTCTCCAAAAGAAATTCAGCAAATTCTCCGCTCTCAAATCCAAATGCCCCCTCCCTTCTAAGCCTCACAGTGTACCTAAACCACATATAGAGTCCACATGTCTGGCATTTCTGAAGAATGAGAGCCCGCCTAACTTACAGGTCAGGAGAAATTGCACTTTAAATTGTATGTTGGGGCTAAAAACATTTTTGTGGGGAAAATGTGATTTTATCATTTTCATGGCTCAACGTTATAAACTTCTGTGAAACACTGGGGGGTTCAAGGTGCTCATTACACATATGAATACATTCCTTGAGGATCTAGTTTCCAAAATGGAGTCACTTGTGGGGGGTTTACCACTGTTTAGGCACATCATGGCTCTTCAAACGAGACATAACGCCCGCTAATGATTCCAGGAAGTTTTACATTCAAAAAGTCAAATGACGCTCCTTCCCTTCCGAGCCCTGCCATGCGCCCAAACAGTAGTTTTCTTCTATCAATGTTTCCTATATCTATTTCTACCATTAAAAAGGGACTATTTAGAGTATTTTTAGCTGCAATGAGACAGATTATCCCCAGACATTGGAGATCAATCACCATTCCTTCTAAATTGGAATGGGTTGAGGCGGTAGCTAACCTTATTCACATGGAAGAGCTCAGTCTGTGACAGTGGGCTGAACTTGGACTCATACAACTATATATGAGAGCTTGGTTACCCTGGACATCATTCAGAAATTCATCTGAATTTAGCACTTGCCTAACATCGCCATTCTAGTGATTTTGAGCCATTGCTATCACACTCAGAATATGCAAAATTGCACTCCGTATACCTTCCTCTTGTGTTGGCCTTTGTGTTCTTCCCTATCATGTCTCATCACTTGAATACAACAATTTATTCACATAACGTGATACAACGTTTCAATACTATTTGTTGCACTATAAGTTCCCTTTCCAAATACGTATATGCTGGTTTGATGTATGTTGAAACATCAATTGTTAATTATAACTTCAATAAAAATATATTGAACCATAAAATGGTGTCCCTTTAAGGTATTTTCTCTCATACAGACCCTCAAAGTGACTTCAAATGTGATGTGGTCCATAAAAAAAATATTTTGTTGGAAAAATGAAAAATCGCTGGTCAACTTTTAACCCTTATAATTTCCTAACAAAAAAAAATGTTGGTTCCAAAATTGTGCTGATGTAAAGTAGACATGTGGCAAATGTTATTTATTAACTATTTTATATGACATATCTCTGTTATTTAAGGGCATGAAAATTTAAAGTTTGAAAATTGCAAAATTTTTGACAAATTTCCATTTTTTTTCACAAATAAACGCAAGTCATAACGAAGAAATATGTCATGAGTAAGTACAGTATGTCATGAAAAAACAATCAGAATCACTGGGATCCATTGAAACGTTCCAGAGTTATAACCACATAAAGAGACAGTGGTCAGAATTGTAAAAATTATCCGGTCATTAATGTGCAAACCATCTTTGGAGGTAAAGGGGTTAACATTTTTTGTGATTGTTTTTCAATAATTTTTAGTATTTTTATAGGAAGAAAAAAAATCTTGACTTTTATTTTTCCTCTATAGTACAAGTATATAAACAGTACAGTTTGCCTCTTTCAGGGCCTACACTACACATTCAAGTGTAGAAAATTCTCCAACACTTGTCTGTGCAGTCTTTGATTCATAACTTTTGCTACTGCCTGCAATGATGCAGGTTGAGGGTTTGAATCCTGGTGAGATCAGATCAAAAGAAAAGAATTGCTTGTTTAATTAGATTTAAGAAAGTACAGAGGAGAGAGATGCCGGTCCCACTCCTGGGAGAGGAGGAGCAATGAAGACAGCAGGAAAGAAGATATTATACAGACTGCATGGATGTCAGGACACAACACTGGCCTCCTGGGACATCAGGGCAGCTCCCTCAAATCAGGACAGTCCTGCTGGATGCAGGACGGTTTGAACCTATGGTATACCTCTGACATATAGCACTGTGACATATGCACTCCGACATAAAGCACTGCAACATAAAGCACTTGATGGATCATAGGCTCTAATTGAGAAAAAATCAGTTGTTTAAACCATTGTGCAAGTTCATTTAATCCAGAGCAGGACAATCATTTTTCACATGCTGTTAAGATTACCATCTTCAAAGCTGGTGATCTGAGATGCTATTGTACTCCAAGCACATGTACACCAAGCTGCATTGTTTAAGCTATCATGGTTAATTACAATTTTGTCACCATGCCTAAAACACAGTCTTCTGGACTTCCAGTAAACATTGTTCTCCTGTACAAATACAGACTTGTTCCAGCTGCTCAGCTGTAATATATTATAGCTGAGAGGACAATTTCCATTTAGCGATGTAGTATGTCGGTTTTTAAACAACCCATTGCAGCTACTGGAATAAGCGCAATGACAGAGCATTCATGTATTCATATTATCCACAATGCAATGGAACATACAGTACAGACCAAAAGTTTGGACACACCTTCTCATTTAAAGATTTGTCTGTATTTTCATGACTATGCAAATTGTAAATAGAGAACAAAGACCAGCACATCCAAGCTATTGTGAACAGGCTAGTTATGGCTAGTTGGTTAGTTATGGTGCAGACCTTAATATTTTTTGATTTATGCAAATTGTAAATTCACACTGAAGGCATCAAAACTGTGAATTAACACATGTGGAATTATATACTTAACAAAAAAAGTGTGTAAAAACTGAAGTTATGTCTTATATTCTAGGTTCTTCAAAGTAGCCACCTTTTGCTTTGATGACTGCTTTGCACACTCTTGGCATTCTCTTGATGAGCTTCAAGAGGTAGTCACTTCACAGGTGTGCCCTGTCAGGTTTAATAAGTGGGATTTCTGGCCTTATAAATGGGGTTGGGACCATCAGTTGTGTTGTGCAGAAGTCTGGTGGATACACAGCTGATAGTCCTACTGAATAGACTGTTAGAATTTGTATTATGGCAAGAAAAAAGCAGCTAAGTAAAGAAAAACGAGTGGCCATCATTACTTTAAGAAATGAAGGTCAGTCAGTCCGAAAAATTGGGAAAACTCTGAAAGTGTACCCAAGTGCAGTTGCAAAAACCATCAAGCGCTACAAAGAAACTGGCTCACATGAGGACCGCCCCAGGAAAGGAAGACCAAGAGTCACCTCTGCTTCTGAGGATAAGTTTATCCGAGTCACCAGCCTCAGAAATCGCAGGTTTACAGCACCTCAGATTAGAGACCAGGTCAATGCCACACAGAGTTCTAGCAGCAGACACATCTCTACAACAACTGTTAAGAGGAGACTTTGTGCAGCAGGCCTTCATGGTAAAATAGCTGCTAGGAAACCACTGCTAAGGACAGGCAACAAGCAGAAGAGACTTGTTTGGGTTAAAGAACACAAGGAATGGACATTGGACCAGTGGAAATCTGTGCTTTGGTCTGATGATTCCAAATTTGAGATCTTTGGTTCCAACCACCGTGTCTTTGTGCGACGCAGAAAAGGTGAACGGATGGACTCTACATGCCTGGTTCCCACAGTGAAGCATGGAGGAGGAGATGTGATGATGTGGGGGTGCTTTGCTGGAGACACTGTTGCTGATTTATTCAAAATTGAAGGCATACTGAACCAGCATGGCTACCACAGCATCTTTCAGCGGCATGCTATGCCATCGGTTTGCGTTTAGTTGGACCATCATTTATTTTTCAACAGGACAATGACCCCAAACACACCTCCAGGCTGTGTAAGGGCTATTTGACCAAGAAGGAGAGTGATGGGGTGCTACGCCAAATGACCTGGCCTCCACAGTCACCAGACCTGAACCCAATCGAGATGGTTTGGGGTGAGCTGGACCGCAGAGTGAAGGCAAAAGGGCCAACAAGTGCTAATTATCTCGGGGAATTCCTTCAAGATTGTTGGAAGACCATTTCCGGTGACTACCTCTTGAAGCTCATCAAGAGAATGCCAAGAGTGCGCAAAGCAGTCATCAAAGCAAAAGGTGGCTACTTTGAAGAACCTAGAATATAAGACATAATTTCAGTTGTTACACACTTTTTTGTTAAGTATATAATTCCACATGTGTTAATTCATAGTTTTTATGCCTTCAGTGTGAATTTACAATTTTCATAGTCATGAAAATACAGAAAAATCTTTAAAAGAGAAGGTGTGTCCAAACTTTAGGTCTGTACTGTAAATTTGGTACCAATACTACCAATATGCTATTTATGCCACACAGTGAATGACTTTGAATTTAAAACCCCAAAAATTAAAAAAAATTATCTTCCATGTTTTGTGCATATCTTAAAAGAATGGAGCTAGGTTGGCGTGAGGAAGCATTCTGCAGAAGTTCCACATACCCAGGCGACAAAACTGTCTCTAACCCTAGATAATCTCTCTCAAGATGTCCAGGAGGAAGAGATCTGAGTCATATGAACCCCCCACCACTGCTGTGCCTAAAAGAAATGCCGGGAGCTCATCGCTGGCTCAAGTGTTTCTGAACAAGTCAGACAGGGCCTCACTGCATGGTGCAGCAATGGAACTGAAGCCACCAGAGCTGGGAAAAACACAGGCCAGTGTATCGCTTACCGAAGATGAGGAAGGGAGTGTAGCTGGTTCCTCTGATGCCTCAGAGGCCTTCGTTCCTTCGACGTTGGTACTCCAGTTCGGCGGGAAGAAGGGTGAGTCTGACATTCTGCGTTACCTTTGGAACTATGACACAGACAGATTTACAAAGTCTCCATGTCCTGATTAAAGCTTTACCAACTAGGCAACATCTGGACACTTTAATTGCTAGAGTGGAAGCTACACAAGAACGGGTACTTACAGCTATTAGAAGTGACCTAGAATCCTTATCTACAAGAACTGTGTCTATTGAGGAGGCCACTACCTCCTTGTTAGAGAGGGTCTCAGCAATAGCTTAAATCCCACATACTGTCTCTCACAATGTTGATAAATGACCAGGAGAACAGAGGGAGACAAAATAATATCCGTCTTAAAGAGATCTCTGAAAGTGTTAATTGGTGTTAAATCGTAACTTCAATTTTCAACCAAATCTCCCAGAGGCACCTGGAAGCTACGTACACAATAGATAGAATAAATTGGGAGTCATGCACAATGTAGGTCAGACTAAGTGCAACACAAAGGGATAAGGGGAAGGGGGTCCCAACACTAGGGAAGCGGGGAGTGGAGACCCCGAGACACATCTAACAACACCCTGTCTGCCCTATCATCCTTGACCCTTTTGATGAGCCCTGCACCGGGAAGGACAGTATGACAGCTAGTCAATCCCCACTACCGCTAAAGACAGCTAGGATACACAAAACAAGGGGAAACTTAGCTTGAATAGACTCAGAGAGAAACACCATCATCCTTCAAACTCCAAAGAAGACGCTAGCCGACTGCTACAGCTACAAACCCCAACAGGGAAGTGCAAATAGAAAATATCACCCTCAACTCCCAACAGCAAGTTGGGAGTTATAAACATCCAGATCCAGGTATGACAATTAGAGCCAGGGGAGGTGGCCACTGGGTCCTAGCGTCAGAAGGACCAGGCAGAAGTCTACAAAGAAAATTGCTGGACCTTCTGCACATAGATGCAGTGCAATGGTCTGCTGCCTCTGACACATCTGTGACACTACCCCCCTTCTACGAGTGGCCTCCGGACACTCAAAACCAGGTTTCTCAGGATAAGAGGTGTGGAACGAACGAACCAGCCTGGGGGCATTCACCTCTGATGCAGAAACCAAATCCTTTCTTCTGGAACATAACCCCTCCAATGCACCAAGTATTGTAAGGAACGACGTCAGAGGCGAGAATCTACAATCTTCGAAATTTGAAGCTTGAGGTTACCATCAACCATTATTGGAGAAGGTGGTAGGGGTGAGGGCTCAAGGGGTCCTACATATCTCTTGAGCAAAGGCCTGTGAAAAACTCTGTAGATCTTAAGAGCCTGAGGTAGCACATAGGGACCAATGAATCGAGGTCCCAACTTCCAGGAAGGAACCCTCAACCTGAAATTCCTGGTAGACAACCACACAAAGTCATTCACATTCAGTTCCCGACTTGGTATGCGTTTACTAAGAGTCATACATTTATACCTGTCTCCCCTGACCCTGTTAGGAACAGGTAGTGGCGAAACATGACTAGATGGACGGGTCTGTGGTACCTGTGGAACGTGCGCAAAATCTGCAGGAAGCCACTTGTTCAACCACATCCCGATGCAACCTCGGTCACCAAAAACGACGAGAAAGGAGGTCCGCGGTTGCCTTATTACCTGGGTGGCCAGCAAGTACAGAGTTATGAAATTCTCTAATTACCCTGCAGCGCAATTTAGACAGCGCAAATAACCTCCCCGAAGGGCAGGAGGCAGGGGCATCCTCGTGAGCTTCCAACTCCTTACCCTCCTGGTCAGTGTACAAAGCCGAGATGCCTACCCCTTCTGCAAAGCAAACTGCTGAAACCTTCTGCAGACAGATGCAGTGCAACGGTTCTGCAGCCTCTGACACATCCATGAAATTGGGTTTCCCACCCCTGGAGTCTGTTAACCCTAGAGATGTGTTGTGCAGATTATATTATTTTATTGACAAAGAAGCTATACTCAGACATGCATGGACCCATGGGAGAATTTCAACGGAGGGGGCCAAGATTCCCTTGTTCCCTGACATTTCTAGTCGTATTCTATGCATTATATGAGAAGACAACTCCAACCTCTTCTACTTAAAATTTAGGACAGAGGAGCCTCATACCGCTGGGGTCATCCCTTTCACCTTATTGTGAGGAAAAATGGTTCACATTGCTTTTTTAAATAAAATGGAGGACCTAGATGGTTTATTTAAATTCCTGGGAATATTTCCTTTTCCATTCTCCAACTGGCTTATTACAAACTGATCCAGTCAAGTTTCCCAAAGGAGGAAGAGACCTTCAGAATATTCAGTGTACCTCAGACAACCAAAATGCAGAAGAGAATATCTTGAAAGATGAGACCCACTATCGTTATATTGCTCTAAATCTTGTCTGTTGGTGACTTATTTGTCTGTATATTCTCTTACAGGACCGCTTTGCCTTGATTGCTCTCTAACAATTTGGGAACTTCTTTGTAGACATAATCCTTAATAATGGGTTCTTCCCTTTATGAAAAGTTGATGTGTTTCTAAGTCAGGGGGATACGGTTACTTAACCTTAAAGAAGGCGACTTAAATCACTTGACCCCTAATTAAAATTTAAGGTGAATCTATCAGTGACCTCACCTTATGGTTGCCATCTCTCTTCTCTAGGTTATATCAAAGATTATTATTCTTTGAGAAAGGTCATTTCCTACTAATGTTGCCTAAGTTATCATTATAAGTTAATTAAACATCATTGATAAGGATATCTTGAATAATAGCTATAACACTGTTCTGCAGTTGACCATTTTCTTTTTATAGCTAAGATTATACCTTCCCCTCTCCTGGCATGAATTGGGGGAAATATAACCTTTTGGCTGATCTTTGGCTTCCATATGAGATCCCAGTACTACTCAGTTCTCATATAACTAAAGGTGGTGCCTCCTCCCTTCTTTTTACTAGAAGGGCGAATATTTAGATTAGTTTGGTTAGACTCTAATGTATATTCCATACTTATGCCTGGGTATAGGCAGCACTGTCCCCGTAGTTTTCTTCGTTTTCTTCTAACCACAATTTTTTGGGGGTCTTTCGTTCGGATTAATCATTTTTGATTGCATTCTCTACCTCCTTTCCTTTGCTATTCAACTTACTCTTTCTTCTCTCATCTTCTGCACATAAGGTATTCCCTGATACACTCTTTAACCTTCTTTTTGTTCTTTCGTGTTTGTGTATTAACTCCTCCTCTGCCCTAGCCCTTCGTTTTTTTTCTGACTAATCTTATTTTACTTTTTCATCTTTACTTTCATCCTTTTACCCTTTTCCTCTATACCCGCCTTATACTAGATTTATGTGCTTGAAACGTGTTTCAAGTACGCAAACAGACCAGAAACTTGGTTTGATAAATGTGAAGGGTTTACACAGTCAGGGGAAAAGATCCATCTTAACAAATCTTTTGAAGAAGGTGCATATTCTTGTGGCCTTTCTTCAGGAGACACATTTGAGTGCTGAGAAGCCTTTAAACTCTCAAGTCATTGGTTTCCATATGTATATCATAGCTATTCTCCTGACACCAAATCTCGTGGGACTAGCCTTCTTGTCTCACATACAGTCATGGCCAAAAGTTTTGAGAATGACACAAATATTAATTTTTACAAAGTCTACTGCTTCACTTTTTCTAATGGCAATTTTCATATACTCCAGAATGTTATAAAGAGTGATCAGCTTAACAGCAATTACTTGCAAAGTCAATATTTGGCTAGAAAATGAACTTTATCCCCCAAAACACATTTCAACATCATTGCAGCCCTGCCTTAAAAGGAACAGCTAACCTCTTTTCAGTGATTGCTCCATTAACACAGGTGTGGGTGTTGATGAGGACATGGCTGGAGATCAATCTGTCATGATTAAGTAAGAATGACACCACTGGACACTTTAAAAGGAGGCTGGTGCTTGGAATCATTGTTTCTCTTCTGTTAACCATGGTTATCTCTAAAGAAACACGTGCAGTCATCATTGCAATGCACAAAAATGGCCTAACAGGGAAGAGTATCGCAGCTAGAAAGATTACACCTCAGTCAACAATCTATCGCATCATCAAGAACTTCAAGGAGAGAGGTTCCATTGTTGCCAAAAAGGCTTAAGGGCGCCCAAGAAAGACCAGCAAGCGCCAGGACCGTCTCTTAAAAGTGTTTCAGCTGCGGGATTGGGCTACCAGCAGTGCAGAGCTTGCTCAGGAATGGCAGCAGGCAGGTGTGAGTGCATCTGCACGCACTGTGAGGCGGAGACTCTTGGAGCAAGGCCTGGTCTCAAGGAGGGCAGCAAAGAAGCCACTTCTCTCCAGAAAAAAACATCATGGACAGACTGATATTCTGCAAAAGGTACAGGCAGTGGACTGCTGAGGACTGGGGTAAAGTTATTTTCTCTGATGAATCCCCTTTTCGATTGTTTGGGACATCAGGAAAACGCCTCATTCGGAGAAGACAAGGTGAGTGCTACCACCAGTCTTGTCTCATGCCAACTGTTAAGCATCCTGAAACCATTCATGTGTGGGGTTGCTTCTCAGCCAAGGGAATCGGCTCTCTCACAGTCTTGCCTAAAAACACAGCCATGAATAAAGAATGGTACCAGAATGTCCTCCAAGGGCAACTTCTCCCAACCCTCCAAGAGCAGTTTGGCGATCAACAATGCCTTTTCCAGCATGATGGAGCACTTTGCCATAAAGCAAAGGTGATAACTAAATGGCTCAGGGAACAAAACATAGAGATTTTGGGTCCATGGCCTGGAAACTCCCCAGATCTTAATCCCATTGAGAACTTGTGGTCAATCATCAAGAGACGGGTCGACAAACAAAAACCTAAAAATTCTGACAAAATGAAAGCATTGATTGTGCAAGAATGGACTGCTATCAGTCAGGATTTGGTCAAGAAGTTGATTGAGAGCATGCCAAGGAGAATTGCAGAGGTCCTGAAGAAGAAGGGTCAACACTGCAAATATTGACTTGCTGCATTAACTCATTCTAACTGTCAATATAAGCTTTTGTTACTCATATGTTTGCAATTATTATATTTCTGTCTGTGATAAAAACATCTGTCAAACACACATAAAAACCAGAGGGCAGCAGATCATGTGAAAATATAATATTTGTGTCATTCTCAAAACTTTTGGCCATGACTGTACATTGCCCTGGCAGTTTTGGAGTCTCACAGTGATGGGGTGGGTAGAATATTGTTGGTTAAGGGCAAAATTGCTTCTAATCTAATTACTTTTGCCTTGCTATACCTTCCAAATGTGGGTTAGATTTCTGCCTTAACAGGTTTTTTGGAACAGATTGAGGAGTTCTCTGAGGGCACGTTGGTACTGGGGGTTGATTTTAGATTTTAGTTTTAGATGAGCCCATCGAAATTTGAATTATCTGGGTATATGTCTTTCTGCTAACCTCCAATTTTTATATCAGTGGAACTTCCCAGATCTGATTAACTCAATTCAAGAAGACTGCAACAGGTGGTCAAAATCCACTGTTACATGCATTGGTAGATGCCATATTTTTAAGATGAATATTAAAAAGAATTCTGTACCTTATGCAATCCCTTCCCATTAAATTACTACCGGAAGCATTTTTCAAACTAATTTCTTTGATACAGAATGCTTTCATTTGAGCTAAGAAGACTCCCAGACTTAAAGGGGTTATCCACTACTAGAACACCTTCTTGATCAAAATGTTTGGCCCCATAAAATAATCAAGCTTACACTCACCTCCCATGACGGCGGTGTTCCCGTGGTGTCTGCACTCTCGGTCTTCGGGCTCTGGTGGCATTGTTGTGACACGTGATGCCGGCGAGCAATCAGCGCTAGCATCACTGTCCCTACTTTCGGACAAATCAAACATGAAGAGGAGGTCCAGGCTGCAGCTGATCTCAGACTTCCTCTTCCTGCTCAAGTCGACAGAAGGCGGGGACAGTGATACCAGCGCTGATTGGGCGCCGGGGTCATGTGCCGCAACGACAGCATGGGAGCCGCGGGGAGACCGAATGCTGACACCGCTGGTACAGCTCCAGCACGGGAGATGAGTATAAGCTTTATTATTTTATGGGGACCAAGCGAGGGATATGAGAAGTTGTCCAAGTAGTGGACAAGTTCTTTAAACGCTCAATCCTTTGCAAACATAACGTTAGAGGTGGTATAGGTCTTCTGGATATTAAGCTAAATTATATGGTCTCTCACTTAATACAATAATTGGTTCAGAAATGGTCAAAGTATGGCTTGGGTTCACATGGAGCAAAGCTTTTGTCCCTTTCCACTATGTGCTCTTTGGTGGTCGGCTAATTCTATTCTCAATTATTTGAAATCACATCCTACTCTAACTTATGTAGTGGTAGTAATGTAGTGGTTGGCAATATTGCTATCCTCAAGTATTCAGCATTATTTCCAATAAATACTAAGCCATCCAGATTTTGTTCCTGGTCAATCAGATCCTGTGTTTAAGACATGGATTAATGCAGTTAAAGACCGAGCAGAGTCTTTCAGTGGCAGCAATGACAGGCCCTCTTTTGAACATCTTTTGGGTCTGGTAGAGCCTGTTTCATCGGGTCACTGGAGATGTTTACAACTACTTTCCAGACAAGCTACCCCCTAAATCTATTTTTTTGCAAATTAAAACACAATTTGAATTGACTTGGTCCAGGTCAAGTTAGGCATACCCTGTCTAGAGTTTACTACATGTTGAACTCCCCTTAGACCAACCCCCTACATCATTTATTCTAAAATGGGAGAATGATCTAGATATGAACTTTACCTCTGAACAAAGATCTCTTAACTTTACCCTCACATATAAGTCCTCTATCAGCTTTAGATTTCAGGAGGCTGGATATAAGATACTTGTCAGATGGTACAGAGTCCTATCCCATGTCCATGTGCTTTTTCTGTCATCTGATCCCATGTGCTGGTGGTTTGGTGTGGCTGAGGGTTCCTTTGTACATATATTTTGGGAATGTAACATACTCCTTCCATTTTGGTCTGGAGTAACTGATGTCACTCGTAAAGTCACTGGTTTCATCGGGTAGAAAGGTTCGTCCCCCTTCCTCCTACATCATTACAAGACTCCATTGGCCGCCTATAAACGCTCCGTGCTAAGATTCTTGGTTATGGCAGGTAGAGCTTGTATTACTTTATTTTGGAAATATTCTTGTCCTCCCATCTCCCTTTGGGTGTCAATAGTTAATGAGATTTTGTATATGGAAGACTTGATTTCCACCATACATTAATCCTACACAATATTCCACTATACCTGGCTTCAATGGTTGGAATTCCAACAGACATCTGAGTACCTTGATCTACTGTGATTTATTTTTGTCCTCTCTTTTCCCCTTCTTAGTCAATTATTGACTACTTGTTTCTTTCTGGTTTTTCTTTCCCTTCTTTCTTTTATCCTCTTTAGATTTGAAAAATATTTCAGGGGTTCAGAGTGACAGATGTCTTATTTCTGATATTTGATCATTATTTATACAGACATAGCTAAATTGTAATATTAAAATAATTTTTGGATTTGTATCCTTGATTGATGTTTTGGTTGTGCTGCATTGTAAATCTGATTGTCTTAATCTTTTCATTAAATGAAGAATGATAAAAGAAAAAAAAAGAATGAACATTGTCAGGAGGAAGGCCAAACGGAGTCCAAAATGACTACATCAGCCTCATAGTAGTAAATGGCTTCATTGGGCCTCTATCTGGGTTTCCATCAGAATCCTGTTTTCTGAGAATTTTGGCGTAAATCTCAACACCGGGTTTGCAAAAAGCACAGTATATGTGTGAACCTAGTGGTATTTTACATTTTTTTTAAGCTTGCGAGCACAGGTTTGGCAGCCAGTCTAATATGTATGGGGAACCCCAACATGTTCGGTTAAAAACTGACGATCCTTTTGTTCTTTAAAACATAAGCCTTTATTAGTAGAGTCAGGTAAGTGGCACTCTCATTGGGAACACAGGAGAGCTCAAGTACTCCTGTGTATGGGAAAGATGGGCAGGATAGCTGCCAGACTAATCAACATTGGACCGACTGCTACCTAAAGTGCATTGGGGGCTTAAATTTTTAAGTGTATAAAGCGCATACTGATGTTTCAAATGGTAAGTGGTATTCATACTCATAAGAAAGTTGGCTGACTATTCCAATTTTGGCAAGATTCTGTAGGGGTCTCTGAACTCTCCTCCATTGGCAGATGTGAGTTAAAAGAAACAATCTGGAACAAAGGATCTTCAACAAGACCTACAGATTGTTTCCTCAGGAGATAAGCCAATGCCAGAGAATTCTAGAAGCAGCTTATTCCCTCAATACCGATTGGAAACACATGAATGCTCAGCTGAGTGTGGTTTTATGTCTGCGGTGTACGGACAACTCAACGACTTCATTTTGGGGAGCAAAATAACTTATTATATTCACTGTTGTTACCTCTGTGGTGATTGGTTGAACAATGCTGCTCTAATTTCTCCATTTTCATAAGAGATCATGTTTTTGCATGGTGAAGAAAAATCTCCATACGTGATATTTAGCATTTATAGTAGTAAGACCTGACCATGTCGCTACATTTCACAATTTCATAGTAATATATAAAGAATACATAACTACATTTTTGGTTTACGGTGATTTATGAACTTTGCAGGTGGGCTGCCTGTAGCCAACTGCAAACAAAGACCTAACTAAGCCAATACGTTTCCATACACGGTTCATTTACATTCCCACTACCTAGGCTTTGTTTTAAAACCTCGTCTTTATGTCCTCACAAGTTTGGGAGCCATTAGTGAGCAGTGAACCTATTAGCTTAGTTGATTAAGTAATCTATTCTTATGTTTTCCTGGGCAACTAACGAGATGATTCATGTATTTATTGTTTAATTGTGATATACATGGATCCTTGCCCAGGAGGGGTGTGGAGGATACATTTATACTTTTGCCATTGAAATATTTTATATTTTAACTACCATATTTGATTACTCTGTATATAGTCGCAAAAGGATAAATTCCCTACATGGCCATAAGTATGTAGATTCCAGAACACCACATCCATGTGAGCTCATTTTATTTCTCAAAACCTTGGCTAACAACAAAGAGTTGGTCTCTCTTTTTTGTTGTTTCAGCAGATATATTGTATGGTGAGTTCCGCTATCTATTTCGGTTTCAATTTATCCTAAAGGTTTTGATGATGTTGGAGTAAAAGCTTTGTGAAGACCAGACACATTTTTCCATTCCAAACTCTATAAACCATTTTTTCTTTTAATGTCACTTTGCCTATGTAATTTTAAGAAGAAACATGGTTGGGCTTTAACATTTTGGCAAAAAGTTAGAAGACCCAACTTTTCTGGAATGATTTAGAATTCCATTAAACAAAGAAGGCAAAGCCCTATCTATGGTATCTGTCCCGGACATTCATGTCTCCTACACCAAATGTCGGCAATGCATTTGAATAGGGGAGTTTCTGTACAACTGCTGGATAATGAAAACCCTTATCCATCTCTCAATGAACAGATTTGTAGAGGCAATTTGGAACTTGGCAATGAGTTTTGCAGCTAAACACAGACATTTTGTATGGACTACATGCTTCCCTACTAAGTGGTCTTGTACTATGAATAATCTCAGATTACAACTCAGCATTCGAGAGTTTTCATGAGTTTTAAAGGGTAGAACAATTCACAATCCATTGTGATATAAATGTATCAATTATTCCCCTTTAAATAACCATATTGATCTAAAAATATTCAGAATTTAGAGTCCTCAGTGGTTGATACCTTTTACCGTAATGGCTAACTGAAAAGATGGTAACAAATTGCAAGCTTTCGAGACTACTCAGGTCTCATCATCAGGCATTGACTAATACAAAATCTATTTTTCTATCTACTGGCTAAAGCAGTACAAAGATATACATCTTTCCTGTATCATATTGATCTACTAATCCTGGTCACATAAAGCACTTTTGTCACCTACAATAGAGCATTTTTTCTGACTTATTTCAAACTCCCATCTACATGTTGTCAGCACTGTGTACGTAACACTATGCTCATCCACTGTGATGTAATTATGATAAGCGCCAATACTGTAAATTGTGGCTCAATCATGCAACAGGTGCCTAGCATATTTTTATTTATTTTACTCACAGTGGTGTGAAAAAGCCAAGTTCAAATTCATTAGCCACACCCAGGTCTGATTACTGCCATGCCTGTTCTCAATCAAGAAATCACTTAAATAGGACCTGCCTGACAAAATTAAGTAGGCCAAGAGATAGTCAAAAGCTAGACATCATGGCGCGATCCAAAGAAATTCTGGAACAAATGAGAAACAAAGTAAATGAGATTTATCAGTCTTGAAAAGTTTATAAAGACATTTCGAAAGCTTTGGGACTCCAGGAAACCACAGTGAGAGCTATTATCCATGGCAAAAACATGGAACAGCTCTAACCACTGAGCTCCTGTGCTGTTCATATATATCAAAGGCCAAAGAAAAGACCAAATCAATGCAAATGGAAGTGATTATTCCTCCAGGATCATCATAAAAATGCAGACTAGGTCAGCTAATTATGAATGTTTTATAAAAAAAAAAAGATGAGAGGAAAAAGCTCCTGCCAGAGACTTCTGGTATTTGGTAATTTCCTGTGGGAACAAAAGAAACAAGTGAGTTGAAATCAAACATGCCTGATCTTTCTTTCCCTAAATATCTGCTACAAAAGGAAATTGATGGGGGTCCGACAGCTGGGTCAAGCACCGATTGGCAGAATGGGGATTTTTTTTATCCCAGATGGGGCACATTTATCGCAATTACAAAATGGAGCTTCTGGTTGGTTACCCAACTACTAGTTCATTCATTCTCTATGAGGCTGCTGGAAGAACAATCAGCAGTCCCACAAGGAATAAATGGAGCAACTGTCGACAATACGCACTGCCAGTGCAATTTAACGGGAATGAAAGTGCCCCTTTCTGTTGATTTGTGTGGGTCTCTGCAGTCGGATCCCCACTACCAACAAGTTATTACCTATCTTGCTGAAGGGAGATAATTTATTGTTGTTGTTCACTGGACAACCCCTTTAATTTTGCAATGGCTGTGTTTGAAATAGCTGAACCTAAGAATTAGATGCACCTACATTGCTTGTGTACATAAAAATAAGAAAAGAAAAATCAGCTGAAAGGCAACTTGTCAGGTGATTCATGCTGCCCAAGCTGCTGGCAAGAATCAGATCCTGGCAGCATGATTGCAACCAGATATATCATTCTCAATAATGCTCTACATTATTTCACAGAAAATATACTTTGTAGATCCAGCAGGAAACTATAGCTGGAGACCAGAGTGGTCCGGTGCCGTCTCTGGCTGGCTCTTCCCAGTGCAGCTTTATTGACAGGTCTCTCCTTCGCGTGCTCATAAGGAAAGAACTGTCAATCAGCTGCAGCACCGCTGGGAAGAGCCGGCTGGATCTTCAAAGTACAATTTTCTTTGAATTAATGTAGTGTTACAGAGGAAAAATAGACATGCTACAGCGACAAATCAAGTCATTTCATGTGCATATATACCGTAACAATCACTTAGCATTTAGGTCAATAAATCGATTCAGAAAGTTCTGGCTCAGTACGTGGTTAGATTGTTTTATGTACTTGGCTTCTCCATTTGTAGTTTTGTTAAATGGTTTACATCTATTTTTATGGCACAGTTCCTACAGCAGCATTATTTATATCTTTTATAATGATGTCATTATAGCATTTCTTTGCTAATATATTAAATTCACCAGAGCAATAAACCTGCTGAAACGTACTCTGTTCAGTGCTATATCTATGGGGGTGCAGAAATTGCAATAACATCCAAGCCCTGGTGTCTGGTTGTTTCCCCAGGCGCCCTGCCACATATACAGACTTCAGTGTAAGGGTTCATACCCACTTGTGATAAATACGGACGAGGGCAATCTGATAAAAAATCGGATTGCACTTGGACTGAATCGGACTGAGAAAAAAATCGCAGCATGCTGCGTATTGCTGCGTATCTCGGACGAGACTCACCAATGCAAGTCAATGGGTGCGAGAAAAAAGACGCACAGCACTCGCACCATGCAAGTGCTGTCTGATTTTTACGCCCCGGTATCCTTTGAAAAACCGGCAATTCATATGCGGCCATACAGTAAAATCACACTGACATGTTATAATATAAAAGATAGAATAGATATATACATATAGAATAGGTGTATATCAGGGGCGGACATATCATTGGTACAACCTGTGCAGCCGCACAGGGGCCCAAGAGGGTGAGGGTGCCCATTTATACCTCCAAAGCAGGTGCAATCTTGCATTTTAAGGAGATCTTGGGCTGCAAAGGGCCCATGTATTTTTCTTGCACAGGGGCTATTTTGTCACACTTTATCTACCAGTTGTGTATATAGATATATATATATATATATATATATGCGCCAAAACAGTGGAAACCCCCACAAGTAACACTATTTTGGAAACTAGACCCCTATGGAACTTATCTAGATCTGTTGTGAGCACTTTGAACCCCCAAGTGGTTTCACAAAAGTTTATAATGCCTGGGTGTGAAAAAAACCCAAAACAATTCTCCACAAAAATGATTTTTTAGTCCCAAATTTTTGATTTTTCCCAAGGATATTGGACCCCAAAAGTTGTTGTCCAATTTGTCCTGAGTACGCTGATATCCCATATGTGGGGGGGAAACTGTTTGGGTGCACGGCAGGGCTTGGAAAGGAAGTAATAACGTTTTGGAATGCAGATGTTGATGGGGGTCATGTTCCGTTTGTAGTGCCCCAGATGTGCCTAAACAGTGGAAACCTCCCACAAGTGACCCCATTTTGGAAACTAGACCCCCTAAGAAACTTATATAGATCTGTGGTGAGCACTTTGAACCCCCAAGTGCTTCACACAAGTTTATGACGTAGAGCCGTGAAAATAAAAATTCCTATTTTTTTTCCCACAAAAATTATCTTTAAGTCACCAATTTTTTATTTTCCCAAGGGTAACAGGAGAAATTGTACCACAAAAGTTGTTGTCCAATTTGTCCTGAGTACGCTGATACCCAATATGTGGGGGGCAACTACTGTTTGGGCGCATGGCAGAGCTCGGAATGGAAGGAGCACTTTTCCAAAATTGGCTGGAATTGAGATTGGATGCCATGTTGCATTTGGAGAGCCCCTGATGTGCCTAAACAGTGGAAACCCCCCACAAGTGACCCCATTTTGGAAACTAGACCCTCTAAGGAACTTATATGGATCTGTGGTGAGCAATTTGAACCCCCAAGTGCTTCACACAAGTTTATAACGTAGAGCCGTAAAATTAAAAAATCATATTTTTTCCACAAAAATTATCTTTTCACCCCAATTTTTATTTTCCCAAGGGTATCAAGACCCATAAGTTATTGTGCAATTTGTCCTGAGTACGCTGATACCCAATATGTGGGGGCAACCACTGTTTGGACGCATGGCAGAGCTCGGAATGGAAGGAGCACTTTTCCAAAATTGGCTGAATTGAGATTGGATGCCATGTTGCATTTAGAGAGCCCTTGATGTGCCTAAACAGTGGAAACCCCCCACAAGTGACCCTATTTTGGAAACTAGACCCTCTAAGGAACTTATATGGATCTGTGGTGAGCAATTTGAACCCCCAAGTGCTTCACACAAGTTTATAACGTACAGCCGTAAAATTAAAAAATCATATTTTTTCCACAAAAATGATCTTTTCACCCCAATTTTTATTTTCCCAAGGGTATCAAGACCCCATAAGTTATTGTGCAATTTGTCCTGAGTACGCTGATACCCAATATGTGGGGGGCAACCACTGTTTGGACGCATGGCAGAGCTCGGAATGGAAGGAGCACTTTTCCAAAATTGGCTGGAATTGAGATTGGATGCCATGTTGCATTTAGAGAGCCCTTGATGTGCCTAAACAGTGGAAACCCCCACAAGTGACCCTATTTTGGAAACTAGACCCTCTAAGGAACTTATATGGATCTGTGGTGAGCAATTTGAACCCCCAAGTGCTTCACACAAGTTTATAACGTACAGCCGTAAAAATTAAAAAATCATATTTTTTCCACAAAAATGATCTTTTCACCCCAATTTTTATTTTCCCAAGGGTATCAAGACCCCATAAGTTATTGTGCAATTTGTCCTGCGTACGCTGATACCCCATATGTGGGGGTAAACCACTGTTTGGGTGCATGGCAGAGCTCGGAAGGGAAGGAGCGCCGTTTGACTTTTTCAATGCAGAATTGGCTGGACGCCATGTCGTGTTTGGAGAGCTCCTGATCTGCCTAAACAGTGGAAACCCCCCACAAATGACACCATTTTGGAAACTAGACCCTCAAGGAACTTATCTAGATGTGTGGTGAGAACTTTGAACCCAGGTGTTTCACTAAAGTTTATAACGCCCGAGCACGAAAATAAAAAATTCATATTTTTTCCACAAACATGATCTTTTAGTCCCCAACTTTTTATTTTCCCAAGGGTAACAGGAGAAATAGGACAAATTGGACAACAACTTTTGGTGTCCAGAGTACGATGATACCCCATATGTGGGAGAAAACTACTGTATGGGCACACGTCAGGGCTCGGTAGGGAAGTAGTGACGTTTTGGATTGCAGACTTTGATGGAATGGTCTGCCGGCATCATATAGCTTTTGAAGACCCCCTGATGTGCCTAAACAGTGGAAACCCCCCACAAGTGACCCCATTTTGGAAAATAGACCCCCCAAGGAACTTATCTAGATGTGTGGTGAGCACTTTGAACCCCGAAGTGCTTCACAGAAGTTTATAACGTACACCGGTAAAAATAAAAAATCCTTTTTTTTTACAAAAATGATTTTTTCGCCCCCAATATTTTATTTTCCCAAGGGTAACAGGAGAAATTGGACCCCAAAAGTTGTTGTCCAATTTGTCCTGAGTACGCTGATACCCAATATGTGGGAGAATACTACTGTATGGGCACACGTCGGGCTTGGAAGGGAAGTAGTGACGTTTTGCATTGTAGACTTTGATGGAATGGTCTGCGGGCGTCATGTCGCATTTGGAGAGCCCCTGATGTGCCTAAACAGTGGAAATCCCCCACAAGTGACCCCATTTTGGAAAATAGACGTCATAAGGAACTTATCTAGATGTGTGGTGAGTGCTATGAAGCCCCAAGTTCTTCACAGAAGTTTGTAACGTACAGCTGTAAAAACAAAAAAAAAAACTTTTTTTTTAACAAAAATGATATTTTCGCCCCCAATTTTTTATTTTCCCAAGGGTAACAGAACAAAATTGGACCCCAAGAGTTATTGTGCAATTTGTCCTGAGTACGCTGATTCCCCATATGTGGGGGTAAATCACTATTTGGACACATGGCAGAGCTCAGAAGTGAAGGAGCACCGTTTGACTTTTTCTACGCAGAATTGGCTGGAATTGAGATCAGACGCCATGTCACATTTGGAGAGCCCCTGATGTGCCTAAACAGTGGAAACCCCCCAATTCTAACTCTAACCCCAACACATCCCCTAACCCTAGTCCCAACCCTAACCATAACCCTAACCACAAACGTAACCCTAACACACCCCTAAGGGTATGGCTCCACGTTCAGGATGGCAGGCGCTTTTGACGGAGCTGAAAGTCCGCTCCGCCCAAAGCCCTGCCCCCTTCTGAACGCGCGGTGAATCCGGATGTGCTCATTGAACACATCCGGATTCACCGCAGCGCTACATAGGCCTGGGTTATTTCCCTTGCGGCGACGGAGCGTCGCCGCAAGGGAAAAGGACATGTTGCGATCTGAAAAGATGCGCTGCATGTCCATTAATGCAGGTCTGCCACCTGCATGTTTTTACGCATAGTGGAGACGGGATTTCTTGAAATCCCCTACACCATGCTGTAAAATCTGGACGCTGCGTGTTTGACTCTGCGCCAGTACACAGCGTCAAATACGTGGTGTTTACTGACCGTGGAAACATACCCTAACCCTAATCCCAATCCTAACCCTTAACCTAATCCTAACTTTAGCCCCAACCCTAACCCTAACTTTAGCCGCAACCCTAACCCTAATGGGAAAATGGAAATAAATACATTTTTTTAATTTTATTTATTTTTCCCTAACTAAGGGGGTGATAAAGGGGGTTTATTTACTATTTATAGCGGGTTTTTTATGATTGGCAGCTGTCACGCTAAAAGACGCTTTTTATTGCAAAAAATAGTTTTTGCATCACCACATTTTGAGAGCTATAATTTTTGCATATTTTGGTCCACAGAGTCATGTGAGGTCTTATTTTTTGCGGTACGAGTTGACATTTTTATTGGTACCATTTTTGAGCACGTGACATTTTTGATCGCTTTTTATTTCGATTTTTGGGAAGTTAGACTGAACAAAAATCAGCAATTCATGAATTTCTTTTGGGGGAGGCGTTTATACCGTTCCGCGTGTGGTACAATCGATAAAGCGGTTTTATTCTTCGGGTCAGTACGATTACGGCGATACCTCATTTATAGAATTTTTTTTATGTTTTGGCGCTTTTGTACAATAAAAAACAATTTTATATAAAAAATAATTATTTTTGCAACGCTTTATTCTGCGAGCTATAACTTTTTTATTTTTTCGCTGATGATGCTGTATGGTGTCTCATTTTTTATGAGACAAGATGACGTTTTCAGCGGTACCACGTTTATTTATATCTGTCTTTTTGATCGCGTGCTATTCCACTTTTTGTTCGGCAGTATGATAAAGCATTGATTTTTTGCTCTGTTTTTTTTTTTTTTTAAGAAGTTCACTGAAGGGGTTAACTAGTGGGACAGTTTTATAGGGCGGGTCGTTACGGATGCAGCGATACCAAATATGTGTACTTTTATTGTTTTGTTTTTTTATTTATAGGAAGAAATGAATTTATTGGGGAATAATTTTTTTTTTTTTTCATTATTTAGGAATTTTTTTAACAAATATTTATTTTTATTTTTTTTACATTTTTACTTTGTCCCAGGGTGGGACATCACTGTGTAGGGTCAGATCGCTGGTGTGACAATGTGCACAGCACTCTGTCACACCAGCGATCGCTCTGGCACTGCTGCAGGCTTCTCAGTGCCTGCTCTCAGCAGGCACTGTGGAAACCGCCTCCCTGCAGGACCCGGAGGCCATCTTGGATCCGGGGTCCTGCAGTGAGGAGAGTCCCTCGGAACAGTGCGACTCATCGCGCTGTTCTGAGGTTTTCAGGGGAGCAGGGCTCCCTGCGCGATGCTCCCCTGTGCCCCCAATACACCGCGATCATGTTTGATTGCGGTGTGCCAGGGGTTAATGTGCCGGGAGCGGTCCATGACCGCTCCTGGCACATAGTGTTGGGTGTCAGCTGTGATAATCAGCTGACACCCTGCCTCGATCGGCCGCGCTCCCCCCGGGAGCGCAGCTGATCGCTTCAACGTACTATCCCGTCCCTGGTCATACGGGCCCAGGTACCATGGACGGATAGTACGTCGCATGGCAGAAAGGGTTAAGAGCCTAGAAAGGGACCTTGGTTTTTGGCCCCCTAGCTCAAAACATCTGCCCCCAGCCACCCCAGAAAAGGCGCATCTGTTAGATGCGCCAATTCCGGCACTTAGCCTCTCTTCCCACTGCCGTGTATTGGTGGCATATGGGGTAACAAGGGGTTAATGTCACCTTGATATTGTAAGGTGACATTAAGCCTGGTTAATAATGGAGGGGTGTCAATAAGACACCTCTCCATTATTAATACAGTAGTATGAAAGGGTTAAAAAAAACCACACACATTAAGAATAAATTATTTTAATGAAATAATAAAACACACAGGTTTGACATCTTTATTAAACTCCCAATCCAAGCGAAGCCCTCATTCTCCTGTAAAAAATAAAACATAAAAAAGCAACAATATACCCATACCTGTCCGCCATACAGTCAAGTCCCACGCCCAATCCATATCTAGGGGTTAAATAGTTTACAACCGAGAGTGGTGCTAATGCGACCGGCCCGGCTGGGGAGGATTGAGGCCAGGTTACACATTTTCCACTGGGGCCCAAATTATGCCTATTTATCTGCCAAATGCTCTGGCCCCAAACACTGATTTCAGAAGGTGATTTTGAATGGGTCCATGCATTATTATACACATTGCTTACCCGTATAGATTTTCATGGCTGTATAGTGTGTATTGTCTATGGACAAGATTCTGCGAACAAAATAAAAAATAATGGAGCTTTTTCCATTGAACAATGAATCTAAGTATTAAAGGGATTGTCCAGTGAAAAGAAGTCATCACCTTTCTGCTGGGACCTGCACCAATTGGGGCACTTGTATCCTTGAATGGAGCGGCAGAGCGCATGCTCGACTGCTGCCCTATTAATTTCTGATGGGGTAGTGGAGCACTGTACTCAGCTGTTTCCAGCAGCCCCAAGTGGTCTGGCATCTGCACAAGGGAGATAAAAGTGCTCCATTAAAGGGGTATTTCCATCTCCAAGATCTTATCCCAATATGTATTATGTGTATTAGTAATAATAATATTAGCAAAATCCTACAATTAGAAATATAGTATAGTTATTCTGATTCACTATATCACTTACCCTATGTGCAGGGCACTGCAGTAGCTTAGATATCTATGTTTACTGCCATTCATATAGTGACAAATAGTTATTTAGTTAGTTGTCATAACCATGGATACCTAAGCTACTGCAATGCCCTGCACATGGGGGGTGTGACATAGTTTATTAGAATAACTATACTACATTTCTAATTGTAGATATTTGCTATTATTATGATTACTACTACACATAGTAAATATTGGAATAAGATCTTGGAAATGGGAATACTCCTTTAAGAAGAAAAATTCTTCTTTCCGCCGACTTCTGTAAGTCCAAGTGGTCAGATCTCCACCAATCATTATGTTATCAACTATTTCATGGATAGGTCACGTGATAACTTGCTTTTACCAGACACCGTTTAATGGTGGATGTTGAAACTACACTTATTCCTGAGGAAGGAAACTATACTAGGATGGAGCTGAGTGCAGTACCCAAGAAGAGGCATCGCACAATGTATAGAGATGTGGTGCTCATGTATCCCATGAAGGTCCAGGGGCTGCAGTACCAGGGAGCTGCTGATAAGCTCACCCTAATTTATACAGGACTCCTGTTATATGATGTTAGAGCTTTATCAGTTCTTGGATATTTTGCATAGGTATAGCTAGGTCACAGATTCAGTTCTGAACACTTGCAGGAATTTCGGCTACCACTATAGCATTCCGGCGACCGTATTTTTGTCAGTGAAATAAAAAAAAAAAAAAGATCGGATCCCACTCGGACCAATGTTATTCTACGCACGTCTGATTTTTTCCTTAGACATAGTTGGTCACAGGTAAAAATCTCAGCATGGAGGATTTGCATCCAATATTCGGATCGCACTTGGCCATGCAAGTCAATGAGTCTGTGGAAAAAAATTAGACTGTACTCGGTTGACATCTGAGTGCAGTCTAGTTTTCACAGACTGACTGAATGGAGAAGATGGTGATTTTTTTTTCACCTTCCAAAATCGGATCACACTCTGATCAGACTCTGATCAGAGTGTGATTAGCATAATCGGTCTGATTCTCTCAGATGAGAGAAAATACTGTTGTGTTACCCTAGCCTAACCCTAACACTCAGCTGCCAGGGCACATGTCTCACTGGTCCTCATTCATAATGCCTCATAATGACCCTGGTCAACCTAGTACATAGCAAAATGTGGTTTGACTAATGAAATATGTATTTATTGGAAGACATTTCTTGGACATCATGTCCACTGAAGAGAATGGACTTTCTTAAGACCTGAAAAAAAGTGATATATACTAGTAAATGCAGACAGTTATGGAGAGAAGACGTGTGTAGGTCACACACTATGGAATAGGGAGGACACTAAATTTATCTAGACGTGCTCTTATTCCCATACAAATGTCTGAATGAATGGAGGCGATAATCCGCGTACCCCGTCAATGTTACACGGGGCAGCGATAGAATCTAACCATGGCCAGGAGAGAGTCTGGTGTTTCTTCTAGACACATTCGGATCAATTGAAGAAGCTGCAGCAGCATCTGTTGACAGGACAGACAGCGCAGGGAAAGATCCTGGCAGCAGGAGGATAGTTATGTATAGCCTGCCATCACAGGGCAGTGCAACTGGCAATCTGACTCGCTGCATTCCTAGCATGGACTCATCCTTGTACGGCTGGAGGATTCAGCAGCATGGTTTTATTTCAGACAACTAAGTCTTTGAAGCAAAACACAACTGACAGAGCAGCCATTACATGAGAGCCCATTAAAAAGTATCACAACAGGTCAAATGGGAAACCACATGATCTCTATATTTTCTAACAAGGTATATTCCTCCCATTTATCGTATGTACAGATGTGAATAATTCCTAGAAAATCCATCTCCATAACTATTGTAGATCAATATGAGGATCAAATGAAGGTTTCCGATAAGGTATAAATCATTTCAATAAACAGATCACAGTGTCCCGGTTGTGCCATCTTTTCTAGGACATGGACCATAACTTGGTGATATCATAACACAAGTATTATTAACACGAGTTTGAACGCTTGCGATATTTTTCAAGGTCTCCTTTTTCCCCATTAAAGTGAGTGTCCGAAACACCGTGTCTGCAAATGGAGATTCTGATTTGGCTTTTATCCTAAGTCATATTACAAGACTCGTTAAAGGGTTGATTGTGACTTGTAGGATCGCTACTTCCAATAGGTGGCACTATAGAGTACAAGTCCTCTTTTTTTGAAGAGGCAATTTGCATGTCAAAACAAAGGAACACATAAGTATGATGTAGAATGGAAAAAAAAAACTGAATGCACCCCAAAAACAAGTATTGTAATGTAAAGGTGTAGGTATCGCACAGCACGAGACTTCCTTTCCTCAAATAAGTAAATATTCTTGCTTTTATTTGCTCTCTGTCATTACATAGTGAGTAAATGGAAATACAAATCTGCAGAGACATTTAGAAAATGATATGTTTAGATATTACAGATTATCTAAATAATGTACAGTTGCAATCAAATCATTCAACCCGCATTGAAAATTAGATTTATTTGCAAAATTTACAAACTTTTTGCTGTTTTGCAATCAAACAAGAAAAATGTAAATAGCTCAATGCAGGTAATGTAACAAGCGGGTTCTTAAAATTCAACACAAAACGCCACCAGATTCTCAAGCAGGAAAGTGGTCAAAAACCCTCCCAGACTGCAAAAGACCTGCAGCAAGATTTGATCGTAAATCAGGTCTTATGTGTCAGACAAGTGTTCATGCAGGACAAGAATGAATGAATAGGTTGAATAGTGATCGATCGGTCATAGCATCGAATAATGTGCACCGTGTTCACCCTGACAGTAAACCCTATTTAGGAACGGAATTTCCACTTCTTCTTGTCGGTCAAATCCTTAAATGAGTGAAGAATATGCATTTATATTACACAATTTTTTAAAGTTGAACAAGAATTGTTTCACTCGCCTAAATGATTCCATTAATGATGAACAATTGTTTTTGAACAAACTCTTCACATTACACAATTATTGTGAAAGATGGGTCATTAGTGTTAGAATCTAACAGATTATCCACCAGTGCAAATGGGCCCCAAGACGCGTACTAACCTCTGAAGGTCTCCATGCTGAACCACAAAGCACACACCTCTCCTGAGCCAAAAGCATGAGAAAAGTCATCTCCAGTATGACCAAATCATAATAAATAAAAAACAGAGGTTTTGGGATTCTGTTCCGTGTAATGATGACACAAAATTGGAACTTTTGGGGCCTATAGATGTAAAGCATGGCAGCTCGGTGATGCTTTAGGCAGCTTTACTTCCTATGCCACTGGAAATTTGCAACGTGTAGTAAGGTGGATTTAAAGGGATTCTGCCACCCCAATCCGGAGGGAGTCGCGGTCCGGCGCCTCCCATCTTCTAGCGAAGACGTCCTCTTCTTTGCTTCCCGTCGCGGCTCTGACGCAGGCGCACTGCTCTGCCCTGTTTAGGGCAGAGTAGAGTACTGCAGTGCGCAGGCGCTGGGAAAGGTCAGAGAGGTCCGGCGCCTGCGCACTGCAGTACTTTACTTTGCCCTCAAACAGGGCAGAGCAGTGTGCTTGCGCCGCAGCCGCGACGGGAAGCAAAGAAGAGGCCAGCTTCGCTAGAAGATAGGAGGCGCCGGACTGGACCGCGACTCCTTCCGGACCGAATCGGATGCCGTACCGCCCCTGGATAAGTATAATATAACTCATTTTTCTTCTCTTTCAGGTAACATCGGGGGCTTATCTACAGCATTACAGAATGCTGTAGATAAGCCCCTGATGGCAGTGGCCTCATCTCAGAGTCGAAAAATGGGGTGACAGAATCCCTTTAATCAAATATCAGAAAATCCTTGGGTAAAACTTCATGCCTTATATGAGAAAGATGGAGCTTCTGTGTCAAAGGGCCTGCCAAAAGGACAATGATCCCAAGTATGCCACAAGTCCACCAAAGCTTGGTTTCAGAAGAAACCTTGTCAGATCCGGGAGTGGCCATCACCTGACTTGAAATTCCATAGAAAATTTAGGTGGGATTTGAAGAAGATTGCAGCACACAAACTGATGAACATTAGTGAAATAGAGGCCATTGCTCATGAGGAATATAAAAATAATGAAATCAAGAGACTGTAGAGCCCTTAAAGTTCTCTTCTCATTATTCTTGTGGTGTCCTGTTGAGGTTTCTGTCATCTTTTCTGGTAGTCTTGATCCTATTGAAAATGCAAAAAACCTGACAAACTCTATTATAATACATGGGGTTAATCAAAGTGTAATTGTATCTGCTTGAAAACTGATTTGGTTTAGCTGCCATGACTTAGTTATGTGGCGAAGCCATGACACTATCGCAAATAGAGCCTAGTGGTCATAAGCTTAAAAGACTGGTGGTAATAATGGCTTGTCCATTCCTAAAAGGGGGTGTCCAGGAGGCTGGAAGCATGTTGTAGGCACTGTAGAGACCAACTAAGGAGACCTTGGAAGACCAACTAAGTAGGATTCATCCTGAAATAACTGAGCAAGATGGTGTCAGAGAGAGCAGATGGGGAGCTGACTTGAGATTGTTTTTTATTGCCACTTGAGAACAGTGGGCATGAATAGTCTAGCAGCTTAAAAGGTTGCTCCACTTCTTTTATATTGATGACCTAATCAGCTGTTGTCAATGCTGATGGTGGCCAGATGTTAGCAGTCATGGAGGTGAAGACCATCAACTGTGTAGTGACTGCTGCCAGGTACTACAGATTTACTCCTAGTCGTTAGAATAGAGGCAGATTAGCAGTACCTGGCAGTCCTGCTCTGAACATCTATGCAGTTCAGCTCTGCAACTTCTATCCTCCAAAAACAACAGATTGGTGGGGGTGTCGGGTGTTGGAAAACATCCATTGATATTGATTAATTATTTAGAGGATAGGTCATCAGTATAAAAGTAGTGGAGAAACCCTTTAAGGAAATTTTCATAGGATTGCTGTTTAAGCTGTGTAAGCTGATTGCATTGTCAGCGTATGAAAGGGTAAGTTCTGGGGAGTTTGCACGGACTACAAGAGACATCACCCCTCAAAGAAGCCAAGGAGGGTTGAGTGGTGCTTGACTCCTAATTGAGGGAAGGTATCGGTGAGACTAGGAGTGGATAATAAGACATATCAGCCTGGAAGGACATAGTTGTATCAACAGCAGTGTTCTGGAACGTTGAAAGAATAGAGAATCCAAGAATGAATTGTAACCACCAAGCTCTTCTGGCCTATATGAGATTTGTAACCATTAACTTGTGCCGCAGTGTGTGGAAAAAGAGAACATCTTTCTGCCACAGTTTCATTGAGCGTGGATCACCTTCTTATAGCCCGGCACCAGAAATGAGGGCTTCATATGTCCACAAATATAGTCTACAGAAGAGAATGGACAATTATTACTATGAAGATCACTGACATGAATAGCATTGGGATGTTTCTTTCTTTCTGAGTCACATAGAAAGTTTGGTCCCAATACACTTAACGATACTTGATACAATAGAGATCTAGATTAAACCTGGAATCTATGGTATTCAGATGGCAATTAAACGTAATTCTGATTTGTCGTTCTCACCGCCTACATAGTATTGTGAGTATTTGTTTATTTATAAAGTGGCAACCGTTTCCAGAATAGCTGCCAGCGAGCGGCGTGTTCAGACCCGGCAGTGATGACAGACTTGCTGCATGTATGATTATAGTAACAACACAACAAGAAGCTCCAGTAATTGAGTCACATTTGGGATCGAGGACGACTATGGATCAGATCACAGGTTCCAACATAGCAAAAAGCCACAATCATTTTTTAAACTGCAATATAAATGGCACATATTATTCAGAGGGTGATTAGCATTTGGCAGGGTCAGAATGATTCCTCCTCTGAATAGGGCCGAAATTACTCTACATATTTTTAGTTAGAAAAAAATAATTGCTAAGATTGTCTTTAACTTAATAAAACATTTAGACTGCCTGGGATTTTATCAAGTATTCATTAGCTCATATTCAACCATTAGGGAAATAGTCAAGTTATTAATAATACTTGAAGAAAAATGTAATAGGGCCATGCAAAGAGCAGGGCAAAGAGCAAAGTATGTTTTTCTGTGATAATAAAATGTTAAAATTCTTTATTATAGTGGCAAGCACTGAAAATATTATGGAGAATACTCTATTATTCTTTGTCACTTGTTCCTTTTAATTTGAAATATATCATGAACAGAGCCAATGTGAAAAGGGGGTGCCACAAATAAATGATGAACAAACCCCCAGATTTATCAATACCAAGGTTGTTCACATTAGTCTTGAGGAGGGGGCGTGCTGGAGTCAGAGGCGTCTGATTCATTAAGAGGCTTCCATGCACCTCGCCATAAATCTTATTCCAGTCTGCAGTGAGATTTGATTCATCATGAATTAGAAGAAACACACATCTCCGCTCATTTTGGCATAGCTGGCCGAAACTTTGCATAAAGTTTATGAAACCTTATGTTGTACAAACATTTGGTGGCACAAGATAGAGACCATAAACTGGAATGGAGCAATGAAGGCTGGAATGGAGGTGTAGCCTCTTCAGTGATGAGTCCCGATTTTGTCTTGTATGGGAAACGTCATGAAGAGGCCTTCAGGAGGAAAAATCAAACTGGTCCTACTCCCAGGATTATGGTCTGGGGTGACGTAATGTATGATAACTGGACCCATCTAGGCTCTATTCCAGGTACACTAACAGCTCAGCGTTACATTGATTTGGTCATGGAACCAGTGGTACGGCCATTTCTTAGTAGCCGCTTTTCAACATGACAACCAAAGACCACATGTTGCTTGTGCAACAATGAACAGCCTGTGTGGCCTAAATGTGCTACCATGGCGGGCAGCACCTCCGAACCAGTCTCCAATCATGCACGTCAGGGGCAGACATATCATTGGTGCAACCTGTGCAGCCGCACAGGGGACCAAGAGGTGAGGGGGCCCATTTATACCTCCAAAGCAGGTGCAATTTTGCATTTTTAGGAGATCTTGGGCTGCAAAGGGCCTATGTATTGTTCATGCACAGGGGCCCTTTTCTGACTTTGTCCGCCAGTGGTGCACGTTATTGGTTAGCAATTGCAAAGGGAGCAGCCTGCAGCGGATTTGTCTTGTATTCAGCATGGCAGAACATTCCTCAGACAAATATTAATAACTTCATTGACAGCAGCCAATTTGTATAAGTGCTCGCATTTCTGTGTGTGGTGCTCAAACTTGACAATGAATACCATATTTTTCGGACTATAAGACGCACTGGACCATAAAATGCACCCCAAATTTTCAGAAGGAAAATAGGGAAAAAAAATAATGTGTCAAATGGGGGTCCGTCTTACAGTCCAAATTCAGGGTGGCTGTGCTCTGTGGGGTGGCTGTGCTCTGTGGGGTGGCTGTGCTCTGTGGGGTGGCTGTGCCGTTCGTGGTGGGTCCGCGCAATACTTACAAATCCGGTGGCGGCGGTCCCGTGGCGGTGGTCACGATGCAGCCTCCCTGTGCTCTGTGGTGTGGTGGTGTCGGGGCTCTGTAGTGTGGCTGCAGCGGGGCTCTGTGCTGAGTGGGGGGCTCTGCCAGCATTTCGTCAAAGCCCGAAAGCCCCCCGCAGCTCTGTTGCTGAGACGCGGAGGCCTCCGGAAAGATAGCCGCCAGGGGCCTCTGGAAAGATGGCTGCTGGGGGCGGCGCATGCTCATATTCAGATCTCCGACGAGATCTCGTCCCAAGATCTCGGGAGACGAGATCTCGTTGCCGAAATTTGAATTTCAGTATGCGCCGCCCCCGGTGGCCATCTTTCTGGAGGCCACCTCATTGCAGCAACGGAGCTGCGGGGGCTTTCGTGCTATGACGGAGCATTGCAGCACAGAGCCCCGCTGCCGCCACATCAGAGAGCCCCGACACCACCGCACCACAGAGCACAGGGAGGCTGCATCGGGACCGCCGCCACCACTGGATTTTTAGGTATGTTGTGACCATAAGACGCACCCCCTTTTTCCCAAAAATTTTTGGGGAAAAAAGTGCGTTATGGTCCGAAAAATACGGTAAATTGAGATGTCTTGTAAATGTATGATCCATTTTTTTTCATTATTTGCATATCCTTAACATGTCTATCCATCAGGTGATTTCCATAATTACACGACTTGTAATTTTCGGTGTTGAAATTTTAGTGACGAGGCGTTTAGTTCCATATGTCTTTATCATATTCATATATTAACTTGCACATACTGTAAAACCTCTGTACCGCTCTAAATTCGTGCTTTATGTTGTGTCTAGAATTCTGCATATCTTGCACTACTCTATATGTTAGTAGAGATTCGTGGTATAAAAAATGATCACATTTCCCTTACCACTTTTATATTGGAAATGGTACAGAATAAGAAATTTCCAAAACATGGGCTGTCACACATATAATCTGCTTCAACAGAAAGACATTAATGAAATTCTGGATAGAGTTCAAGTAAAATGTTTACTGTCTGATCTTGTAATATCCATTATGAGACAAAACACTGAAAATGTGATCAGCCATCTGGACAGATGAGGAGATGACATGTGGAACACCCGGGTTGTGGTTGTGGCTCCTGTATGTCTACATGCCAACGATATGGAGGGTGGTGGTGAAGGAGAATAGGGGTTGAAAAACTTGGCACAGCTGTTTCTGGAGGGAAACGCATAGCAAACTCCAGCAGCTGTAGGATACTTGGCAAAGCAATGCCCTTACATTAAAGAAGTCGGTCATTCTTTCCTTCAGACCACCATACAGAATAGGCATTTGTGCCAACCACCAAGCGTCCAAAGTACGTTCCAAAGAACCTCATTGGATATATGATAATATGATGGATACAACTGGAAACTAGAATTTTGGTGTATTCTTTTATTCTTACTATTGTCATCTCCTCAAATTATACACTATTCCACACTGAAATTGCAACATCAAGAAGGAAAAGTTGTGAAATTATGGAACTCACTGGATGGCTAGACATGTAAATGATGAAAAAATGGAAACAACATTCTCAAAACATCTCAATTAATTCAGTATTGATTATGAGCAACACAAGCCAAAAACTCCACACTTACACAACTTGGCTACTATTAATGAGGTTGCTAATGGTTGTCTGAAGAACGTTCTGCCACACTGAATCCACTTTGGCACGCAAATCATCAAGATCCACTGCTGATCACTCCCTTTACCACTACCAACCAATGATGTCCCAGATGTTCTTGATGGAAGTCAGGTCCAAAGATGCTGCTGGCCTTAGCAGTACGTTTAGACCATGCAAGCTGCTCACAGTAGCACAAGCAACATGCGATCTAGCAATGTCATGTCAAAAAATGACTTTCTGGACATTTTGATGAAATGGCCATACCAGTGGTTCCCAGATTGCTACATTTTGTACTGGAAGTGAAATTGAACTTCACATACCAAGCCAATGGCATCAAACAGAGCCTATACAAGCCATCAGAAAGCAATGGTACCACATTGCGCTATGGGCCCCACTTCCAGCAACAGTTGTTCCATTGACCTAAAGTCACCACTTTCAAAGGCTACCATGAATGTCTTTGAGCAAGATGACAATGGAGGCTGGAATGGAAGTCTATACTATTTAGTGATGAGTCCCATTTTTGTCTTGGATACAGCTATAGGTGGTGATTGGTTTGAAGACCATGTGGGCAACGCCATGAAAAGGTCTTCAAGAGAGAACATAGCACCCTATACGTACAGTTAAATTAGCAGCTTATCATTTCATTGATTTTGATGTAGAACCAGTAGTATGGCCATTTCTCCAGTGTCTTGGGAGCCAATTTCAACAGAACTACTCCAAGATGCATGTTCCTTGTGCTACTGTGAGTAGCCTGCGTGGCCCAACTGTGCTACCATGGCCTAAACATGTAAGACTTCATTGGCCAGCCAGTGACATCAGTGGATTTTGATCATTTGTTTGCCCAAGTGCATTCAGCGAGGCAGAACATTCCTCAGACAACCAATTATTATGGTGTGGATTTCTGCACATGTCGCTCATACAATCTCAAAATTGTTTCGCTTCATTCCGCCACAAAAAAAGCACAGTAAAGTTTAGAAAAACTCATTATCTGTCTTCAAACGGTACCAACAAAAACTAAAGATTGTTGAACAAATAAAAAGCCCTAATATAGTTGTGTTCATGAAACATGTAAAAATTTATTGCTTTCAGAATATGGAGCACAATTTTAATTTTTTTTTAAACAGAGTATTTATTGATCAAAAATCATAAAATCATAAAATGTAAATACAACTACATGGAATTGGTATTTCCATATACGTACTGACCCCCAGAATAACATCAGCACTATTTCTGGAGCACATGGGTAGAGCAAAAATTTTAACCAAAAAAGAAAAAACAGCAGAAATGCTGATTTATTTTTTTGATTTCTCTCCATAAAAAGTCAATAAGTTAGATATTTAGCTATATGTACCTCAAAATGGTGTCACTGAGCAACACAACTCATACTCCCCCCTCCAAAAAAAACAAATACTATATATACGCACTTTTTTTTCAACCTAGTTGTATGAGAGCTCGTTTTTTATGTTTAATAAATGAAGATATACTATTATATTTAGGAGCCATAATGTATATTATTAATGGACGAAAAAATTAAGAAACAAAAACGCTTTGTCCCAAAATGGACTGGTGCTTAAGGGATTAAATTACTGAGTGTGGTAACAGTGGTGAAGTTGGGGATCTTGCATAAAACACGGACACCACGAAGAATTCCAATACGAGATATGAGAGGTTCATCTCTTACATTTTCACACCATGGATCTAGAAGTCCAGAGGTAGCTGGACATTCTCTCGAAGCACTCACTCATGTCAGCCAGCCAACTAATTATCTAAAAAATGTGACTGCTCTTGTTTTCATTATCACCCACTCATAATTATCCAGGGATTTCAGAATCAGCTGAAAGATATGGTGTCATTATTTTATGGGAAACAAGAGTCGTTCACACATTCCTATCCTGCAGAAGTGTGCATGAGATTTTACCTACAGACATTCTGCGTTAATTCTATGGATCAATAAAAACTACAGTAGTAAGATGAGGATGACGTCAGAATATTCACTGACCGATTACGATATGTCTGATGGAGTGCGCTGTTCATGAACAGAAAGGTAATGATTTGAGAAAATAATCTTTGGACTCGTTATAGTACTGCTGGTTCTTGAAAGTGCCGATGCACCATGCAAACATTACACTGTAGTCGGAGGGTATGCCCACAAGGGTTGATGTGCTGTTATTTTTCCATCTGTATTCTATAGGTGGAAAGTCCATGGCAGTATTACAGTACATGCAAAGTAGATTTTAACTAATTTGATATATAAAATCTATTAAAAATGCGTGAAAATTTACCTGTGATGCAGAGATTTGTTTTTTTTTGCAGCATTTGATCTTATGCTGAGGATTTTCACCTGTTGCACTGAATAGAGTAATATCATCTTCAGCAAATCACGTTGATTTTGCCATAGATTTTTTTTTTCACCCAATTTTCCATTATTTGTGGATGAACCCTTAGGCTATGTTTCCAGGAGGCGCTTTTGGTGTGTTTTTGAGGTTGTAGAATTTTTTCACCATTTCTGCACCCATTAAGTAAAATAGGTTACTTGCATTTTTTCAAAAATATTCAGAGTGAAAAAACTCATAGTGGGAACATAGCCTAAGACTTCTGGTCTCTGTACCCCCAGCCTCTAATGGATCACCATCACTTATTCATTTCACTTGCTTATATAGCGCCAACATATTCTTCATTGCTTTAGAGACAGACATCTCTGTCCTCATTGGAGCTCACACTCTAAATTCGCTGTCAGTATGTATTTGGGGTGTGGGAGGAAACCAATGCAGACATGAGGAAAATATACCAATTCCTTGCAAATGTTGTCCTTGGATTTCAACTCAGGACTAGGGTTGAGCGATGCGATACTGCAAATATCGGGTATCGGCCGATATTGGCTGTATCGGAATTCAGATTCCGAGTACCGATATTTTCGTCATATCGGATACCGGAATCGGAATTGTCACTGTCACTGTCAGTGTCCGTCGGTCGGGTCTGTCAGGAGTCAGCGGCACTTACCTGGCAGAAGATCTCCGGCGGTCACGTCCTGGACTGCTTCATGGCCGCCATCCTCTTCTCCCCGGCGGTCACATGCAGTTTCTCGCGATAACTGCAGTGACTGCTGGGTAATCCCGGCCGTAAAGCAGTCCGATGACGTCACCGCCGGGGAAGCAGGTAATCAGCTGTGCTGCGCCGGGATGACAGGCTCTGCCTGTCATTGCGATGTAGCAGAGCTGGATCGTCGTGGGACTGTCGTTATGGACTGCGTCGGACAGGTGGTATACTGTTGGTTTGTTTTTTTTCTTTTTTTACAGGAGATCGATGGCGTCGCAGGAATGAGAGTATAATAAAAAAAATGAAAACTGTGTTGTCTCTTTTATTTCATTAAAAGACTTTTTTCTTGCTGTGTCTTTTTTTTACACATTTAAAAACTTTGGGATTAATAATGGATCGGTGTCTTATTGACACCTATCCATTATTAACCGGGCTTATTGTCACCGTGCAATCAACGGTGACATTAACCCCTTATTACCCCACTTGCCACCGCTACAGGGCAGTGGGAAGAGCCGGGTAAAGTGCCACAATTGGCACATCTTTTGATGCGCCAAATGTGGGGCTGCTGTAGCCTGGTATTATCAGGCTGTTGAGGGCCAAAATCCATGGGCCTTGACAGTCTTTTAATACCAGGCCGCAGCAGTCTGCATTTTACTTGGCTGGTTAACAAAAATAGGGGGACCCCTACGCCGTTTTTTTTTCGAGGGGATGCCCTATTTTTGTTAACCAGCCAAGCTAAGCAGACTGCTGTGGCCTGGTATTATCAGGCTTGCAAGGTCCATGGATATTGGATCCTTACCAGCCTGAAAAACCAGGCCTCAGCGGTCTGCTTCATCTGGCTGGTTAACAAAAATAGGGGGGACCCCACGCCAATTTTTTTCGAGGGGATCCCCTATTTTTGTTAATCAGCCAAGATATGCAGACTGCTGTGGCCTGGTATTATCAGGCTGGCAAGGTCCATGGATCTTGGCTCCTTAACAGCCTGAAAATCCAGGCCTCAGCGGTCTGCTTCATCTGGCTGGTTAACAAAAATAGGGGGGACCCCACGCCATTTTTTTTTCGAAGGGAACCCCTATTTTTGTTAATCAGTTCCCTCTGACGTCACTGATGGTGTCCCTGGCTGACCTGAAGTGAAAGTGGAAAGCAATCAATTAAGCTTTCCACTTCCTCTCCTGTCAGCCAGGAGAGGAGCTCATTCATTTGGGGGTTTACTGTGAGGCTGCAGCATTAGCTGCGGTCCCTGCAGTAAACATTAACCCTTTCTGAAGGATTACACCGTGGGACCTGACTGTGCATCGGATTGGTAAGAATAATTTTGCTTTATTATTTTATTTTTATTACAGGAAATGGTTTTAGCAGGTAAATAAAATATGGTCAATAACTGTGTGATTATTTCATTAAACTTCTTTTTTATTAAAGTGTGTGTGTTTGATTTTTCTTTCATACAATAGGATTAATAATTGATAGTTGTCTAATTGACAGCTCTCAATTATTAACCTGGCTTAAAGTGACCTTTCAATTGCAAGGTCATTTTAACCCCTTATTAACCCATTCGCCACCGCTACAGGGCAATGGGAATAGACGGGCAAAGTGCCAGAAAGGGCAAATCTAATTAGAGATTTGCCCTTTCTGGGGTGTCTGGGGGCAGATGTTAAGTAGCCGGGGGGGGCCAAAAAAAATGGTCCCTCTCTGGGCTATTATTATCTGCCCCCACTCACTGGCTTTGTCTGTCTGGTTGCGAAAATAGGGCGGGAGCCCACGCATTTTTTTTCAGCAATTTTACACCTCATATATATATATATACACATGTCATTGAATTTGTGACACATATATATATATATATTTATATTTATAGTTCATACACTTCTACATAGTATAATAGCCGCTAATTCAATTGCCGGTTTTTGTGAAAATGCAGAACCCGACATGAAATGACACTTGGTGTACATAGGGTTAACCATGTCTTTTCATGTAGTTTGCTATCTGATTTGCACAAACAATTAAATCAGTCTATGTGTGCAAAATTTCACACCTGTAGGGGTTAATTAAAGGTGTAAATTCGTAGCAAAAAAGTCCGTTTTTTTTTACAACGAATTTACACCTTTAATTAACCCCTACAGGTGTGAAATTTTGCACACATAGACTGATGTAATTGTTTGTGCAAATCAGATAGCAAAGGACATGAAAAGACATGGTTAATCCTATGTACACCAAGTGTCATTTCATGTCGGGTGCTTCTGTCTTTTCACAGAAGCCGGCTTTACCCGGCAATTGAATCAGAGGATATTTTACTATGTAGAAGTGTATAAACTATACATATATGTATATATATATATGTCACAATGACATGTATTATATATATATATATGTATTCTATGTGTGTATATTTAGTGTTTACAAGGAAAGAAAGAGGTTTTTTTAGTTGCGATATTTTGTTCCCATAGACTTACATGGGACTTCCGGTATCGGTATCGGGTATCGCCGATATTTTAATGGTATCGGCGATACCATTCCGATACTTTAGGATATCGGAAAGTATCGCTCAACACTACTCAGGACCTCAGTGCCGCAAGACAACAGTCCTAACCACTGAGCCACCTGATAAAGTGATGACATCATTACATGTGACTGCTGCAGCCAATCATAGGCTTTAACATACATTTGATGACGTGTCATTGCCAGTGGCTGGCTGTACAGAAACCTACGGGGGACCAGAGGAGCATTGCTACAGGGGTGCCATGGGGAGGAGAAGAGTGCTTTTTTATTTCAGGCCACTTACAGTGGCAAATCGGCTAGAAAATATGTACCAAATATTTGACAAAAATACGTAACCCACTATAAAACCGAGCTGTGAACCTTGATGATATAGTCCTAATAGAGGCATGCTCCATTTCTCTTAACAGCTGTGTTTTTGGCGCATTGGGTACAGATACACTTTCCCTATCATTAGTTACAGAAGAGTTAAATTGCAGGTTCAGACACCAGCTGCCTGTATAGAGGACAGGCCACAGATGGTAAGCGTCTGCAGAACAATGCAGGGTGTGATACTGAACAGGCCTGAGGACCGGGAACAGACAGAAAAGAACTGGCATGGCTAAGGCCCAATGCCCTGCCAGCCATCTGACACCGACAGCGGCAACACCACCTGAAATGCTCACT
>JARQOD010000002.1:561567907-561613915 GCA_033576555.1 Oophaga sylvatica | reverse complement strand
ATGGATCTTGGCTCCTTAACGGGCCTGAAAATCCAGGCCTCAGCGGTTTTGCTTCATCTGGCGGGTTTAAACAAAAATGGGGGGGACCCCAGCCTTTTTTTTTTCAAAGGGGAAACCCCTTTTTTTTGTTAATCATTTCCCCTCTGACGTAAATGATGGTGTCCCTGGCTGCCCTGAAGGGGAAAGTGGAAAGCAATCAATTAAGTTTTCCCAAATTCCTCTCCTGTCAGCCGGAGGGGAAAACTCATTCATTTGGGGGTTTACTGTGAGGCTGAAAGCTTTAAAGCTGCGGCCCCTGCGTAAAAAATTAACCCTTTTTTACAGGAGATCGATGGCGTCGCAGGAATGAGAGTATAATAAAAAAAATGAAACTGTGTTGTCTCTTTTATTTCATTAAAAGACTTTTTTCTTGCTGTGTCTTTTTTTTACACATTTAAAAACTTTGGGATTAATAATGGATCGGTGTCTTATTGACACCTATCCATTATTAACCGGGCTTATTGTCACCGTGCAATCAACGGTGACATTAACCCCTTATTACCCCACTTGCCACCGCTACAGGGCAGTGGGAAGAGCCGGGTAAAGTGCCACAATTGGCACATCTTTTGATGCGCCAAATGTGGGCTGCTGTAGCCTGGTATTATCAGGCTGTTGAGGGCCAAAATCCATGGGCCTTGACAGTCTTTTAATACCAGGCCGCAGCAGTCTGCATTTTACTTGGCTGGTTAACAAAAATAGGGGGACCCCTACGCCGTTTTTTTTTCGAGGGGATCCCCTATTTTTGTTAACCAGCCAAGCTAAGCAGACTGCTGTGGCCTGGTATTATCAGGCTTGCAAGGTCCATGGATATTGGATCCTTACCAGCCTGAAAAACCAGGCCTCAGCGGTCTGCTTCATCTGGCTGGTTAACAAAAATAGGGGGGACCCCACGCCAATTTTTTTCGAGGGGATCCCCTATTTTTGTTAATCAGCCAAGATATGCAGACTGCTGTGGCCTGGTATTATCAGGCTGGCAAGGTCCATGGATCTTGGCTCCTTAACAGCCTGAAAATCCAGGCCTCAGCGGTCTGCTTCATCTGGCTGGTTAACAAAAATAGGGGGACCCCACGCCATTTTTTTTTCGAAGGGAACCCCTATTTTGTTAATCAGTTCCCTCTGACGTCACTGATGGTGTCCCTGGCTGACCTGAAGTGAAAGTGGAAAGCAATCAATTAAGCTTTCCACTTCCTCTCCTGTCAGCCAGGAGAGGAGCTCATTCATTTGGGGTTTACTGTGAGGCTGCAGCATTAGCTGCGGTCCCTGCAGTAAACATTAACCCTTTCTGAAGGATTACACCGTGGGACCTGACTGTGCATCGGATTGGTAAGAATAATTTTGCTTTATTATTTTATTTTTATTACAGGAAATGGTTTTAGCAGGTAAATAAAATATGGTCAATAACTGTGTGATTATTTCATTAAACTTCTTTTTTATTAAAGTGTGTGTGTTTGATTTTTCTTTCATACAATAGGATTAATAATTGATAGTTGTCTAATTGACAGCTCTCAATTATTAACCTGGCTTAAAGTGACCTTTCAATTGCAAGGTCATTTTAACCCCTTATTAACCCATTCGCCACCGCTACAGGGCAATGGGAATAGACGGGCAAAGTGCCAGAAAGGGCAAATCTAATTAGAGATTTGCCCTTTCTGGGGTGTCTGGGGCAGATGTTAAGTAGCCGGGGGGGGCCAAAAAAAATGGTCCCTCTCTGGGCTATTATTATCTGCCCCCACTCACTGGCTTTGTCTGTCTGGTTGCGAAAATAGGGCGGGAGCCCACGCATTTTTTTTCAGCAATTTTACACCTCATATATATATATATACACATGTCATTGAATTTGTGACACATATATATATATATATTTATATTTATAGTTCATACACTTCTACATAGTATAATAGCCGCTAATTCAATTGCCGGTTTTTGTGAAAATGCAGAACCCGACATGAAATGACACTTGGTGTACATAGGGTTAACCATGTCTTTTCATGTAGTTTGCTATCTGATTTGCACAAACAATTAAATCAGTCTATGTGTGCAAAATTTCACACCTGTAGGGGTTAATTAAAGGTGTAAATTCGTAGCAAAAAAGTCCGTTTTTTTTTACAACGAATTTACACCTTTAATTAACCCCTACAGGTGTGAAATTTTGCACACATAGACTGATGTAATTGTTTGTGCAAATCAGATAGCAAAGGACATGAAAAGACATGGTTAATCCTATGTACACCAAGTGTCATTTCATGTCGGGTGCTTCTGTCTTTTCACAGAAGCCGGCTTTACCCGGCAATTGAATCAGAGGATATTTTACTATGTAGAAGTGTATAAACTATACATATATGTATATATATATATGTCACAATGACATGTATATATATATATATGTATTCTATGTGTGTATATTTAGTGTTTACAAGGAAAGAAAGAGGTTTTTTTAGTTGCGATATTTTGTTCCCATAGACTTACATGGGACTTCCGGTATCGGTATCGGGTATCGCCGATATTTTAATGGTATCGGCGATACCATTCCGATTCCGATACTTTAGGATATCGGAAAGTATCGCTCAACACTACTCAGGACCTCAGTGCCGCAAGACAACAGTCCTAACCACTGAGCCACCTGATAAAGTGATGACATCATTACATGTGACTGCTGCAGCCAATCATAGGCTTTAACATACATTTGATGACGTGTCATTGCCAGTGGCTGGCTGTACAGAAACCTACGGGGGACCAGAGGAGCATTGCTACAGGGGTGCCATGGGAGGAGAAGAGTGCTTTTTTATTTCAGGCCACTTACAGTGGCAAATCGGCTAGAAAATATGTACCAAATATTTGACAAAAATACGTAACCCACTATAAAACCGAGCTGTGAACCTTGATGATATAGTCCTAATAGAGGCATGCTCCATTTCTCTTAACAGCTGTGTTTTTGGCGCATTGGGTACAGATACACTTTCCCTATCATTAGTTACAGAAGAGTTAAATTGCAGGTTCAGACACCAGCTGCCTGTATAGAGGACAGGCCACAGATGGTAAGCGTCTGCAGAACAATGCAGGGTGTGATACTGAACAGGCCTGAGGACCGGGAACAGACAGAAAAGAACTGGCATGGCTAAGGCCCAATGCCCTGCCAGCCATCTGACACCGACAGCGGCAACACCACCTGAAATGCTCACTGTAATCCGGACCTGGTATCACAAAACATACAGGGATGATCCTGGATTTCCAGTTCCTTCACATAATACAACAACAGAAGCCTTTCCATCTCTCGGACAGCAGATAAGATTACGTATTTATATAAAAGCACTTTTACCATTAGTGGTTGTCACTCAGTAACTTCTTATCCTTACTGCTCCGATGGAGTCACGGATGGGACATAGAAGACTCTTCATAGCTAACTTAAACCCTTAAGACCGGGCATTTTACAACTTCTGACCACTGTCACTTTATGAGGTTAAACTCTGGAACGCTTTAACGATCCGCTGATTCTGAGATTGTTTTTTCGTGACATATTGTACTTCACGTTAGTGGTAAAATTTCTTTGATATGACTTGTGTTTATTTATGAAAAAAAACGGAAATATGGCGAAAATTTTGAAAATTTAACAATTTTCAAACTTTAAATTTTTATGCCCTTAAATCAGAGAGATATGTCACACAAATTTCTTAATAAATAACATTTCCCACATGTCTACTTTACATCAGCACAATTTTGGGACCAAAATTTTTTTTTGTTACGAAGTTATAAGGGTTAAAAGTTGACCAGCGATTTCTCATTTTTACAACACCATTTTTTTTTAGGGACCACATCACATTTGAAGTCACTTTGAGGGGTCTATATGATAGAAAATACCCAAAAGTGACACCATTCTAAAACTGCACCCCTCAAGGTGCTCAAAACCACATACAAGAAGTTTATTAACCCTTCAAGTGCTTCACAGGAGCTGAAGCAATGTGGAAGGAAAAAATTGACATTTAACTTTTTTTGCAAAAGCTTTACTTCGGAACCAAGTTTTTTTATTTTCACAAGTGTTAAAAGAAAAAATGAACCACAAAATTTGTTGTACAATTTCTTCTGAATACTTCGATACCCCATATGTGGGGGTAAACCACTTTTTGGGCGCGTGGCAGAGGTCGCAAGGGAAGGAGCGCCGTTTGACTTTTTCAACGCAGAATTGGCTGAATGCCATGTCGCGTTTAGATAGCCCCTGATGTGCCTAAACAGTGGAAACACCCCACAAGTGACCCCATTTTGGAAACTAGACCCCTTAAGGAACTTATCTAGATGTGTGGTGAGAACTTTGAACCTCCAAGTGCTTCACACAAGTTTATAACCTAGAGCCGTGAAAAAAAAAAAAAAAAAATTTTTCCACAAAAATGATCTTTTCACCCCAATTTTTAATTTCCCAAGGGTAATAAGACCGCAAAAGTTTTTGTGCAATTTGTCCTGAGCATGCTGATACCCCATATGTGGGGGTAAACCACTTTTTGGGCGCACGGCAGAGGTCGCAAGGGAAGGAGCGCTGTTTGACTTTTTCAATGCAGAATTGGCTGGACGCCATGTCGCATTTGTAGAGGCCCTGATGTGTCTAAACAGTGGAAACCCCCCACAAGTGACCCCATTTTGGAAACTAGACCCCCTAAGGAACTTATCTAGATGTGTGGTGAGCACTTTGAACCTCCAAGTGATTCACACAAGTTTATAACGTAGAGCCGTGAAAATAAAAAATCATATTTTTTCCACAAAAATGATCTTTTCACCCCAATTTTTATTTTCCCAAGGGTAACAAGACCCCAAAAGTTTTTGTGCAATTTGTCCTGAGCATGCCGATACCCCATATGTTGGGGTAAACCACTTTTTGGGCGCACGGCAGAGGTCGCAAGGGAAGGAGCTCCGTTTGACTTTTTCAACGCGGAATTGGCTGGACGCCATGTCGCATTTGTAGAGGCCCTGATGTGTCTAAACAGTGGAAACCCCCCACAAGTGACCCCATTTTGGAAACTAGACCCCCTAAGGAACTTATCTAGATGTGTGGTGAGCACTTTGAAGCCCCAAGTGCTTCACAGAAGTTTATAACGCCCGGGCGTGAAAATAAAAAATCATATTTTTTCCACAAACCTGATCGTTTAGTCCCCAATTTTTTATTTTCACAAGGGTAACAGGAGAAATTGGACAACAAAAGTTGTTGTACAATTTGTCCTGAGTATGCTGATACCCCATATATGGGGGGACCACTGTTTGGGCGCACGGCAGGGCTTGGAATGGAAGCAGCACCGTTTGACTTTTTCAAACCAAAATTGGCTGGAATTGAGATTGGACACCATGTCGCGTTTGGAGAGCCCCTGATGCGCCTAAACAGTGGAAACCCCCCACAAGTAACACCATTTTGGAAACTAGACCACCTATGGAACTTATCTAGATCCGCTGTGAGCACTTTGAACCCCCAAGTGTTTCACAAAAGTTTATAATGCCTGGGTGTGAAAAAAAAAAAAAAACAATTTTCCACAAAAATGATTTTTTTAGTCCCAAATTTTTGATTTTTCACAAGGAAATTGGACCCCAAAAGTTGTTGTCCAATTTGTCCTGAGTACGCTGATACCAAATATGTGGGGGGGGGAAACTGTTTTGGCGCACAGCAGGGCTTGGAAAGGAAGTAATAACGTTTTGGAATGCAGACGTTGGTGGGGGTCATGTTCCGTTTGCAGTGCCCCAGATGAGCCTAAACAGTGGAAAACCCCCACAAGTGACCCCATTTTGGAAACTAGACCCCATAAGGAACTTATCTAGATCTGTGGTGAGCACTTTGAACCCCCAAGTGTTTCACAAAAGTTTATAATGCCTGGGTGTGAAAAAAAAAAACAAACAATTTTCCACAAAAATGATTTTTTAGTCCCAAATTTTTGATTTTTCACAAGGAAATTGGACCCCAAAAGTTGTTGTCCAATTTGTCCTGAGTACGCTGATACCAAATATGTGGGGGGGGGAAACTGTTTTGGCGCACAGCAGGCTTGGAAAGGAAGTAATAACGTTTTGGAATGCAGACGTTGTGGGGGTCATGTTCCGTTTGCAGTGCCCCAGATGAGCCTAAACAGTGGAAAACCCCCACAAGTGACCCCATTTTGGAAACTAGACCCCATAAGGAACTTATCTAGATCTGTGGTGAGCACTTTGAACCTCCAAGTGTTTCACAAAAGTTTATAATGCCTGGGTGTGAAAAAAAAAAATCAATTTTCCACAAAAATGATTTTTAGTCCCAATTTTTGATTTTTCACAAGGAAATTGGACCCCAAAAGTTGTTGTCCAATTTGTCCTGAGTATGCTGATACCAAATATGTGGGGGGGGGAACTGTTTTGGCGCCACAGCAGGCTTGGAAAGGAAGTAATAACGTTTTGGAATGCAGACGTTGGTGGGGGTCATGTTCCGTTTGCAGTGCCCCAGATGAGCCTAAACAGTGGAAACCCCCCACAAGTGACCCCATTTTGGAAACTAGACCCCTTAAGGAGCTTATCTAGATGTGTGGTGAGCACTTTGAACCCCCTAGTGCTTCACAGAAATTTATAAACGCAGAGCCGTGAAAATAAAAAATCATTTTTTTTCTCAAAAATGATTTTTTTAGCCAGCTATTTTTTATTTTCCCAAGGGTAATCGGAGAAATTAGAACCCCAAAATTGGTGTGCAATTTGTCCTGAGTATGCTGATACCCCATATGTTGGGGTAAACCACTGTTTGGGCGCACGGCAGGGCTCGGAAGGGAGGGAGCGCCATTTGACTTTTTGAACGCCACATCGTGTTTGGAGACCCCCTGATGTGCCTAAATAGTGGAAATCCCTCAATTCTAGCTCCAACCCTAATCCCAACACACCCCTAACCCTAATCCCAACCCTAATCCTAACCTAAATCCCAACCCTAATTCCAACCCTAATTGTAACCCTAACCCTAATTCTAACCCTAATTATAACCCTAACCCTAAGGCTAGGTTCATTTTGCGTTTTACCAGCCCGTTCAACACATAGCGTTGACGGGCTGGTAATGGTATAGCATAACGCGATCGCATTATGCTATACCCGCTAGCGCAGAGGAATCAGCAGATGATTCATCTGCGCTAGCGGTGACGGAGCCCAAACGCTGCAGCCCGCGTCCGAGGCTCCGTCACTGAATGATGGCACGTCGCAAACGCATGCCGCTTTACGGCATGCGTCGCGATGCGCCCTCAAATGGGGGTGAATGGCAGCGTTAACGGACTGCGTTACACCGCGTTATACCGCGGTGTAACGCAGTCCGTCTAACGGACTGCCATAACGCAGTATGAACCCAGCCTAACCCTAACGCTAATTATAACCCTTACCCTAAGGCTGCTTTCACACTTCCGGCGGGCGCCTGTCGGCGCCCCCGGCATTTTGCCGCAGCGCCCCATCAGAAAACCTGATGCACCGCCGGCGCCGCTGCGGTTTTTTGCCGGATGGTTTCTGATGCCCGGAGACATCAGAAACCATCCGGCAAAAACAAAAAACGTTACATGCAGCGTTTTGTCCGGCCGCCGCAATGCACATTTGCGCCGCATCCGGACAAAACCGCATGCAACGCATTGACATGCGGCGCCATCCGGCGCTAATGCAAGTCAATGCAAAAAAAACGCATGCGGCACATCAGATTTTCTGATGCGGCGCTGCGGCTAAATGCCGGGGGCGCCGTCAGGCGCACACCGGATGTGTGAAACCAGCCTAATGCTAACCCTAACCCTAATTATAACCTTAACCCTAATTATAACCCTAACCCTAATTATAACCCTAACCCTAACAGAAAAATGAAAATAAATATAATTTCTACTTTTTATTATATGTCCCTAACTAAGGGGTGATAAATGGGGGGGTTATGTGCTGTTTTTTTTATTTTGATCACTGTGATAGTTTATCACAGTGATCAAAATGTACTTTTATGAGAATGAATGAAAAAAAATTTGAATCTGCCGCCAAGCAGATCGGCGGGCGCACTGCGCATGCGCCCGCCATTTTTTTTTTGCAGGGAGAAGAAGCCGGGATCCTGGGGCCTGCGGGAGGACGGAGGACACCGGTAAGTATATGGGGGGGCGATCGGGGGACCCTCATTTTCTCCCCTCTGATGTGCGATCACATCAGAGGGGAGAGAAATCATTTTTTTTTTTTTTTTTTTTTTGCGATCGCGGCTATGCTTGCATAGCCGCGATCGCAACACCGGGATCGGTGAATACCGACCCGGATCATGTTCTCTGGGGTCTCGGCTACCCCCGGTAGCCGAGACCCCAGAGAATATTTGCCCATCCCCCCACCAGCACAGCGGCACATAGCGGCGGGCGCACTGGGCATGCGCCCGCCATTGTCTTAACGGCGCCGGCACCGGGGGACACCGGAGGGCCCGGGGGCCACATGGATCTTATAGGGGGCCACATGGGGGTCCTGGGGACCCTTTTTCTCTGTCCTCTGATGTCCGATGACATCAGAGGACAGAGAAATTAAATGGCACAACTTTTTTTTTTTTTTTTGTTGCGGTCGCCGTTATAGGGTTAATAACGGCGATCGCAACATCGGTGTCGGTAAAAACCGACCCGATTCATGTTCTCTGGGGTCTCGGCTACCCCCGGTAGCCGAGACCCCGGAGAAAATGCGCCTCTGGGGGCGCTATTCACTTTTTCCACAGCGCCGTTAATTAACGGCGCTGTGGTTTAAGTACCCTTAATGACCGCCGTTAAAAGGCGTATCGGCGGTCGTTAAGGGGTTAAAGTGAAGACATTATGTGCAGTTCATCCAAGACTTCTTCAGAGATGCAAATAGCATGTATAGAAGAAAGAGAAAACTGTGGATATAAAGAGTCTTCACACCCATTAAGATGTCAGTATTTTGTCATGTGTAAAATATATATATATTACCAAAAATAATTTCAAAACTTTTTTCACCTTTAGGCTCGGGTCATGTGACAGTCTAAAAAAAAAAATCAGTCCGATTTTCATCCAAAGAAGTGGGACGATTTTTTTTTCTCACTTGTCATTCCACATGCAATTCGTTTATTTTTTTTACTGCAGCTCTTAATAATTTACAGTTTTTTAGGTTACTGAATTGCAGTGTTAGGCCACGTCCACATGTTCAGTATTTGATCAGTATTTTACCTCAGTATTTGCAAGCCAAAACCAGGAGTGGGTGATAAATACAGAAGTGGTGACGTGTTTCTATTTTGCTTTTCCTATGATTGATCCACTCCTGATTTTGGCTTACAAATAATGAGCAAAACAAGGAGAACACTCATAACGACCATAAGTCCAATATAAAATATATTTTAACCCCTTAGTGACAGAGCCATTTTGCAGCTTAATGACCGGGCCAATTTTTACAATTCTGACCACTGTCACTTTATGAGGTTATAACTCTGGAACGCTTTAACGAATCCCGCTGATTCTGAGAATGTTTTTTCGTGACATATTGTACTTCACGTTAGTGGTAAAATTTCTTTGATATGACTTGTGTTTATTTATGAAAAAAACGGAAAAATGGCGAAAATTTTGAAAATTTAACAATTTTCAAACTTTAAATTTTTATGCCCTTAAATCAGAGAGATATGTCACACAAATTTCTTAATAAATAACATTTCCCACATGTCTACTTTACATCAGCACAATTTTGGGACCAAAATTTTTTTTGTTACGAAGTTATAAGGGTTAAAAGTTGACCAGCGATTTCTCATTTTTACAACACCATTTTTATTTTAGGGACCACCTCACATTTGAAGTCACTTTGAGGGGTCTATATGATAGAAAATAGCCAAAAGTGACACCATTCTAAAAACTGCACCCCTCAAGGTGCTCAAAACCACATTCAAGAAGTTTATTAACCCTTTACGTGCTTCACAGGAACTGAAGCAATGTGGAAGGAAAAAATTAACATTTAACTTTTTTTGCAAAAACTTTACTTCGGAACCTATTTTTTTTATTTTCACAACTGTTAAAAGAAAAAATGAACCACAAAATTTGTTGTGCAATTTCTCCTGATTAAGCCGATACCCCATATGTGGGGTGTAAGCTTCCGGGGGGATTTAGCTCTAGGATCGCTGTCTGGGTAGACAGAATGGCACGGAAACAGTTCATTCAGACAGCAGTTTGGTGAAAACTGGCCGCAACCAGTTTTATTAAAGTCCACAGCACACAGATAAAAACAAATCATAAACAGAAATCCTGGGCTTGTCTAGCCTCTAACTACACTCTAGATAGATGGCCCTCTCTATCCGGGACCCAGACTCTACCAGTCTGTGCCCAAAACAACACATATCACATATGTTACCAGTGTGGAGTTTCACAGACACTCCTCCTTGTGTCTGAAAGCACCTTTGGGGGAGATCCACTCCTATTCAGCCGCTATTCACACGGATTCTCACTGCGACTACTCCTGTGTCCGGGTCCTTCCCGCACCCAGACTGAGATAGCTCACACTCCTCTAGAGACTGCTTCCTTGTGCCAGGACACCTCCCTGTGTCCGGGCTAAAGACAGTCCACACTCTTGGAGACACCTTCTGTGTCTGGACCCTTGTCCAGACTGAATGAGCTCTCTGACTGTGCTCACAAGCACCTACTTCTGGCTTCCTAATCAACACCTGAGTGGATTCAGGTCTGAGCTGCAAGCGTGTACTGAATGGCAGGTGTAGTGACCTTTCTTTACCACCAGGTTTACAAAGCCACACATTTCGCTCATACCAGTCAGCAAGGTACTTAGGTGAAATATACACCTCATTCACCACATATTCCTTCACTGTCTCACATATCCCCTCCCTCTTCTCCAGACCGGAGGGCTGGTCATCCAGACCGGAGGGCTGGTCAACAATCCAACAGAGACAGTGACCTCTGGACCAGTCATGGCCCTCATCAACTTCATCCTCACCACTGTCATAGCCAACATCAGCTTTCTCTTCATCTGAAGCATCCGCACTACCCTGTACCCTCCCAGGCCTATACTCTCTGCGGGCCTCGGGCACACTGCACGGCTTCATCTTGACTCTAGTGCCAGCCTCAGTCTCGGTATAGTGGCTCACCAGATAAGTACGACCAGGCACGTCAGAACAGCTCTGCTGATTCTTCCTCAGAAACTTTCGTACCTCCTGTTTTTGGGGCACTGACCCTGTGTCACCAACTGTCACAGGAGGTATAGGGGTTTTCTCTAATTCCCCCTGAACTTTCTTTAGCACATCTACTTTCTTAAATATCAGTTGATTCATAAATTCTACCTCACAGAACCTAAGCGCCTCTGTCATGGTCTCTGACCATTCCGAGCCACACTGCTCAAACGATTGGCACTGCAGAGGGAGCTGACCGTCCTTCTTGGTCGGTACACATAACCTATCCTCTTCTGGTACAGGCTCACTCCGCATAAGACCCAGAGCTCTCACTTCTTTCTCCAGGAGATCCCCATGGCCACGCATCCTCTCCTGTAGTTGTTGGACGTCCCCCACGTCTTCGGCCCTTTCTTCAGGCTCTTCTGGTAGGACATGCTCAGAAGCCCTACCATCAGTCTTCTTTTCCACCACGTTCTGCATCCCATCTGAGCTCCCGTGTATCTGCAGCGGCAACGGAGCGACACATCGCCCCTCCCACTCACTGGGACGTGGTTCAAGTGTAGACTCCATGAAAATGCGCCTGAGCTCACCAAGGCCAACCCGAGGTCTCAAAATCTCATCTTGGGATTTATCCAGATCCTTTGGGTCGCTCGAGAACTCCGATGGCGCACCGGGCGCCAAACTTCCGGCCCGAGCTTCGCGAGTCGCAGCCACGGATCCGGACAGTACACCGTCCACGCCGCTGTCTCCAACAGAAACATATTCCGGGGCAGAGTCATTCCCCACATCTTCACTTGAGACATCAGCCTCTGGTGAGGCACCTGGCCTGGTGTCCACCACTTCCATGGCTTTCTCCACCTCTGCAGCATCACCTTCCGAATCCTTGGCCTGATGCAGATCCACACCATACATTGATAACTTCTCATTTTCAACAGCATCCACTTGTGCTGTGTTCAGTTTCAGAGTCCTGTCTTTCACCTTAGTCTTCGCCAGGGAACCGACCAACTGTACAACATCTTCAGATGCCATCCTCCGTCCGACTGCAAGGTCAGCCTCAGCCTTCCTCTCAGGACTCTCAATCTCCTCTGCTACCATGCCTTCCTCATTTGCACTGGTTGCTTTATGGTCATCAGATAATTCACTATCACTATCTGACCCCTTTTTCTCAGCCACATCTGGCTCACTGTCAGGGCTATACACTTCATTTTCATTCACATCCTGCTCACTGTCAGGGTTACAATTCATTCATCTATCCTCCACTGTCAGGTTATACAATTCATTTCCACATCCTGCTCACTGTCAGGGTTATACAATTCATTTTCATTCACATCTTGATCTGGAACCTTAGTTAACATGTCATCCACAACATTAACTTCACCATCTGGTCCCTCAAGTATGTGACTATGTGACAACCCCAGCACTATACTTCTATATAGTTCAGGCACTAGGAGCTGACTCACAACCTCTCCCTGGACTTCAGTGTTTATGGCAACATGAGAGAACCTCTCCTCAGAGTCAGGCTCCTGGGAAACCTCATTTAGAACAATCATATTTTCCTGTGCTGTTTTAAGAGAGGGTTCTCGCCACTGCTCACTCTCAAAACCGTCACAGGACACAGGCAAGTCAGGGACACTCGGTTCCCGAGAACCACCATCCTCGTCTCCCAACATCACCTGCAAAGGAATTTCATCACTATCACAGTCATCATTATTATCAACATCATCATCATGACTATGATCAGTATTATCATCACTATCATTATCAGCATCAGCACCATTTTCATGGTCATCATCATTATCAGGTTCATCATCATCATTAGCATTATCATCATCATTATCACATAATTTTAACATCCCACTAGCATTGTGTTCCGCCCCTCGGGACTGCGCACCCTCAGTAGGAGCTTCATCACACTGTCCATCAGAAACATTTTTCCCCCAGAGATCCTTAGACCGGGGAAAGTCATTACCCAATATAACGGGGTGCACCAGGGTCTTCACTACCCCTACTTCATATGAAACCTCCCCGAGTTTGGGGACCAAGTCCACGGCAGTCTCTGGGTAGACTTTGGTGTCTCCATGGATGACACCACACTCAGTGCTTATCAGGGATGAAGTCCCTATCACTCAGGCTGTCACATACGGAAGTCACTGGACTCTCTGAGTCCAAGAGGGCCTGTGCTGGGCAGTCACTTACAACCACCGGGGACCCCTGTGGTCCAGTCTCTTCGGCTGAGGTGGACACACACACAGGTCTGCGCAGAGAGAGAGGGATCTGCCATCATCACGGCACATAGGCTCCCCCTCTATTGGACAGTTCGCTGCAATTTCACGCCAGCTCCAACACTGTCCATCACACTCTCCCACCCACATGTCCCCTCGGGCCTGAACCCGCTTATCAGCATACCCCATGTCCCCAACAGCTGGAACGCTCTTACCGGGAGAGTTCGACGTCCGGGAACTCTGAAGTGACGTCCTCTCAGACGGCTGTAGCTCAGGAGAACATGCTCGGGTGTAGCGGTTCACTGTAGGACATGCTCGGGTGTAGCGGTTCACTACCACCTTTTCAACTCCATAATCAGGCCTGCTGACTGCAGACTCCCAACTGTATCTCCAGTCACGAACTCCTCTGGCATGGGCTGTCACCGTAACACCCAGCCGGGTAAGAATCGCCGCTTTCAACTTGGCATAGTCTTCGCTGTCCTGCTTGCTCAGGTCAGCCCAGACTTTTTGGGGTTCCCCAATCAGATAGGGTACGACCACCATGGCCCATTCAGATAGTGGCAGATTCTCCTTCTCTGCCAGTCTCTCAAACCTAGTAAGATATACCTCCACATCATCACGAGGTGTCATTTTTCTCAAGGACCGTCTTACCGCCTTCTTTATAGCGGACAACGCCGGTGCCTTCACAACATTACTTCGGGACGCGGCACCGAAATCCTTTTTTGGTGCTGTCATCTGCTCAACAAATAACCGGTTATTCTCCTGCTGCTGCTGCAGGAATTGCTGCTGGGCCTGCTGCATGTGCTGCTGGTGCTGCAGGCGCTGCTGCTCCATGCTCTGCTGCATGCTTCGCCGGGCCTGGGCCAGGTACTCAATGAGCTCCTCCATACTGCCGGACTCATCTGTCTCAATCACAGCAGTCTTATGTTGCATATTAACTTTCGCCATTTGTTCAAACAGCGCCTCCATGCTGTCATCCATGCTGTCAGACTTCTCTGTCTTCACAACGGCAGTCTTCACTCAAGGCACACACACTACACAGCTTTTTTCCACAGAAAATTCAGCCTTGCTGTGCAACCACTTTTTTTTTTTTTTTCCTTTGCAAAGTCTATTAGGGCTACTGTCTCTTTAAGACTGCTCCACAAACTTTTTTTTTGCTGCTGCACATTCCACAGTCATTTTCACAACAAGTTCAGCTTTGCTGTGCATACATTTTCTCTCTGCAGACCCTATCAGGGCCACTGTCTCTCCAAGACTGCTCCAAACAGACGTTTCTGCTGACACACACTTTTTTTTTTTCTGTTGCTATTTCAATAGACTTCACCTTTAATGCTGTCTCTCGCCACTGTGCTGCATGCACACTCCAGCACTAACTGTACCAGGCCCTGCGCTGCCCCAGCATTCTCCGCCAATTGTAAGCTTCCGGGGGGATTTAGCTCTAGGATCGCTGTCTGGGTAGACAGAATGGCACGGAAACAGTTCATTCAGACAGCAGTTTGGTGAAAACTGGCCGCAACCAGTTTTATTAAAGTCCACAGCACACAGATAAAAACAAATCATAAACAGAAATCCTGGGCTTGTCTAGCCTCTAACTACACTCTAGATAGATGGCCCTCTCTATCCGGGACCCAGACTCTACCAGTCTGTGCCCAAAACAACACATATCACATATGTTACCAGTGTGGAGTTTCACAGACACTCCTCCTTGTGTCTGAAAGCACCTTTGGGGGAGATCCACTCCTATTCAGCCGCTATTCACACGGATTCTCACTGCGACTACTCCTGTGTCCGGGGTCCTTCCCGCACCCAGACTGAGATAGCTCACACTCCTCTAGAGACTGCTTCCTTGTGCCAGGACACCTCCCTGTGTCCGGGCTAAAGACAGTCCACACTCTTGGAGACACCTTCTGTGTCTGGACCCTTGTCCAGACTGAATGAGCTCTCTGACTGTGCTCACAAGCACCTACTTCTGGCTTCCTAATCAACACCTGAGTGGATTCAGGTCTGAGCTGCAAGCGTGTACTGAATGGCAGGTGTAGTGACCTTTCTTTACCACCAGGTTTACAAAGCCACACATTTCGCTCATACCAGTCAGCAAGGTACTTAGGTGAAATATACACCTCATTCACCACATATTCCTTCACTGTCTCACAGGGGTAAACCACTTTTTGGGCGCACGGCAGAGGTTGCAAGGGAAGGAGCGACATTTGACTTTTTCAACGCAGAATTGGCTGGACGCCATGTCGCGTTTGTAGAGGCCCTGATGTGTCTAAACAGTGGAAACCCATCACAAGTGACCCCATTTTGGAAACTAGACCCCCTAAGGAACTTATCTAGATGTGTGGTGAGCACTTTGAACCTCCAAGTGCTTCACAGAAGTTTATAACAAAGAACAGTGAAAATAAAAAATCATATTTTTTCCACAAAAACAATCTTTTCACCCCAATTTTTATTTTCCCAAGGGTAACAAGACCCCAAAAGTTTTTGTGCAATTTGTCCTGAGCATTCTGATACCCCATATGTGGGGGTAAACCACTGTTTGGGTGCAAGGCAGAGCTTGGAAGGGAAGGAGCGCCGTTTGACTTTTTCAGCGCAGAATTGTCTGGACGTCATGTCGTGTTTGTAGAGGTCCTGATGTGTCTAAACAGTGGAAACCTCCCACAAGTGACCCCATTTTGGAAATTAGACCCCCTAAGGAACTTATCTAGATGTGTGGTGAGCACTTTGAACCTCCAAGTGCTTCACAGAAGTTTATAACATAGAACCGTGAAAATAAAAAGTCATATTTTTTCCACAAAAACGATCTGTTTACCCCAATTTTTATTTTCCCAAGGGTAACAAGACCCCAAAAGTTTTTGTGCAATTTGTCCTGAGCATGCCGATACCCCATATGTGGGGGTAAACCACTGTTTGGGCGCACGGCAGGGCTTGGAAGTGAAGGAGCGCCGTTTGACTGTTTCAAACCAAAATTGGCTGGAATTGAAATTGGACGCCATGTCGCGTTTGGAGAGCCCCTGATACGCCTAAACAGTCGAAACCCCCCACAAATCACACCATTTTGGAAACTAGACCCCTTAAGGAACTTATCTAGATGTGTGGTGAGCACTTTGAACCCCCAAGTGCTTCACAGAAATTAATAAACGTAGAGCCGTGAAAATAAAAAATCATTTTTTTCCTCAAAAATGATTCTTTAGCCCGCTATTTTTTTTATTTTCCCAAGGGTAACAGGAGAAATTGGACCCAAAAAGTTGTTGTGCAATTTTTCCTGAGTACGCTGATACCCCATATGTGGGGTGAAACCACTGTTTGGGCGCATGGGAGTGCTTGGAAGGGAAGGAGCGCCATTTTGTAATGCAGACTTTGATGGAATGTTCTGCGGGCGTCATGTTGTGTTTGCAGAGCCCTTGATGTACCTAAACAGTAGAAACCCCCTGCAAGTGACACCATTTTGGAAACTAGACCCCCCAAGGAGCTTATCTAGATGTGTGGTGAGCACTTTGAACCCCCAAGTGCTTCACAGAAATTTATAAACGCAGAGCCGTGAAAATGAAAAATCATTTTTTTTCTCAAAAATGTTTTTTTAGCCAGCTATTTTTTATTTTCCCAAGGATAACAAGAGAAATTAGAATCCCAAAATTGGTGTGCAATTTGTCCTGAGTACGCTGATACCCCATATGTTGGGGTAAACCACTGTTTGGGCGCACGGCAGGGCTCGGAAGGGAGGGAGCGACATTTGACTTTTTGAAAGCCACGTCGTGTTTGGAGACCCCCTGATGTGTCTAAACAGTGGAAACCCCCCACAAGTGACCCCATTTTGGAAACTAGACACCTTAAGGAACTTATCTAGATGTGTGGTGAGCACTTTGAACCCCCAAGTTTTTCACATAAATTTATAAACGCAGAGCCGTGAAAATTAAAAATCATTTTTTTTCTCAAAAATGATTTTTTTTAGCCAGCTATTTTTTATTTTCCCAAGGGTAACAGGAGAAATTAGAACCCCAAAATTGGTGTGCAATTTGTCCTGAGTACGCTGATACCCCATATGTTGGGGTAAACCACTGTTTGGGCGCACGGCAGGGCTCGGAAGGGAGGGAGCGCCATTTGACTTTTTGAACGCCACGTCGTGTTTGGAGACCCCCTGATGTGCCTAAATAGTGGAAATCCCTCAATTCTAGCTCCAACCCTAACCCCAACACACCCCTAACCCTAATCCCAACCCTAATCCTACTAAATCCCAACCCTAATTCCAACCCTAACCTTAATTGTAACCCTAACCCTAATTTTAACCCTAACCCTAATTGTAACCTTAACCCTAATTATAACCCTAATTATAACCCTAACCCTAAGGCTAGGTTCATTTTGCGTTTTACCAGCCGTTCAACACATAGCGTTGACGGGCTGGTAACGGTATAGCATAACACGATCGCGTTATGCTATACCCGCTAGCGCAGAGGAATCAGCAGATGATTCATCTGCGCTAGCGGTGACGGAGCCCAGACGCTGCAGCCCGCGTCCGAGGCTCCGTCACTGAATGATGGCACGTCGCAAACGCATCCCGCTTTACGGCATGCGTCGCGATGCGCCCTCAAATGGGGGTGAATGGCAGCGTTAACGGACTGCGTACGCGTTATACCGCGGTGTAACGCAGTCCGTCTAACGGACTGCCATAACGCAGTATGAACCCAGCCTAACCCTAACGCTAATTATAACCCTAACCCTAATGCTAACCCTAACCCTAATGCTAACCCTAACCCTAATTATAACCCTAACCCTAATTATAACCCTAACCCTAACAGAAAAATGAAAATAAATATAATTTCTATTTTTTATTTATGTCCCTAACTAAGGGGGTGATAAATGGGGGGGTTATGTACTGTTTTTTTTATTTTGATCACTGTGATAGTTTATCACAGTGATCAAAATGCACTTTTTGAGAATGAATGAAATCATTTTTGAATCTGCCGCCAAGCAGATCGGCGGGCGCACTGCGCATGCGCCCGCCATTTTTTTTTTGCAGGAAGAAGACGCCGGGATCCTGGGGCCTGCGGGAGGACGGAGGACACCGGTAAGTATACGGGGGGGCGATCGGGGGACCGGGGGACCCTCATTTTCTCCCCTCTGATGTGCGATCACATCAGAGGGGAGAGAAATCATTTTTTTTTTTTTTGCGATCGCATCTATGCTTGCATAGATGCGATCGCAACACCGGGATCGGTGAATACCGACCCGGATCATGTTCTCTGGGGTCTCGGCTACCCCCGGTAGCCGAGACCCCAGAGAATATTTGCCCATCCCCCCCAGGACACAGCGGCACATAGCGGCGGGCGCACTGAGCATGCGCCCGCCATTTTCTTCATCGCGCCGGCCCCGGGGGACACCGGAGGGCCCTGGGGCCACATACAGGACATCGGGGGCCACATGGGGGTCCCGGGGACCCTTTTTCTCTGTCCTCTGATGTCCGATGACATCAGGGGACAAAGAAATTAAATGACACAACTTTTTTTTTTTTTTGTTGCGGTCGCCGTTATAGGGTCAATAACGGCGATCGCAACATCGGTGTCGGTAAAAACCGACCCGATTCATGTTCTCTGGGGTCTTGGCTACCCCGGTAGCCGAGACCCCGGAGAAAATGCGCCTCTGGGGGGCGCTATTCACTTTTTCCAGCCGTGGTTAAGTACTTATGACGCCGTTTAAAGGCGTAGCGTGTTAAGGGTAGCTGCGTGTGCTTTACAGATAGGCAGGGATGAATGCCGGCCTTTTAAAGAACGGCGTTTCATCGCAAGTACAGTGGTCGTTTGTAATCGATTTATCGCTCATAGACTGATGGATGTGACGACAATCGGTGACAATGCGATGCTGGATGTACACGGACGTTAAAGGCACAAAAATTGATATGGGTGACCATGATTACATAGGTCCGACTGCAATCGATATTCATGATTGCAGTCGTCGATTCATGTCGCGTGTGCGACGCTTAGTAGAGTCCCAAGGGTAGCTTACTGCGGATGCTTGTACATTTGATCAAATATTTCAAGTACCTATATATTACTACTTCATGCATTTGCTAAAAAAATTTAATTTGAATGTTTTGGCATTAAATCAGTAGTAATTATAAAATTAATCAGAAATATATACTATATGTGTCCAGAGGTTGTATATATTGGGTACATTAATTCAGAAAGTGGGTATAAAGCGCAAGCACGTGCGTAATGAGAATAGGAGGTGTCATGTGTGCATTGCCACGAAGATCGTCGCGGTTGCACATTCTGACTTCTCATAGCTGAGTTGCTGTTTCTTTGTGTTTGGCAGTTAGGGAGTTAATTCTGTCTGTGCTCAGTTCTGGGACTGGGTGCAGTTTCTCCCGGCTGCAATTAATTATTTGTTGATTGGTTTCCTTTAAATCTCTGGTTGTCTGTGTTGGGAGTTGCCAGTGAAATTCTTCATGCAGACCACAGATAGGATTGTATCTGTATAGACTTAAGTTAAAGAGCTCCTTAGTTGTTTTAAGCTCACCTTGCTTAGAGTTTAATATCCCAGATCATTTATGTTCCTTCTGTGTTTGAGTGTGTATGCAAGTCTGTGTTTTCTCCAGTCTGTCTAATATGTCTAATCTGTGTATTTAGCAGAGATCAGCCCATATTCCTTTGGTGGTAATCAGTATCCTTCTTAGGACTGATTACAGGGTTCAGGGACTGATAGGAGACAGGGTTAGGCTGGAGACTTGGACCTCTGAACCATTATCAGTACCTCCAAGGTGAGGGATTAGTTAGGACCCAGTTTAGGGTCAGGTTAGACCCCCGGTCCTCCTCTTTCCTGTGACAGTGTATCAAGTCCTCAAGATTAACCCTGAGTTCAACGGATATCGTGTCAGGTAAATCTATTCTATATTTACATGCTGATGTTGCTAATCTATATGTTGTATAGAGTGTTGTTCTTTTAAGAATAGTTTACTGACATCGTACACATATCATAAGACCGCGTGACATTTTCACTGGCCCATAAAATTATTCCCAGTTGCCATGGATCCAGTAGCCCAGCTGGCTCTGCAGTTGCAGGGATTATCCATGGAGCTGACGGACATTAAGTCCAAAGTTTTGTCTCCCTCGGAGCAAACCAGATTTGAACCTAAAGTAGCTCTCCCGGACAGGTTCACTGGTGGGCGAGACAAATTTTTTACCTTCAGGGAAGCATGTAAATTGTATTTTCGGCTTCGGCCTCGATCATCAGGGAGTGAAGAGCAGAGAGTGGGAATTGTTATCTCGCTCCTACAAGGGGACCCTCAATCCTGGGCCTTCTCCCTTCCTCCGGGATCCCCGGCTCTACAGTCAGTAGATCGATTTTTTACTGCCCTGGGTTTGGTATATGATGACCCAGATCGGGTCTCTCTTGCTGAGACAAAATTACGTAAGATACAGCAGGGAGATCGTCCGGCGGAGGAATTTGCTTCTGAGTTCCGTAGATGGGCCACAGATACTCAGTGGAATGACCCAGCTCTTAGAAGCCAGTTTTGTCATGGGCTTTCTGACAAATTAAAGGACGTTTGGCTCAGTATGATTCTCCTCCATCACTGGAGGCTGCTATGGCCCTAGCTATCCGTACTGATAGACGGCTCCGGGAGAGGTGCGAGGTAACTCCGCCCCCTGTTGTTACTCCACCTACTACTAAAGTCCCTTATGTTGAGGTTCCCCTTGTCTGTTCGGAGGAGCCTATGCAGTTGGGAGGGACATCATTTCGTAGGAGGGGATTGGCGGTACGCCGCAGGACTAGAAGGTGTTTCTTCTGCGGGAAAGAGGGACATTTTGTTGGGGGATGTCCATCCCGTGCCTTGTTGAGCAAAAAGTCGCCGGAAAACTGTTAATCCCAGGTTGTGTGGTGGACGACAACCTGGGAGTATGTATTTCGTCCGCTAGTTCTTCTCAGTTCCTTGTACCAGTGGAGGTGGTGGTTGGTACGAGAGTGGAGAGATTTTCTGTTCTTCTTGATAGTGGGTCCGGGGCTAATCTGGTTGACGCTCAGTTTGCTCAGGCTCAAGGTATGCATCTGAGTGTATTGGTCAAACCGATCCCTATATTCTCCATTGACGCCAGGCCTCTCGGCCAAGGTAGCTTTGTTCATGAGGTTCATAACATTGACCTTCGGGTAGGGGCAATACATAGGGAACTATTATCTTGTTATGTGTTGGAGGGTCTACCTACTCCTATTGTGTTGGGACTTCCTTGGTTGGTTAAACATAACCCTGTGATTAATTGGCAGTCCAGAGATATAAGCCAATGGGGGGAGTTTTGCAAAAGTAACTGCATGAACACAGTCATCAGTGCGGTCGTGCCTAGTACTTTGCCTCCTTTTTTGGAGGACTTTGGGGATGTGTTCTCTGAGGAGGGGTGTCAGGAGTTGCCTCCTCATCGCGTGTATGACTGCTCTATTAATTTACTTCCTGATGCTAAGTTACCTAAAGCTAGGTTATATAACCTTTCTGGTCCTGAGAGGCAGGCTATGAAAGATTATATTTCGGAGAGTCTGGCCAAAGGGCATATTAGACCTTCATCTTCCCCAGTGGCCGCGGGGTTCTTCTTTGTGAAGAAAAAAGATGGAGGCCTACGCCCTTGCTTGGATTTCCGCGAACTTAATCGGATTACTGTTCGAGATCCGTATCCACTCCCTCTGATTCCTGATCTCTTCAATCAAATTGTTGGCGCCAAATGGTTCTCTAAATTGGATCTCAGGGGGGCGTATAATCTGATTAGGATAAAAGAGGGGGATGAGTGGAAAACGGCGTTTAACACGCCGGAGGGACATTATGAGAACCTTGTCATGCCTTTTGGTCTGACTACTGCACCAGCAGTGTTCCAACATTTTGTTAATGACATTTTTCGTCATCTGGTGGGGCTGTTTGTGGTCGTATATTTGGATGACATTTTAATTTACTCACCAGATCTTGGGTCTCACCAGGAGCATGTGAGACAGGTGTTGCAGATCTTGCGAGACAATAAACTATACGCCAAACTGGAAAAGTGTGTATTCGCCGTACAGGAACTTCAGTTTTTGGGTTTCTTGGTGTCAGCCTCCGGTTTCCGTATGGACCCTGAAAAGGTGAGAGCAGTGCTTGAATGGGATCAGCCAGAGGATCTTAAGGCTCTGCAGCGTTTTCTGGGGTTTGCTAACTACTACCGGAAATTTATTTGTAATTTCTCATCTGTTGTCAAACCTCTCACTGACATGACAAGAAAAGGGACGGATTTTTCTAAATGGTCGGACAAAGCTTGCCAAGCTTTTTCCTCTTTGAAAAAATGTTTTGCTTCGGCACCCGTTCTCATCCAACCAGATGCATCACAGCCGTTCGTTGTGGAGGTGGACGCGTCTGACGTAGGGGTGGGTGCAATATTGTCCCAGGGTCCGTCCCCTGGTAAATGGCATCCGTGCGCTTTCTTTTCTAAAAAATTGTCGTCCGCCGAAAGGAATTATGATATCGGCAATAGGGAACTTTTGGCCATTAAGTTGGCTTTTGAAGAATGGCGTCACTTTTTGGAGGGGGCAGTCCACCCGGTCACCGTCATTACTGATCACAAGAACCTGCTGTATTTGGAATCTGCTAAGCGTCTGAATTCCAGACAAGCTCGATGGTCGTTGTTTTTTACCAGGTTTAATTTTGTTGTCACTTATCGCCCTGGATCTAAGAATGTTAAGGCGGATGCCTTGTCTCGCAGTTTCCCAGGGGCCGGGAAAATGGATGACCCGATTCCTATCCTTCAGGAGGGGGTGGTAGTGTCGGCTGTATGTTCTGAGCTTGAGGAGGAGGTGTTAGAGGCTCAGGGGGACGCCCCTGCAGGACCTCCAGGGAGACTGTTTGTCCCAAATCAGTTGAGACAAAAGGTTATTGAGGCACATCATAATTCTGCTTTAGCAGGACATCCAGGGAGTAAGGCTACTTTAGATCTCCTTTCTCGCCGGTTTTGGTGGCCTAACGTTAATAAAGATGTTTTAACTTTTGTCGCGTCCTGTGGGGTTTGTGCTCGCTCTAAGACCCCTCATACCCGTCCGTCTGGGACCCTCTTACCCTTGAAACTTCCGGAGCGTCCATGGACTCATTTGTCTATGGACTTCATCACGGACCTTCCTCAGTCGTCAGGGAAGACTGTCATACTGGTGGTTGTTGACAGGTTCAGTAAGATGGCACATTTCATTGCTCTTCCTGCCCTCCCTAATGCTAAAACTCTGGCGCAGGTGTTCATTGGGGAGATTGTGAGACTTCATGGGTTGCCTTCTGATGTGGTGTCAGATAGGGGGTCTCAGTTTGTGTCCAAGTTTTGGAGGGCATTTTGTTTACGTCGGGGGATGCAATTGTCATTTTCCTCGGCTTTTCATCCGCAGACCAATGGTCAGACAGAGCGTCTGAATCAAAGCCTAGAGACTTATCTTCGGTGTTTTGTCTCAGAGAACCAGGAGGACTGGTCTTCTTTCCTGCCTCTGGCAGAGTTCGCTCTTAACAACAGGCGGAGCGAGTCCACTGGTAAGTCCCCGTTTTTTGGGGCATATGGTTTTCATCCCCAGTTTTGTACATTCAATGGGGGGGTCCCTTCTGGGGTTCCTGAGGAGGAGCGTTTCTCGTCGTCACTTGCTTCAGTGTGGAGAGGTGTATTGAATAATCTGAGTGCTATGGGGAACCGTTATAAACGTATGGCTGATAGGAGGAGAGTTTCTGGTCCAGATCTTAATGTGAACGATCTGGTATGGTTGTCTACCAGGAATATAAAACTTAAAGTTCCCTCCTGGAAGCTGGGCCCCAGATTCATCGGGCCGTACAGGATCAGTTCCATAATTAATCCTGTGGCATTTCGTCTGGACCTCCCTCCTACGTTTAAAATCCACAATGTGTTCCACAAGTCATTACTTAAGAGGTACGTGGCACCAGTCATACCATCACCTCTACCTCCTCCTCCAGTGGTGGTCAATGGTAACTTGGAGTTTCAAGTGTCAAAGATCATTGACTCACGTCTGAATCGCCGGTCCCTTCAGTACTTGGTGCATTGGAAGGGGTATGGTCCAGAGGAGAGGACGTGGGTTCCTGCGTCTGACATTAACGCAGATCGTTTGGTGCGGACCTTCCACAGAACTCACCCGGGCAAACCTGGCCCTGAGGGTCCGGAGGCCCCTCGTAGAAGGGGGGTACTGTCATGTGTGCATTGCCACGAAGATCGTCGCGGTTGCACATTCTGACTTCTCATAGCTGAGTTGCTGTTTCTTTGTGTTTGGCAGTTAGGGAGTTAATTCTGTCTGTGCTCAGTTCTGGGACTGGGTGCAGTTTCTCCCGGCTGCAATTAATTATTTGTTGATTGGTTTCCTTTAAATCTCTGGTTGTCTGTGTTGGGAGTTGCCAGTGAAATTCTTCATGCAGACCACAGATAGGATTGTATCTGTATAGACTTAAGTTAAAGAGCTCCTTAGTTGTTTTAAGCTCACCTTGCTTAGAGTTTAATATCCCAGATCATTTATGTTCCTTCTGTGTTTGAGTGTGTATGCAAGTCTGTGTTTTCTCCAGTCTGTCTAATATGTCTAATCTGTGTATTTAGCAGAGATCAGCCCATATTCCTTTGGTGGTAATCAGTATCCTTCTTAGGACTGATTACAGGGTTCAGGGACTGATAGGAGACAGGGTTAGGCTGGAGACTTGGACCTCTGAACCTTTATCAGTACCTCCAAGGTGAGGGATTAGTTAGGACCCCAGTTTAGGGTCAGGTTAGACCCCGGTCCTCCTCTTTCCTGTGACAGTGTATCAAGTCCTCAAGATTAACCCTGAGTTCAACGGATATCGTGTCAGGTAAATCTATTCTATATTTACATGCTGATATTGCTAATCTATATGTTGTATAGAGTGTTGTTCTTTTAAGAATAGTTTACTGACATCGTACACATATCATAAGACCGCGTGACACACAATAAGTGTCAGTATATAATAAAGTCACTCAAAATACTGACAAATATCAACCAAACCAAACAGTATGTGAATAAAGTATGCAAATAACCAGGGCGAACAGAATAGCAAGTGAAATAAGGCTAATAAGAGCACAATGATTACCATCACTTACAGTTAGTATAGCTCCTGGTAACCCGGATAGACGCCCCTGGGGGATAATTGACTAACACTTTGCTTTCATGAGATCAGCGCTAACAGTACAGCAGAGCAAACACAGGACAGCGGAACGAACACTGTAATGAGGCAACGTTCACTTCTGTTGTGCTAACACATTTGCAGTTCTTTAGCTTCCATCTCACAGGCAAGGGCAACACAGCAGAGCTAACATTAGTGCACATGTGTTTGCAATGAGACAAGGTTCAATTGTGCTGTACCGTATTGGTTATAACCAGGCACAGCTCTGCAGTGTATAAAGAAGTAAAGGGTATTAACCCTATGCCAGCTCACCAACCACCACCGGAGCACGAGACTGAAAGTCCGGACCAAGACATGCAGCAGCAGGGAAAATGAAGGGAGCAGTCCAGCTTCTGTAGAAAGTGCAATTCTTTATTCAATCCAAAAATAAAATAGTCACATAACGGTGTCCTCCAAATGCAAAAAGCGGAGAGTATGCACTACCAGCTGTACCAGCAACACGTTTCGACCTTAGATGGTCTTTGTCAAAGCTGCTCCAGCTTTGACAAAGACCATCTAAGGTCGAAACGTGTTGCTGGTACAGCTGGTAGTGCATACTCTCCGCTTTTTGCATTTGGAGGACACCGTTATGTGACATTTTATTTTTGGATTGAATAAAGAATTGCACTTTCTACAGAAGCTGGACTGCTCCCTTCATTTTCCCTACAGCTCTGCAGCCCCATGAGAAGACAGATACTTCTGTAAACGTTTGTAATGAGAGCAAGTTCACTTCTTCACTGTGTTTGTTCTGACCTCAGTGCAGAGCTGGTTGTGATTATGAGAACAAAGTGTCAGTCATTATGTGTCTCTCATTGGTATATACCCTTTTTTAGTTAAAATAAGCTCTTTAGGCAGATTCTCATGTAAATCTATGTCTAGCCCATGGACCTTAGCAGCTCATTTACATATAAGAAAAATGTGTGGAATTTTGTCCAAAGGAGAATATATAGGACCCTTTGTTATTGCAGATGCATTAACGGATATCCACTTTATTCATACAACGTTATCTAATGATCCTGGCACTTGCGAAGACACGCAGCGGCATTTAGCGCGAGGTGTTGATTACTACTGACAGATTACACCTTTAAACTACATGAACGTTATATAGATATTCATTAGCACACATATCTGACATCATTTACAGTGATTCTGATTAAACCGTTATAAACTTTAGCTGTTCTAGTAGGATTTTACTAACATTTTCTTAGCTGCATTTTACAGCAAAGATGTCCAAGGCATTAGCTATACCATGGAACACTGTGAAGAGTCATCAACAAGTGGCTTAAATTTGGCACATTAGTGACATTATCTAGAACTGGCCATCCCTCTGGCTGCCAAGAGGACTATAGCAACATTAAAGGAGCTGCAGGAAATTCTGACAAGTACTGGTTGAGTACTGCACATGACAACAATCTCCCATATTCTTACAATTTTTTGACTGTAGGGTGGAAAGATGGAAGTCTTTTCGAACAAGAAAAACATACAAGCACGGCTATATTTTGCCAAAATCTACATCAAGTCTGACAAAAGCATGTGGAAAAACGTGCTATGGTCTGATGAAACCAAGGTTGAACTTTTTGACCATATTTACAAAAGGTATGTTTGGTGCAAAGCCAACACTGCGCATCAGTAAAAGAACTCCATACCCATAGGGAAGCATGGTGGAAGTCGTATTATGCTTTGAGGCTATTTGTTTGCAGATGGAACTGCAACTTTAGTCAAGGTGGAAAGAATTATGTACAGTTCCACATAGAAGTGACTTTAGAAATTAAACCTTCAGTCCTCTTCTAAAAAGCTGACGATGAATTTCACCTTTCATCATGACAACCCTAAGAATATCTTCAAATCAACAAAAGAATGGCTTCACCTAAAGATCAAACTTTTGGAATGGCCCAGCATAAGCCCAGACATGAATCCAATTAAAAATCGGTGGGTTACGTGTAAAGGGCGCTGTACCCAGGAGATGCCCTCGCAATCTGACAGATTTGGAGTTACTGCAAGAAAGAGTGGCCAAAGATTGCTAATTCTAGATAACCACATTATTTCAGTTATTTCTTATTCCACACCAAGAGATTTCGGTTTATTTTTCAATTGATTTGTACAGATTATAGGGGACATTAAAAGGTAGAAAAAGTTCTGAAATTATTCTTCTTGCTATAACTTTTTTACATAACAAATATCTGGAAAATTAACAAGAGTTTGTAGACCTTTCATATCCACTGTATGTAAAAACGAATACTTTATGACAAGCTATTCTTCCTCTAAGGAGTATTAGAGATAGGAGCTCAGCTAATGCACATTTGCTGGACTCCTGTTGAAACTCTGGGAATCAGAGAAAACTCTGATCCTCGTGGTCCACCTTTACAGACCGTAGCATTTAAATGATTAGATAGAGGGAGTGGTCTCCCTCTGTTGGCCTGGCAGTCCCTTTGTTGTGCAATCTTGGGGTGCCAATGTATTATGGCAGCTAGGGACTTGGGTTGTCCACCTTGGGTGATATTTTTTTCTTAGGTAAACGTTTCCACAAACATGCTATACAAAGGGGGCACCACCAAAGACCTAACCCTTAGTACGAGTCTCTGATGGGAAGAGATTCAGCCTTGCCATCTCATTCTACGGAAAGCCAGTACAAAATGCCCATAGCATAGAAAAATGAGCAGAATTGCTCGACAATATCACTGAGTAAGTGTTTGATGCCCTTTAATTGGTCCAGTTGGATGAATTTGCTGAATCCATGTAATTGGCAATGTTATGAACTGCTACAAGCACTAAGGAAAGATGGGAACTCTGTCCCTACAATAAAACTGAGCTTGATCCCTACGATGTAACGGGAACCAGATCCTGCGACCAGACCCGCTAAAGTCCTCAGCTAGTCTGAACGAAGACCTATAGTTGCGAGGGAAGAATCCCTACAAGATCTAGGGACTGGGAGAAAAGGTGGACACCTCCTAACAGAAATTGTAGCAGGGAAAATTAAACAGAAAACAAATTACTACGAGATCCTAAGATTAAGCAAAACTGACAGAGTAAGGCACCTAAGCACCCGGCTAGCTTAAGAGTAGATAATACAATGAAGTCCAGCAAAGCCCGAAGGGCGGAGCCAGACTAAATAGGGAAAAAAGGTCATGTGACCAGCAAACTGAAACAAAATCTAACAAGAGGGTTCTAACAGTACCCTCCCTTCTAAGAGGATCCTCCGGATCCCCTAGGACTTAGGCTTATCCGGAAACCTCTTGTGAAACGCTCTGACAAGTCTAGACGCAGAAACATCATCCGCCCTCACCCATGAGTTATCCTCGGGTCCATAACCCTTCCAAGCGACGAGGTACTGCAAACCCCCTCTATACCGTCTAGAATTTAGGATGCGGGAAATCTCATATTGCCCGTCCTCCACCACCAGGGGAACAGTGGCCGAGACGTCTCCATCTGAGACCTCAGCTTTTTTCAAGAGAGAAACATGAAACACCGGATTAATCTTCCAGGAGGTGGGAAGCTCCAACTTAACAGCAGATTGGTTAATAACCTGAAGCACCTTAAAGGGCCCTACAAACTTGGGACCCAATTTCTTAGACGGAATCCTCAAGCGCAGATTCTTAGAGGACAACCAGACCATGTCACCAATAGCAAACAAAACCTCTTGTCGTTTTATATCAAAATACACTTTGGATCTTTTGTTAGCCTCCTGAAGATTACCACGCACATCAGTCCAAACTCTCTCCAACACACCAGAAAAATTCTCCTCTTCAGGTACAGCCGATCCCAACTTGGAAAATGACCCAAAAGACGGATGTCTCCCAGTACAACAAAAAAAAAGGCGAACAACCAGCAGAAGTGGATGTATGATTGTTAAGAGCAAACTCAGCAAGTGGCAGAAACTCAGACCACCCCTCTTGATTATCAGTCACAAAACAACGCAAGAACTGCTCAACATCCTGGTTTTTCCTTTCTGTCTGGCCATTAGACTCAGGATGATATCCGGATGAAAACGACAAATGAACTCCCAACCTGTCACAAAAGGAGCGCCAAAAACGAGCCACAAACTGAGGTCCCCTATCAGAAACAATGTCAGTAGGAACACCATGTAGTCTGACTATTTCCTTGACAAAGGCCTTAGCGAGAGTCTTAGCGCAGGGCAATTTGATGAAAGGAACCAAGTGACACATCTTGCTAAAACGGTCCACGACCACCCAGATGACAGTGAAACCCTCAGAGGGGGGAAGGTCAGTAATAAAGTCCATAGCCAAATGTGTCCAAGGTGCACTAGGGACCTCCAGAGAGCAAAGCAATCCTGCAGCAGGAGTATGAGAAGACTTAGATCTAGCACACACAGTGCATTGACGCACCCACTTAATGACTTCCTTCTGCCATCCAGGCCACCAAAAGCTGCGACCCACAAGTCTCTTGGTCTCAGAGATTCCAGGATGACCTGCCAACCGAGAGTCATGACATTCAACAAACAAATCTCTCCTCAGGGTACCAGGCACAAACAACCTCCCATGCGGCGTGTTAGATGGGGCATTCTCCTGTGCTTTAAGAATCTCATCTTCCAACACGGAGTCCAAAACCGCAATAACAACCCCCTCTTGCAAAATGTTTTCCTCCTCCTCAGTACCCACCATAGGAGAAAAGCTGCGAGACAAAGCATCAGCTTTAACATTTTTAGTACCTGGGATGTAAGTAACGGTAAAATTAAAGCGTGAGAAAAACAGTGCCCACCTAGCCTGACGGGCATTCAAGCGTTTGGCAGCATCAAGGTAGATCAGATTTTTATGATCGGTGAAGACTTGAACGGGAAATTCCGCTCCCTCCAAAAAATGACGCCAGTGTTCAAATGCGAGTTTAATTGCCAACAATTCCCGATTACCGATATCATAATTTAGTTCAGACTCAGAAAATTTCTTTGAAAAAAAAGCACAGGGATGTACTCCATCAGTCTTTTCCTGTGACAACACCGCGCCGACCCCCACAGAAGAAGCATCAACCTCAACCAAAAATGGTTTAGTCACATCAGGCTGCGTAAGGATGGGAGCAGAGCTGAACCTCTCCTTTAGCAACACAAAAGCCTCAATGGCCTCAGTAGTCCACTGAACCGCATCAGCACCTTTCCTAGTGAGATCGGTCAGAGGTTTGGCAATCACAGAAAATTTTTTTATGAATTTTCTATAATAATTGGCGAACCCCAAAAACCTCTGTATTGATTTCACACCAATAGGTCTAGGCCAATCCTGCACAGCTTGCACTTTCACAGGGTCCATCTCAAAACCTTCACTGGAGACAATGTAGCCCAAAAAACTAAGTCTCTGTACAGCGAACTCACATTTTTCTAGTTTGACAAAAAGTGAATTATCACTCAGTAACTGTAATACTTCACGCACACTCCTCCAATGAGACTCCAAATCCGGTGAATAAATCAAAATGTCATCCAAATACACAACCACACTTCTGCCGATCAAAGGTCTAAGGATGTCATTAATAAGATTCTGAAAAAATGCCGGAGCACTGGAAAGTCCAAAAGGCATGACCAGATTCTCAAAATGACCCAGTGGAGTGTTAAACGCAGTCTTCCATTCATCCCCCTCCTTCATGCGCAACAAATTGTATGCCCCTCGAAGATCAATTTTCGAGAACCACTTGGCCCCCACTAACTGATTAAACAAATCAGGAATCAATGGCAGGGGGTAAGGATTGCGTACAGTAATCTTATTAATCTCACGAAAGTCTAGACAAGGCCGTAAACCGCTGTCCTTTTTTTTAACAAAAAAAAATCCAACCGCCACAGGAGATTTGGAAGGCCTAATGTGACCGGCGGCCAAGCTTGTCTGTATGTATTCCTCCAAAGCCTTTCTCTCAGGAATAGTCAAATTAAATAAACGACTTTTAGGAAGAGTCGCTCCAGGGACAAATTCAATTGCACAATCATATTCTCTATGAGGAGGCAATACCTGCGATTCCTTATCAGAAAAAACTTTCCAAAAATCCTGAATAGGTACCGGTAACTCCCCCTTAACTACAGCAGCAATACGCCCGTTACAACACTTGTCATAACACTTAGGACTCCAGGACTTAATTTCATTGGTAGACCAATCCAGTACCGGATTGTGCAATTTTAACCAGGTAACCCCAAAATCCCCGGGAGAGGGCAAATTATTCAAAACTACCAAATCCAAATTCTCTTGATGAACACCATTAATAGTAAGAGGAAATTCACAGATATGGTGAGTAACATTTTTCAAGGGAGAGCCATCCACAGACACCACATTAATAGGAGAAGACAGAAGTTTGGGTTTTAATTTTAGTTTTTCCAAAAATTTCCCATCAATCACATTGAGAGTTGAACCACAATCCACAAATACCCGAAACTCCATTAACTCCTCCTCAACACCAGTGGTAGCAGAAAGAAAGACACCTTTATTGTTTAAACAAGCTATGCGGGCGACACTGACCTCATTTTTTTTTTCTCTTTATTTATTCGAAGCGCACAGTTCTTAATGAAATGCTCGGATTTACCACAGTAGAAACACAAACCTTGAGCAAATCTGCGTTCTTTTTCCCGAGAGTGAGGTGCCATTGCTCCAATTTCCATCGGCTCTGCAATGTCAGTACATTCCTTCTCCAAACCTGGAGCTGACAAAGCAGACTTACTCTCATTAACCCTTGCACGCAGTCTCCTATCCACCCGTATGGCCAATTGCATAGCCTCTTGCAAGTTACCAGGTATAGGATAAGCAATCAGCAAATCTTTAACCCTTTCACTTAATCCTGCAAGAAATAAACTTTTCAAAGCTGAATCGTTCCAGCCCACCTGGGTGGACCACCTACGGAAGTGAGTACAATATTTTTCCACATTACCCGATCCCTGTCTCAAACGTCTCAACTCTGTCTCAGCTGATGAAACACGATCCTGATCGTCATACAACAACCCCAAAGCAGAAAAAAAAACATCCACTGATCCAAAGCATGGATCACTAGTCTGCAGAGAAAAGGCCCAGTCCTGAGGTTCTTTGCGCCAAAGTGACATTATAAACCCTATGCGCTGTGATTCATCACCAGAGGATCTGGGTCTCAAACGAAAATACAACAAGCAAGCATTTTTAAAAGAAAAAAAATCTTGTTGTTCACCAAAAAATAAATCAGGCAAACGTACCTTTGGCTCCACGAAATGTGCTCCAGAACAACTACTCACGTGTTGCTGGATTTCAGCCACCTCCAGAGAGAGACCCTGCAGGCGTTCAGCCAAATCCCAAACCGACACCATGATGAAAACAGAAAATCTTTCCTTAGAGATTTTTTTTTTTTTTTTCTTTTATTTCTTGGCTGAACTTACTGTTAAGTACTGCTACAAGCACTAAGGAAACACGGATTTTGGTAAGAACTTACCTGTAAAATCCTTTTCAGCGAAGAAGGAAGGGAGACACAGTCATTACTAGTGGGTAGGCGGAGCCCACATAGGATAGCACACCTCAGATTAAAAAGTGTTGGCCGGCCCCTCCAGCTATATAGGGCTCCTCCTACTCCAGCTCTCCAGTCGTACCCAAGCTTAAGGAAGAGCAAATATCACCAGCGTAGCAACATAACCCCTTCTGAAGGACTTCAGAGAAAAAACAAGAAGACAGGTTATGCATATAGCCGAAACAACCACACAGTCCAGGTACTACTCACTGAACCTGACCACTGCGATGAGCTGGCAATGCTGGAACACAGCCTTAGCGCGCCGACCTCAGCCCAGATAATCGCTATCAGAGAAGGGTCACGCAGCATCTGAAAACACAACAACACACTTCTGCCATGGGAGGGAGCTGTGTCTCCCTTCCTTCTTCGCTGAAAAGGATTTTACAGGTAAGTTCTTACCAAAATCCGTGTTTCAGCTGCAGATGAAGGAAGGGAGACACAGTCATTACTAGTGGGACGTCCCAAAGCAGTCCAAAAATAAGGGTGGGCAAAAAACCGAAAAAGGCAGATACCCAACAACCTAGATAAATGCGCAAATAGCGCTAACTATAAGTTCCCAAGAACTTTTAAACTACAGCCGCCTGCAGGACCCTACGTCCTAAGGCCGCATCAGCGGAAGCACTAACATCCACCTTATAAAATTTCGTAAATGTGTGGACGGAACGCCAGGTCGCCGCCCAGCAGAGCTGAGCTGCCGAGGCTCCTTGATGGAAAGCCCACGATGAACCCACAGCCCTTGTGGAGTGAGCTCGAATCTTAATCGGGCAAGGTTCGCCCTTAAGTCGGTAAGCCTCTAAAATGGCCGACCGAATCCAACGAGCTATAGAATCCTTGGAAGCTCGTTGCCCACGTCGACAACCTGCTGGAATCACAAACAGAGAATCCGACTTCCGAAAATTTTGAGTAATGGACAAATAGAACTTTAAAGCCCGCACCAAATCCAATGTGTGCAAGGCTTGTTCTTTCGCATTCCTTGGCTCCGGACAGAGCGAGGGCAACACAATATCCTGGTTAACATGAAACTGCGATACTACTTTAGGTAGAAAGTCGCCACGTGTGCGAAGCACTACGCGATCTGGGAAAAACTCCAGAAAAGGAGGCGAGCAAGAGAGAGCCGCCAACTCAGAAACCCTTCTCAAAGAAGTGACCGCCACTAAGAAGGCAACCTTCCAAGAAAGCAAAGAAAGGCTAACAGAGTCCATAGGCTCAAAAGGCCCATGTTGAAGAGCCTCCAGGACAAGATTGAGCCGCCAGGGCGACACAGGCGCCTTCCGCGGCGGAAACTGACGAGTTACTCCGCGAAAAAAGGAACGTACGTCCCTATGTGAAGCGATAGCCTTCCGAAATAGCAAGGACAGAGCAGAAACTTGCCCCTTCAAAGTGCTAACTGCCAAACCCCTGTCCAGCCCGTATTGCAAAAAGGCCAACAAATTGGGAATGGAAAAAACTCCTCGGGTTCCTAGAAGAACCCGAACACCATGAAAAGAAGGCTTCCCAAGTCTTATGATAAATTCTAGTGGTAGCCGGACCTCTGGCAGCTCGCAGAGTGGCAATGACTTCGGCTGAAAAACCTTGACGGGTCAAGATTTCGGTCTCAAGAGCGTCAAAGGCAGAGACTTCAGGTCCGGGTGATGAACGGGCCCTTGGGTTAACAGGTCCGGGCGAAGAGGGAGTGGAAGTGGAGGCGCTGCCAGAAGTGACACCAGCGTCGAGAACCATGTCCTCCTTGGCCAATCTGGGGCTATCAATATAGCCGGGACTCTCTCCAGTCTGATTCGACGCAAAACCAGAGGAAGTAAGGATATCGGCGGGAACACATAAATTAGCTCGAAATGGTCCCAAGGAGCCACCAGAGCATCCACCGCCACAGCCTTCGAGTCCTTGTACCTGGACATAAATGTCAGTAACTTGGCATTGAGCCTGGATGCCATCACATCCACTTGGGGAGTTCCCCAACGGGAGCACAGCAGTGCAAAAATTTCCGGATGAAGACTCCATTCTCCGGAATCCATCTTTTTGCGACTCAGGAAGTCCGCTGTGATATTCTGAACTCCTGGAATGTGGATCGCAGAGATGGCTGGTACCCTGGCCTCGGCCCATACCAGGATTCGAGACACTTCCATCATGAGCCTGAAGCTCCTCGTTCCACCTTGATGGTTGATATACGCGACCGCCGTCGCGTTGTCTGTCTGTACTCGGACTGGTAGACCGCTTAAAGGGACCGTCCAGTGTTGGAGACAAAGGAAAATTGCCCTCAATTCCAGGATGTTGATCGGCAGGACAGACTCTTCCAATGACCATACCCCCTGAATCCAAAGACCATTCCAGACGCCCCCCCAGCCCGTCAGGCTGGCATCGGTGGTTATGATCGACCACTTTGGAGGAAGGAAAGACTTCCCCAGGGATAACGCTTCCGGACGTAACCACCATTCTAGCGACTCTCTCACCCTGTGGGAGATGATGACACTGTAATCCAGTGAAAACCGTGATCGATCCCAACGGTTCAAGATGAGCATTTGGAGAGCCCTGGAATGAAATTGGGCAAACGGAATTGCTTCCATTGACGCCACCATCAAACCCAGAAGGCGCATACACCTTCGAAGGGACATTGCTGTCGCAGACTTCATACCCTGCACATGGTGAAGAAGACTCGCTTGCTTGTCTGAGGGCAGAGACACCACTGCTCGTACTGTGTCGAACTGCATTCCCAAAAAAAGGATTGACTGCGATGGTTCCAGGGATGATTTCTCCCAATTGATCAGCCACCCGAAGTCCTCCAGGAGCTGAAGGGATAAATCGCGAGCCGTCACCGCCTCCTCCTTTGAGGACGCCACAATCAAAAGGTCGTCCAGATAGGGAAGAATCGTAATCCCCTGTCTTCGCAGAATCGCCATGAGAGGAGCCGGAATTTTTGTAAAAACTCTGGGTGCTGAGGCCAGACCGAATGGCAGGGCCACAAACTGGTAATGGTCCTGACCTATGGCAAAAAGCAGGAAGCGTTGGTGGGCCCTTCCGATGGGGACATGCAAATAGGCGTCGCGAATGTCGATTGACACCAGAAAATCGTTCTGTGACAAGGCCGCCACAACGGAGCGAAGTGATTCCATGCGGAATTTCTGGGTGCGGACATGCCGATTTAATCTTTTGAGATCCAGAATGGGACGAAATTTGTCCTCCTTTTTGGGGACTACAAAGAGGTTGGAATAAAAACCTCTTCTTTGGTCCTCCGGTGGAACTGGTACCACCACACCCTTCTGTAGAAGGGAATCGACCTCCCGTAGTAGAGCGGCAATTAGCCCGGGCTCTGACGGAATGCGGGATAGGCAAAAACTGTCTGGGGGTCGAGAAAAACTCTATGAAGTAGCCTGCCGACACAACCCGCGTCACCCAGGTGTCCGACACGCGGGAAGCCCAAGTCGGCTTGAATTGGAGCAGGCGACCTCCCACTCGAGAGCCCTCGAGTGAGACCCTGGCGTCAGTCCGTTTTAGCGGGGACCCTGGCGTCAGTCCGTTTTAGCGGGCTTTTTGTCAGCTTCCCGCTTGTCTTGGCGGAAGCTCTGTTTCCAGGGAGTGCGGGATTTCTGAGCGCTCTTTTTTCCCGAAAAAGAGGGACGACCCGATCCCCAAGAGGGCTGACCAAACCGTCCCCTGGACCGAAAGGACCGCCGACTACCACCGGCACTAGGCCTGCCAGACGCAGAAGCCACAGCTCTTCGTTGCGGTAAAGCCGTTTCTTTTGCCTTTGCTTTGGCAATCAGCTCCGTGAGGCCAGATCCAAATAGGTGACCACCTTTGTAAGCTAAGGAAAGCAAACCTTGCTTGGAAACCGCGTCTCCGGTCCACTGTCTAAGCCACAGAGCTCTCCTGACTGTGATCGCCGAGGATTGTGCTCTGGACAGCATGGAGGCAGTATCCAAACCTGCATCACTGCCATATCGAGCTGCATTCTCCAATGACTTGAAAAGCCCCTCTACCTCAGATAGTGGGGATCCATCTTGCCACGCCGTCCGTAGACGGTCTAACCAGCTCAAGGAGGCTTTACAAGCACACATGGATCCTAGCACAGCTCTGAATCCATGACCCGCGGCCTCGTAGATGGATTTCGCCGCCATCTCCGTTTTTCTGTCCAGCGGATCCTGCAGACTCGCCTTCCCTTTAACAGGAAGTAATGAGGATTTGCTAAGCTGGGATAAAGGGACATCCACTTCAGGAGAAGGAATCCAATTAGTAATCAACTCCGTAGTACACGGATACAGCGTCTCGAAAAACCGTGTCCCCTGAAAACGTTTACCTGGACACAGACGTTCCTTCTCCACTGCCTCATTAAGCTCATCCAGAGATGGTAAGGCTGATCGCGACCTATGCGGCTCCTGAAACATCCGGGCCGACTTACCAGGACGTCTAGTTACCTCCTCTGGTAACTGTACCGCCTCCCTCATGGCTCCAATAAAAGCCTCCGTACGGCTCAAAAGAGAGGCAGATTGAGCCTGCCGATCCTCCTCTTTATCCGAATCGGATATCTCACCATCTGAGCTTGGAGGGGAACCCTCCATATCAGAAATCTCTGAGTCGCTACGCGAGAAAGATGGCACCGGCCTGTGTCGCTTCCTGCCATGAGAGGATCTAGCTGACACCCAATAACCTAGAAGGTCAGACAGGCCATCAATAGAACGAGCGAGGGCACCCATTTTGGCGTCCCTGTAACCTCCGACTGCTGCGCTTGACGCCGTCGAGGTCTGCGTGTCAGATACGCGAGGCTGATCCTGTAGCGGATCTGGGAGACGGTCCGCTCCTGGACCCTGATCCAACATGCCCTCACACAGTATATGACAGGTAAAAACCTGACAGCACCAGAACAGTGTGGATTTCAAAGGCAAAAATGAACGCTGAAGGGTTAAGCTTCTTAAATAGAGAGCTACCCCAGCTGTCTCCCAAAAAAGGGTTAACCACCAAAGAATGGGTTAATGTTGCAGACTCTCCACAACCCTTATTTAATGAAAAGGGTGTGCGAGCCGCAGGTGCCTCTTATGAGGTAACAGCTGCAGGACAGTGTTCAAAAGTATGCCACATAAAACAAGAACGCCAACGAGATCGCTAACATATTGCGCTGAATTGTATATCGCAATACCAAAGTCGCTAAAGAGATCGCTAACCACTTATGCGTCGTCAAAGAGACCGCCCACCGTGGAAGCTACTAGCGACATAAAAAAAAAAAAAAGATCACAAAAAAATGATCGCAAAACTATGCGTCGTTATTGTGATCGCAGCGGGAGCGTTCTGTGTGACTATACCTTGTCCTGCGCTGAGGGGGTCAAGCTTCTGCCCTGACAGGTAGAGGCGACTCATCCAGCTGGCCGTGGTGTAGTGTCTCCTTTCGGTCGGTCGGGGAGAGCGGAGAGTGAGGAGCCCGAGGAGGCTGTCAGTAATGGCCGCCGCGCTAGAGAGATCTAAACCGGAAGAAAAAGGGCAGGAAAAGGCACGCGCTCAGAGCGCTTCCTGCCTATGAAAAAATGGGAGAGCGCGAAGCCACGCCCCCCGCCGGTTTCAAAAAAAGCGCGCGACTCACTCCGCTCTCTGCTCCCATGTCCTGCAGGCAATCCACCTGCGGACAAAAGTACACAATCACCACACATGGATACATGTAGCAGCGGCTGCCGCAGCGGCCGCTAAAGCACTCAAACACATTAACATGTGGAGTACTCACCCAGCTGAGCGCCACAGGGACCCCTCAGAGATTTGTGGCGCTGCCCGTAGCTTCCCCCCAGGGCGGGAACGCAGTGACCCCAGAAGCGCGGTTTGCGTCCCCGCCAGGGAAGCAATCCTCATCCCCCAGGGCCGGCAGGGTTCTACAGGGACCACCTTATAGGGTAATACAGATCCGCCAAGGGAGAGGTGGGAGTCCAGCAGCGCTGAGACCTCTAGACCACTTCTGGTGATCCAAGTCTCTGTCCGACTAAAAATAAAAAGTCTTCTGAGGAGCTGCTTCCAACAGCGACTATCCTCTGTGAACCTCAAATTTTAGACTGGAGAGCTGGAGTAGGAGGAGCCCTATATAGCTGGAGGGGCCGGCCAACACTTTTTAATCTGAGGTGTGCTATCCTATGTGGGCTCCGCCTACCCACTAGTAATGACTGTCTCCCTTCCTTCATCTGCAGCTGAAAGATGGGAACTCTGTCCCTACAATAAAACTGAGCTTGATCCCTACGATGTAACGGGGAACCTGATCCTGCGACCAGACCCGCTAAAGTCCTCAGCTAGTCTGAACGAAGACCTATAGTTGCGAGGGAAGAATCCCTACAAGATCTAGGGACTGGGAGAAAAGGTGGACACCTCCTAACAGAAATTGTAGCAGGGAAAATTTAACAGAAAACAAATTACTACGAGATCCTAAGATTAAGCAAAACTGACAGAGTAAGGCACCTAAGCACCCGGCTAGCTTAAGAGTAGATAATACAATGAAGTCCAGCAAAGCCAGAAGGGCGGAGCCAGACTAAATAGGGAAAAAAAGTCATGTGACCAGCAAACAAACAAAATCTAACAAGAGGGTTCTAACAGGCAAAATGCAATAGGAGGATGGGTGTGTGGAATGCTTTCCACAGGAGTGCAAGTCGCGGCCATATTGATCCTCTATCTACTGATGAAAGCAGAGCTGATCCTGGGAAAGAGAAGCTGTGAAGGTAAATCAATTGTAATTCAGGAACACTGATCACCAACCGATCATTGTATCAAATGAGACTGATGAGGCGTACGTGACCCTTGACCCAATGTCAACAAATGAGGATATATTTTCCCTGTGCACCTGTGCTGCCTCATAAGAACAGCCTGCGAATGGCTCCGAGAGCTCTGGTTCAGGGGAATTGACCAGAATGTAGCCAACTGGTAGATAATTCTTTGCAGAGTTAGAATTATGTTCAAGAGGAAGAATTGTGAGCGAAACCAAATATCTGTATGTGAACATATTTCATGCACCACAATCTCCATTTTGTTCCATTATTTGACTTCTTACACATTTCAACTTTGTTCATTTGATTTATTTGTCTTTATTCTCACTTCTGCTAATAAATATCTGAACCTTTGCTCTAATTCAGCCACCTGGAACAACTAACCACAGCATTACGCAAGTAGACATGCCGAAGGAGAACCTACTATATCCAAAAATATATTACAGGGAAGCTTCTTGGCATTGTTGATAAATCACTAAATATGGATATAATATGGAATATACACTTTGATTGGTTTATGTTTAATGTTGGCTGGTTTATATTCTAGGTCTTGTTAAACTCATATTGGTCATTTTCACACCTACTCTTACGATAAAGGAGGTACCACAGGTTTGGCCCCCAGAAAAAGACTTTAAATGTACACACTGTACGTCCATGTATTTTGTTTCCCCGGCCGGACACTCCCTAACACCTAAGGGAGATAACTAACTCTTTTAGTTCGGAATTCACAGACAACATGCTGCAGCGGGCTTCATAAAAATACCATTTCTGGAACCCACCGTAGTTCGGCAGCAACAATAGCAAAGTCATTTTTAAAGGTCGGGTGCTTGAAACGCCAGGCTATAAATGGTAATTACTAATATACAAATTAATCTAAAAAACCCCACAAGACTCTAAATTTGACTGCCACGGTTGTCACCCTTCGTTGTCCATTGTATTCTAGTCAGTGCCATTTCCTGTCCGCACAGATCTCTCTCGCAGTAATAACACACATTGCTCTCACATGACTTACCAATGTGTGTTTTCTGGTCACATTCACAATATCCATTTAGCATGAGTGACTTCCTATTAAAGAGATCTCTGTGTATATTAGGTCATACCGCCATACACAGAACAGCTGCCGACTGTCTCATAAATCGGAATGTATGTACGGGGATGACGCCTGGGTCACTCAGACCCGCTTCTGTCTCTGCCTTATATAAGTTCTCCTGGCATTGTGCCAAAATAAACTAAAATATAGGAGTGTTAACAAATGACCAAAAAAATAAAAATAATGATGGTCTTGAGGAATGTTCATGTCGTCATCATCTGCTCATCTCAATATAAATATTAGCACTAGTAATGCCGGAGCTCTGGGCTAATGATAACAAGGAAATGCTGGAGCTCTGGGCTAATGATGTGTCTGAAGAAGTAGACCGTCTTTCTGGAAGGCTCCTGGCTCTCACTATACGATGTGCTCACATATGTGTTACTTTAACATCTCAGACATGTTCAGATGCAGCATGAATGAGAAAACCATTAGCATGCTGGAATTTCAAGCTTAGTAGATAAGGGGGTCTCAGACTGTTTATGCAATGTACGGCATAGTCCACGTCCTAGTCTTGGTGATATGAAACAACATATAGAGTTATTTGAATAGTGAAGATAGCTATAGTTTAATCACAGATGTTCACAGTCTCCATTTGTTAATCTCTGTTAGTGAGAAACGGCCATTTTGTATATAAATCCTGGACATTATATTGGCTAATTTTCATTTATGGCACGGGGGGTCTCAAATTCAGCGTCTGTCCTATTTCTGTATGAGGTGTCGGGGTGTACACTGACTGTGGCTTACTTGACTCGGCTGGGACTACCACCCCGGGCTACCTCGTTACAAGGCCACCACTTGGTCTCAGGGTTGCCATGGCGGATTGCCAATGGGCTTTAAAAGGGAGTCCCTATAATAACCATTTATACACCGCTGTGAAACCATTGCAGCACGCTAATATATACAGCTGACCCCTGTTGTTGATACCGTAGTGCCGAGTCTGCTTGTGAGCCAGTACCATCATCACATTGTAGATAAGTGGCATTTTGTGGAAAAGGGTTTGATTAAAATCCTCCTCTCCATATTTAGCAATGCAGGAAAGAAACGCCTCTGATCTGACAAACTGTGCCCGCACCTGATGTCAGGGGCACCAGCACGTTCCTTCTTTGGCGTACGCACTGCAGTTCTAAGGACGTCTCTAGAGCTCCAGGTGTCATATGCTGCTCCTGGACCTCGTGTTTGAGACTCCTGGTCTACACACTCATGAATCAGAGTAATGTAACAATCCGTATGTTTGGTCTGAACAGGGAAAAAAGAAAAACGGCCAATTGACATCCATCCCCTAAACCTTAAAAATGTGTAAAGATTTAAAGTGTTTCTTCAATAATGTAACTCAGGGTCATAGCTCCATTCTTCTTCTGCCTTAACTGCTAATGAGAAGAAATGTGGTGGAGTGTCTGTGCCTATTGCCATACTGAGATGAGGATAAATTAATGGTACTTTTCCAAACCTTGATTCCCCCAACAGCTGAAACAATGAGACGGTGGGGTAGTCCCTTTACATATTAGGCTGTGATTACACAGGAAACTCTATTGGAAATTACTACATTTTTGAGGGCAAAAGATCCCATTATAAGACAATGTGGTGACGGCGTTAGGGCTTCTATAATAACATTATGATGCTACTGCAGAGAGGATGTCGACCAAATCTTTTTCCTTAGGCGTCCGCTAACTCCTCATTCCTTTTAATCAGACTGGGAGAAAAGTATTAATATAATTAATCATTTTCTCCTGCATACCATATTATTGCTATATACTGTATATAAATAAGTTAAAAAAAATTGAGTATTCTATGTTTTGGCATTCATTACCACTTTGAGACAATGACAAGAAAAATTGGATGGTATTTAATGGGAGACGTAAAGGCTCGAGCGGATTGACATTTAATAGAATTTACTACAGCAGAAGGCATAAATTATAGCACTGATAGCAGATTTAGATTTTAATGGCACATGATTTAGAAGGGACAACATCCCATAAAGTTTCATTGGTTAGAAAACGTCATGTTAGGATCCAATAGCCATTTCTATGAGAGCGATGTTTCCATTCAGTGAAGAATGTCATTATTTATTAGTGCCAGATGTATCAAGAGTAATGGTCTAAAAATTGGTCACTCAGGATTTATTTTTTTTAAAATTGTATTTTAGATGGATGCCACAATTTTCCAGGGCTGTGGAGTCGGTAAGACAAACCTCCAACTCCGTAATTTTCGTTACTCTTGACACCCTAGCACTGGTCACTACTGAGCATGTGCATAAAGTGCAGCACAGATTCATCTCCACAGCACTGGTCACTACTGGGCATGTGCATAAAGTGCAGCTCAGATTCATCTCCACAGCACTGGTCACTACTGGGCATTTACATAAAGTGCAGCACAGATTCAACTCCACAGCACTGGTCACTACTGAGCATTTACATAAAGTGCAGCTCAGATTCATCTCCACAGCACTGGTCACTACTGGGCATGTGCATAAAGTGCAGCACAGATTCAACTCCACAGCACTGGTCACTACTGAGCATGTCCATAAAGTGCAGCTCAGATTCATCTCCACAGCACTGGTCACTACTGAACATGTACATAAAGTGCAGCACAGATTCATCTCAACTAAAAGCCGAGATCCTCAGATCTGTAACAGAACAGACATTTATAGGACATTTCATAACTTTCCCAAATTGTTATGAAAACATTTACATCACATCCTGCAATGTACTACTGAACCCAATGTAATATATATTTTAGGAGTTGGACCATTTTATCCAGAATCCACCTCACCAAAATGGACACGATTCTGACTCCACAGCCCTGCAATTTACCTCAAGTAACTAGACTGATGTGATTTAAACCTGAAGGCCACCGATCTAGTGACGGTAAACCAAAGAAATCGTATTTTCCTGTAAGCAAAATAATTTTAAATTTGGGTAATGCTGATTGCACAGATTTACAATGATTAGAGAGTGACAGAATCTACATCCTGGCAGATTCTTCTGGATGAGTTTCTCTTACAGCCTTGTCTGTGGATATCATCCTGCAGATAGTTCACTAAGGGGCAATTTATCATATGCTCCATTGTGCTGTAATGCGTGATCAATGGGAGATCTACAATACCTGGCATGCCAACACTGGGCACCTCAACTTCCTCACATCAAAAAGTCACAACGGCTGATCGAGTATCATAGGAACTTATGGACAACCGCCATGTATTTATCTGGATTTATTTCATTATCTCTCACAGCTCATAAATAGGAGTTTGGGAGGAAAAGAATAAGTGAGATCTATCAAAACCAGTGCAAGTGATAAATGGAGGACTTTTTCGTAGTCCTCAATTAGATTCCAGCTGTCATTTTGCAAAGGAGCAATGTGATTGCCTCCTATGGGCAACTGAGATTTATCAAAGAAAATTTTAACAAAATGTGTAATATGGCATCATTACTTGGGTTTTCCAGGCACACAAAAAAGGCAAAAAAAAAACCCAGAACAATCTGATTGCCTTTATAATGAGTCCCCCGACCTTCCAGCTACTTTTATTTTCCTTTAGTTCCTCCTTCAGCCTTATTGGTTTACCTACTGAATTATCCCTCTGTGCCTGTAGACTACATTTCCTAGGATACAGTGCTCTCTGACTTCTGACTGCCACAGCTTCAGTGTCTGCCCACACCACCTTCAAACCATCATCTAGAGACTCCTATACAGTCTCAAGAAGGATACATTTCTGTACTGTACTTTGTATGGATGGCAGCAGGAAGGAGCTGGATGTCATCAGCACATGTGACTGCTCATAAAGCAGAATTTATCATGTAAATAATTAACTTCATTTCTCAAGAGTTTTGAATGTTTTAATAATGTGTTTACCTGAAAAACTCCTTTAAAAAAATTATTAAAAAAAATTAATCCAGCATTGCATGGCACAAAATAGGTTTATTAATTGGAAACCAAGGAAATGGAAGGACTGGATAAGTGTTTGTTATCTAGAATGGTTTCCCTTTTTGTATTCTATACTCTGGTAGGGTATTCAATTTCTGTATTTCTGCAATTCAGCTATCAGCCGGTAGTGGACACAATGATACTGGGAGAAGCTGGGAAGCATTAACAGTAGAGTAGATATGGCATGAAGCTCCTTTCTATCCTACTACGGGGAGATAAGCTAAAAACAGACAGCTATTGTTCTGGGGCCCGATCAGTTTCAGGCCAAACTGCCTTTGTGTAGATTGGGCAGACTAGGCGCTCTTCTCACTGTAGCTGTGATTAGAAGTGTGTCTGCAGGAGGTTGTGTGAGCTTTGTGCCCTGAGGTTCTCCACCGGTATCACATTAACACATGAGATGTAAATCCAACTAACAGTGAGACTTTAAGGAGACGGCATACATATCACACAGTAGCTCCAGCGGTTCAAGTGGCCAAAGAGCGACACTTAGAAGTGTAATCAGAGAGGACCTTTTCTCTGTGATATATTGGATACAGATACACAATGGTGGACCCTTACCATGTTTTTCCCACATCACCCACTGGTTGCCAATTGTGAAACAGAAAAAAAAAAAACTGGTCATGGCAAAATAAAGAGGTTAGTAACTGGTGCGCAAAGATATGAATCCAGTTTTGACCCGATTTGTGGATCAATATCAGCCATTCAAGTTGGTCTGTGATACATCAGTGTTGTCTGTTTTTCAACAAACTTTTTTTTCTCATTCACATGCGAGAAAAAGATTACACAACAATGGTAAAAAGCGACATGGACCAAATACAAATGAAAAGCATATAAAGCATCCCAATGATCGGACTTTTTTTTGTACTTAAACGATCCTTCTTGGAAATTGCAAATTCTATACTAGACCTGAATGATTGGATATCATGTTAGTATTTCAATAGAAAAAAAAAAATAGATTTATACAAATAAAAACCATATTCGGACATTTTGAGGCGTGGAATTCCAGAGGATGGGGGATATTCGGGAGAAATCTTGGAGGCGGTTGTGTGAGGAACGAATAAGTATGGAGGATAGTAGGATGTCTTGGGAGGATCGAAGATTACGTGAAGGAAGATATTGGGAGATTAGTTCAGCGATATAGGGAGGGGACAGGTTGTTGATAGCTTTGTAGGTCAGTGCTAGTATTTTGAACTGGATTCGTTGGGGAATTAGGAGCCAGTGGAGGGATTTGCAGAGGGGAGAAACAGGGGAGTAGCGAGGAGAGAAGTGGATTAGTCGGGCAGCAGAGTTGAGGACAGACTGGAGTGGTGCAATAGAGTTGACAGGGAGGCCACAGAGGAGGGTGTTGC
>JARQOD010000002.1:561500950-561567807 GCA_033576555.1 Oophaga sylvatica | reverse complement strand
GTAACTGTAATATATCTCTCATGGCTTCAATTAATGCCTCCGTACGCTTCGCCATAGAGGAACGCCCCTGCGGCTCGTCCGCATCTGATTCGGATATTTCTCCATCCGAATTTAAAGGGGAACTCTGCCCAATATCAGATACGTCTGACTCGCTCCGTGTAGAGGCCGGTAACGGCCTGCGTCGCTTCCTCTGAGAGGAATTAGCAGACACATATTGACCTAAAAGGTCAGACAAGTTGTTGATCGATCGAGCGATATCATCCAATTTTTCACCGCTGTCGACCGCAGCGCTAGACGCTGTGGAGGTCTGCGTATCTGATTGCCGCAATGGCACTGGGACGTGGTCCGCGGCATCTGAACTCTGTTCAGACATGTCTCACCTGTATGAGCAGGTCAAAGCGGTAATACCAGCAAAAACTATGCGTTTTTTTTTTTTATACGCTGAAGGGTTAACGCTCCACCAGGCAGGGTTACCCCAGCGGTATTCAGTCAAAAAATTTAGCTGGTAGAAATAACCCTCAGAGGGGTTAATATTGCAAACTCACCACAATATATATGTTTGTGAGCCCCAGCCAATTTTATGTCTCTAATGAGACTGCAGCTGCAGGATAGCGATCGCTGCGCTGCGGGGTGAGGAATCAGCACTCACCCAGCTGGCCGTGGTGTCTTATGAGGAGAGGAGCGGTCTGAGGAGCCCAGGAGCCTGTGTAATGGCCGCCACAGTGAGGGAGTCGCAGGAGAAACGCCAGAGCGCGCGTCTTCCTGCTCAGACCGGGAAAAGTTAGGCCACGCCCCCTGCTAGCTCAAATAATGAGCGCGAACTCCCCCGCTCCTGCTCCCTCTCTGTCCTGCAGGTATCTGCCTGCGGACAAAAGATCACCACATCTACTTGTAACAGCGCTGTCACCGCAGGCTGAAGCACTCACACATTATTATAATAAAAATTGTGTGGAGTACTCACCAGCTTAGCGCCACAGGGACCCTCAGGGGTTTCTGGCGCTATGCCCATGCTTCCCCCCAGGGCGGGAAGCGCAGTGACCCCAGTGTGTGGTTTGCGCCCCCGCCAGGGAAAACTCTCCTCATCCCCCAGGGCCGGCAAGGATTCTGCAGGGACCATTATGTAGTTACAGATCCGCCAAGGGAGAGGCTGGTGAAATACACTGATAAACATGTAATAGCGCTGTCACCGCAGCGCTGAAGCATACTGATATACATGTAATAGCGCTGCCATCAGACGCTAAAGCACTCACACATTAATAATAAAATTTTGTGTGGAGTACTCACCAGCCAAAGCGCCACAGGGACCCTCAGGGGTTTCTGGCGCTGTGCCCATGCTTCCCCCCAGGGCGAGGAACGCAGTGACCGCACGTGTGGTTTGCGTCCCGCCAGGGAAGCTCTCCTCATCCCCCAGGGCCGGCAAGGATTCTGCAGGGACTTTGAGTAAATACAGATCGCCAAGGGAGAGGTTGGGGTACAGCAGCGCTGGTACCCCTGAGACCTCTAGACCAACTGGTGATCCAAGTCTCCTGTCCGAATATAAAATAATAAAATCTTCTGAGGAGCTGCATTAGCAGCGACCATCCTCTGGACCTCAAATCTTAGACTGGAGCCCGAGCTGGAGGGGCCAGCCAGTCAGCACTCTTTTGATCTGAGGTAACATCCTGATCTGGGGCTCCGCCTACCCATCAGTAATGAATACTGTGGCTCTCTTCCTTCCATCTGCAGCTGAAATGATTATTGCGGAAATATTTAACAATTTCTACAACATGTTCCTTGACACCCGAAATAATATGCAGGTCTTTTGCCAAAAGATGCAACAAATGGCAGAACAACCGTATGTAATGACATTTGTGTCATCCTCATGTGCCAGTTCCGCTCGCATTTTTGCCACATTGCTTGCGTTATCAGTAACTAAGCTCCTTACTTTACATCCAAACTGTTCTTGGCATTGGTGAATTGAGTTCTTAGCAATTTCAAGTAAATATTCAGCAGTATGTGAATTTCCAGATGTGTCGATTGTGTCTGTAAGGTAAGTTTCACCATCTTCTGTTGTGACACAAGTGCAAATTATGGGGTCGTTGTGGATGTTGCTCCAACCATCCAAGCTCATGTTAACAACTTTGTCTTTCAAATATTTTGTACAAGCCGCTCTTTCTTTGTCGTATACAGCCTGAAGATGTTTTCCTGAGATATCAAATCTACTTGGTGGTTTGTAGCCTGGTCTTATTCCTTCGATCATTTGTACAAACAATGGGTGTTCAACTAGTCGGAAAGAATTGGTTGCAAATATGAATTTAGCAATTAATTCATCAAAATGTTCTTTCTGGCTTGTCGTAGTCTTTAAGAGGAATTTTTCTACACTTTGCACACAAAGTTTTTTGTTGGGCTGCTTTGTTGAAGTTGTACCCAGATATTGATTGTCACGTGCAGCACAAGCCATATTTGACCCTGAAAGCACAGTAATTAAAAATATAATTCGACTGCGTATTTGAAGAAATATAACGAAAATATTTTGAAACAAACTTTTTGAACAATGTAATGGTCCTCGTCCTATAAGGGCTGTCTCAAAAGTTATGCTACTCAAGTTTCCGGTGAAGTTGCTGTAATACTAGTAATATCAGAGCAACTGAAAAAAATTATGTCACAAAAGTTTTAAAAATGTTTTTTTTAAAAAAATGGTCAATTTGGCAGACTTCAAAAGTGAATTGTAGCCTACAATAAAAAAAAAAATAGGCGTATACACACTCTTATTTTTACTTAACGTTAATCTTCTGTGAAATATTGCCTTAACATAAATTTAAATTCTATACTCCAGAACTAGTGCTAGAAATTTTTCTTTTCATAGACTTTAACCATCCCAGTAAAACGTCTGTTAAAATAGGTTGTAATTGCCAGACTTACCACTAGTGCTAGGGTCCTGGTGCATAAGAAGCTGTGGGGGTTCATTGACATTAGTTGTATCACTATCAACATCTTCATTTCCCTTCTGGTTGCAGTTTTCATAATGTGATTTCAAACGGCAAACAAGTCCTTGGATATCCTTTTGACAGTATTTGCACTTTGCTCTCCCACCTTACTTTCCAAGCTCTGCTGGCATCTCAACAAAATGAACCCAAATAGGGTCTCTCTTACGACCTGCCATGGCTCACGCAGATCACTTCTGAAGTTTGATTGTTACTACAGCCAAGTACTGCTGACTGACTATCCAACAAGTTTGGGCATGTCAACTGAATGGAAAAAGAAACTGAAACCAAGCTACAGAAAGTGAAACCAAGCTAGAAGTGTGGAGTTAATTGAACAATGATTGAAAGTTTTAGATTTTAATCGTGATTTATATTAAAAAAATCTTTTGATTTAAATCAGTGATTTAAATCATGATTAAAATCACGATTTAAATCGATCTGATTTAAATAGAAAAAAATCATTTGATTTAAATCGTTGATTTAAATCGGCGTGATTTAAATCAATCCAGCCTGAGCTGAAATGACAGATTGTGCCAGATTCATGCCGCTCGTAGTTTCAGCAGCATGAATGACAAGTGGTTCACTTTAAAGCGACTGATCAGACAAAAAATTTAAAACTGATATGCAAGTCAGTACCTCTATGTTACCGAGAGCTTACTGCATGCCTTTTAATTTTTTGCTCTGATCTGTGACTACAGATAAATCTTCTTAACACCTTGCCCCAGCAGGCAGCTTTCTCTCCGCTGGTATGTATAAAAACAAAGTTATCAGATCACCAGAGGGCAGTGCATGGAGGGTCAGCATCAACTATAGCAAGGACAGAAAAGTATTTTATAACCAAAGAAGAAAAAAATGCAGCAAGCAGTCCAGTAAGTGATAAATCCCTGGAGTCAGCATCTCCTATAACATACGCCGCTTTCCTCACATGGGGTAGCAAAAACCTGTTAAATTCTCTTTAAAAACTTTTTCCATTGCCCCTAACCCCTCCCTAAACACAAGCTTGCTCATATGCATTCATCTAGAGATCAAGGTTCGCTCTCTCCTCCCAGAACTCCAAGCATTGCAATAGACTTCTGGGTGTTCGGCGTTTAGCACCGGACACTTACCTGACCGTTATGAACACCGACCATTTAAGTTCGGGTTCATTCATCTCTACTCTTAGGCCGGGGATCACACTTGCGAGAAACTCGCACAATTCTCGTGCGAGTCTCTCGCATCAACCGGACCTGCCGCCGTCACTCGGACCGGAGCGTGTGGCTGCATAGAAATACACACAAGGGGCGGAAATGAGAGTGGTTTGATGATCCCGACCTTAATGTAATGAACTGAGCAGGAAATGAATAAAAATGTTACAATCGAACGATGAAAGTTATGATCCAGACAATAGGAGTATGTGGTTCCTTCTGTTTTAATATTAATAAAGGCAAACACTTGTTTTCATATAAACTGTACTGTACATGTGCCAAACCCAGACAAAGTATCCCTTATACAAGATCACAAGCGAACATTGAATATCTAGAAAAGGGAAAGTCAGTACAAAAAAAAAAATGCAATTAATTTTCTCATTGAACGTTGGATACCCTATGTCGGCAAAAAAGATTAAAATAAAATAATTACTTCTGTGAGGGAGGAGAACTTAGGAATCTTCCAATCTCTATCAATCCTTGCTGGTAACATTTACATACAGGGAGGCAGATAAAGTTGGGGATGCTGGTGATTCTATTAGGGTATTATCCAGCTTCAGAGACACCTCCCTATGGGGATATGGGGCACACTGACAAATAGTTGGCATGAAGTCTATTATAGGTGTGTGGAGTGCAGACATCCTTAAAAACACAATGAAGAGTCCGGGAGTTCATTGCCAGTAATGCAGCAGTATAAGAGGTCATGATTTGTAGAACCCACAGCTCTGAATATCCGTTCTCATGTTTCTCTCTGGCTGGACACCCCCAGTAAGTGCCTTTAACAGAAGTGTGCACAGCTTCCACACCAACAAAGATGGAGCTGATGGCGGTTCTAAGACTTAACCTTAAGTGATTCAATCAGTAACACTATCAAAATATTTCAGAATCATGAAGCCAGTGAGGGTCTTCAATGTTACAGTGATTGAGGGTCACATGGGAGCAGCACACGTCCAAGAGGGGAAACGGGATGACACCATACATCCGAATCCTCACTGAATCTCCCACACTGAGAAGAAAACATGTTTGGTCTCTAAAATAGGGGTAAACTTCCAGTTCTCTCTCAACATACAGATCCTATCCCTCTCTGAAATCTGCCCACACTCCCTCTCCTCTACATTTACACCCTCTTATTTCTTTCGCTTGCGCTCCCTGCCATTACTTTCTGGCTCTGGAGCCTGGTGCTTACGATGTCCTCCTCTGGTAAGTGTGTCCTGGAAGGTGTTTGCCGAGGAGGTCTTTAACACACTGCTCAGTTTTTTCTAGGCAGGATATTTGCTGGCTTCCAGGCTCGTAGTAAAGCTCGGCATTTCCAAATACCATTTTGAGATCATTAAGAAATTCCTGCACGGTCTGATAGTTGCCACAGGAACACTTGCTCTGCATGGTCTGGAAGTCCATCGGTGTGGCTACTACTTTCAGATAGGCCTCATCGTCATCGCTATTCACCGGCTCTCTGAATGATACAATTAGAAGGGAATATTAAAAAGGCATGTAATCTAAATTACTAATGTAAGATGTGGCTAAAAGAAAAAAAAAAATTCTACAGGACCAAAGAGAATTGCATTAATTGCACGATCTTAGAAGGTCTTTTATATATATTTTTCCCAATGTGTTTAAGACTACAATTAGGCTTCTATATCACAATAGAATTACATAGGGTGGAAATGCATGCAGGTTTTGATGACCCGCAGGTGGATAAAGCAGGGAAGAAAAAGGTGTCTTCCCTTCCATTTCTCAATTATTCTTAATCCACTTCGGGCTGTGGTTAAAAACTTGCGCCACATATTTAATGCCAACAATTCCAGCATAAAACATTGCTATAAGATTACAGATCGTTTAATTAAAAATGCGTGTAGTTTGTGGCCAGTGAAGCTGCAGTCTCAAGATGGCGGTGGCGCCATGAACAGGTGATGCAAAGGCTGGCAAGTATAAGACCATAGTCAAGGATCTTAAAATTAGTAGCACCACGCCAACACTAAACAAAAAAAAACACAAACAAACAAAACCATGCTGGAGTAGTGCTTTAGAACAGGGCTCCCCAACTACAGTCTTCAAGGCCCACCAACAGGTCATGTTTTCAGGAGTTCCTTTGTATTGCACAGGTGATGCAATTATCTCCTGGACAATACTAAGGAAATCCTGAAAACATGACCTGTTGGTGGGCCTTGAAGACTGTAGTTGGGGAACCCTGCTTTAGAATATTATAGGAATATTCAGAGTTTTGCATCTGTAGCTTTAATGTAAACCAGACATAATGGGAGACTAAAAGATCCTAAATTCTATATTTTTTTAATCTTAACTCCAGAACGAAAGTTTAAATTGTGTATTGCAATCCATGCACTTCTAGATTTTATTTGATTCTCTACAAAGATGCACTGACCTGAAAGGCCAGCTGAACCGATACTTTATGAGCTTACTCAAGATCTCCTCACACTTCTGAAGCTCCTGGTTTTGGCGCCTGGAGGTTGGTTTGCTTTGTCGTATCTGGCAGAGAGAAAAACCATAGTACAATAAGAATATGACCTGGATAAGTAAAAATTCACACTTGCCCCCACACAATACCACAGTCTATACATTAAAAAGCTGTAATGAATAAACAAAGGTAGAAACTTGCTCTAGTATGGGTCGTTACTAGTGATAAGCGAAAGTGCTCGGATAAGACGTTATCCCAGCATGCTGTGGTGCTAACAAAGTGACTTCGGTGGCGAGCACGAAAAATATTTTAGGAGTCCCCGCACCTGCATGTCTCTCGGCTGTTTGACAGTTGCCATACACGTAGGGATTGCCCGTGTTGCGGCTGTCGAACAGCCGTGAGACATGCAGGTGCGGGTATTTGAACATAGTATTCGAAGAACGCCAAAGTCACTCGGTTAGCACCACGCTGCGGATAATCTATCGAGCACTTTCGCTCATCACTAGGTTGAGCATCCGATCCCGAACCGTTCCGATACCTGAAATCCAATGTAAGTCTATGGAACAAAATATCGGATTAAAATGTTCCGATATTGTTCCCATAACTTACATTGGATTCAGTATCGGATCGGTTCGTATCGGAATGCTCAACCTACTCATCACTAGTCGTTCCCATTGTCACAATGCATTCATTATCACAAGCCGCCCACAGGTCTTTACTCCAGGGTTCGACAAACCCGGTCGCCAGTGGCGCCTAGAAAATCATGCCTGGCGCCCGGGCAATTAAAGAGGGGCCATGAGCAGGCGGGGGGGCCCACTCGCCGTCGGGCACCCCGGCGCCCGTTAGCGGTATCAGCACCGCCACTGGGCCCCCCGCTTGCTCAAGGCCCCGGCAGCAGCCGGCGCAATACATACCTCATACATAGGGAGGCAATGATAATGGGAAGGCAATGATGATGATATTAATGGGGAGGCAATGATAATGATGATATTAATGGGGAGGCAATGATGATGATAGGGAGACAATGATGAGGAGGGCAGGCAATGATGATGAGGGGCAATGATGAGGGGAGGAAATGATGATGAGGGGAGGCAATGATGATGATAATGGGCAGGCAAAAATTCTGGCTCCTAAATTTTTGGGCTGGCTCCTAGATTCTGAACAACTTTGTCGACCCCTGCTTTACTCAGCGTCAGGTTGGAGAAAAAGGTTTGGAACTGGCAGAAAGTTAAATGCTAGGCACATCTGTGCTGATAAGAACAAGGGTTGCAGGGACTGGCAGAGTCACCCCTGTAACATTGACTGGCACAGATTAAAATGCTGGTCAAAGACAGAAATAATTTGCTTACTCAAGGTTACTCCATAAAGGAGTTGAAAAATGGGTTTCGATCACTTCTATATAAAAAAAATTGCAGTGTATGATTGCTCATTTCCTCCCCTGTAGCAGTAAGTTCATGTGCCTATACAGCAGATACGAGGCGCTGTACCCTCCACATCTCCTACCAAGTTCATAAGGACCATCCGACAAAGAACTTAAGAAAGCATAGAATTAAAATGTTTTTACATACCACCTCATCTACATCCGCTCCATTCTCCTGTGCAGTGTTCTGTCGTGACGGTCTGACGGACTGATTTTTTGGTGGGCGCCCACGACGTTTTGGGGGAATAGGTTTTTTAGGCTTCGCTTTCGTCGCTTTGTGAGATCTCACTTAAAAAAAAATAAAAAGTAAAAAATAGATTCAATATGGCCACCCAAGTCACTTTAGATACATTTGAAGTAGCAAGAACATTACCACTAATACAAACATCACAGTAGATGGAGCTGAAAGTTTCCATAGAATTACAATTGATCCTTGTAGACAACTGGGAATGGGAGGATAGAAGGAAGGAAAAAAATATATATAACACATTTGTTCCCCACATTATCCCCCTCCTGAATTAATGGCTGTGACACAGCTGCTGCCGGTGAGAGATGAGTAGGCAGCAAAACAAAAAGAGGGCCACACAGCGGGATGTCACAGTTGCCAAGTTAATCATTGAGAACTTAACTGACAGAGTAGGGGCAAACACGTGTCGTGTTACTACCATGGGTCTAAGCAGTGAACTTTAACGTCTCTGCCTCCCGGTAACTGCATTCTCCACAGGGGCGGCTGTCACAAATGCTGATCCTGTTCGATCCCTCTGCTTTCATCTTCATGTCCCACACTCGCATACAAACGTGTCTCTTATAAATGAAACGACGGCCGACAGCATGCCATGCAGGCGCTCCGTGTGTGTGCAGGCCAACAATTCACCATTCTCCAAAAGCCCACAGGATTGCAAAGCTTATTGCTTGGTTTAACTCCTTATCAGCAAGAAAGGAGCACAAGTATTGGTGACAGTCACCCAGAGCATATCCAGGAACACATACAGCCTATGGCTACAGAAGAGCAGATGTGGCAATACATTCTCTGCACTATCTTCATGAAAGTGGGCTCATTCATTCCAGTAACATTTCATTTTCTGGGATATTTTATAAGAAAGACTGAATACATTTCCTCACAAAAACCTGAGTTGCTGATCTCTTACTATGTATGTGAATTTTTTTTACAGTCTATTGCACATTAAACTCCACGTTACTAATCACTTAAGTAAAAAGGACTACATACTAAGGCCTGTAATCAGCAGTATTTATAGCTCCTCAGACCATCAGATCACACAAACCTTTGATCACCTACACAGCAGACAGTCAATCTGAGCAGTGTTCATCCAGAAAATCTTCCAACCTCACAAATCTTTATTGCCCCCTTATGCTTTACTCTGCACGGATCAGTCGCTGATACCACACACTTTCTACCAACTTTGAAACTACACAGCATCAGACAAAAAGCCTAATACAGGACAATATGGTGAAAGCAACTATGATGAAGCAGGCAGAAAAATCATTTCACCAGACAAATGAGTGTTTTGCTCATTCAGTGGGCGATTGTCGGCCTGTTTGCACTGCATGATTCGTGTGAACAAGCGTAGGATATCCAGATAAGCTGCCAGCATTAACCCCTTCATGACCCAGCCTATTTTGACCTTAAAGACCTTGCCATTTTTTGCAATTCTGACCAGTGTCCCTTTATGAGGTAATAACAAAGGAACGCTTCAACGGATCCTAGCGATTCTGAGATTGTTTTTTCGTGACATACTGGGCTTCATGTTAGTGGTAAATTTAGGTCGATAATTTTTGCGTTTATTTGTGAAAAAAATGGAAATTTGGCGAAAATTCTGAAAATTTTGTAATTTTCAAATTTAAAATTTTTATTCTGTTAAACCAGAGAGTTAGTGGCACAAAATAGTTAATAAATAACATTTCCCACATGTCTACTTTACATCAGCACAATTTTGGGAACAACATTTTTTTTTGTTAGGAAGTTATAAGGGTTAAAAGTTGACCAGCGATTTCTCATTTTTACAGCAAAATTTACAAAACCATTTTTTTTTAGGGACCACCTCACATTTGAAGTCACTTTGAGGGTCTATATGGCAGAAAATACCCAAAAGTGACACCTTTATAAAAACTGCACCCCTGAAACTACTCAAAACTACATTCAAGAAGATTATTAACCCTTCAGGTGCTTCACAGGAACTAAAGCAACGTGGAAGGAAAAAATGGACATTTTAATTTTTCCAACAAAAATTTTCTTTCAGAATCAATTTTTTCATTTTTACATGGGCATCAGGATAAAATGGATCCTAAAATTTGTTGGGCAATTTCTCCTGAGTACACAGATACCTCATATGTGGTCATAAACCACTGTATGGGCGCACAGCAGGGCTCAGAAGGGAAGGAGCGCCATTTGACTTTTTGAATGGAAAATATGCTGGAATATTTAGCGGTTGCCATGTCACATTTGGAGAGTCCCTGTGTGCCTAAACATTGGAGCTCCCCCACAAGTGACCCCATTTTGGAAACTAGACCCCCTAAGGAACTTATCTAGATGCATAGTGAGCACTTTGAACCCCCAGGTGCTTCACAAATTGATCCGTAAAAAAAAGAAAGTACTTTTTTTTCACAAAAATTTTCTTTTAGCCTCAGTTTTTTTCATTTTCACATGGGCAACAGTATAAATTGGATCCTAAAATTTGTTGGGCAATTTCTCCTGAGTACACAGATACCTCATATGTGGTCATAAACCACTGTTTGGGCACACGGCAGGGCTCAGAAGGGAAGGTGCGCCATTTGACTTTTTGAATGGAAAATATGCTGGAATATTTAGCGTTGCTATGTCGCATTTTGAGAGTCCCTGTGTGCCTAAACATTGGAGCTCCGCCACAAGTGACCCCATTTTGGAAACTAGACCCCCTAAGGAACTTATCTAGATGCATAGTGAGCACTTTGAACCCCCAGGTGCTTCACAAATTGATCCGTAAATAAAAGTACTTTTTTTTCACAAAAAATTTCTTTTAGCCTCAGTTTTTTTCATGTTCACATGGGCAACAGTATAAATTGGATCCTAAAATTTGTTGGGCAATTTCTCCTGAGTACACAGATACCTCATATGTGGTCATAAACCACTGTTTGGGCGCACGGCAGGGCTCAGAAGGGAAGGAGCGCCATTTGACTTTTTGAATGGAAAATATGCTGGAATATTTAGCGGTTGCCATGTCGCATTTGGAGAGTTCCTGTGTGCCTAAACATTGGAACTCCCCCACAAGTGACCCCATTTTGGAAACTAGACGCCCTAAGGAACTTATCTAGATGCATAGTGAGCACTTTGAACCCCCAGGTGCTTCACAGAAGTTTATAACAAAGAGCCGTGAAAATAAAAAATCATTTTTTTTCCTCAAAAAATGATTTTTTTAGCCCACTATTTTTTATTTTCACAATGGTTACAGGAGAAATTGGACCCCAAAAGTTGTTGTCCAGTTTCTCCTGAGTACGCTAGTACCCCATATGTGGGGGGGAACCACTGTTTGGGCACACGTCAGGGCTCGGAAGGGATGAGGTGACGCTTTGAAATGCCGACTTGATGGAATGGTCTGCGGGCATCTTGATACGTTTGCAGAGCCCCTGATGTGCCTAAACAGTAGAAACTCCCCACAAGTGACCCCATTTTGGAAACTAGACCCCGCAAAGAACTTATCTAGATGTGTGGTGAGCACTTTGAACCCCCAAGGGCTACACAGAAGTTTATAACGCCCGGGCATGAAAATAAAAAAAGAAGGATTTTTGGTACTTACCGTAAAATCTCTTTCTTGGAGTCTTCATTGGGGGACACAGGTTACTATGGGTGTATGGTGCTGTCACTAGGAGGCTGACACTATGCAAATTTGGCAAAAACTGACTCCTCCCCAGCAGTATACACCCACCGACAGGCACAGAGCAACTCAGTTGGTGCAAAAGCAGTAGTAGTAGGAGTACCTATGGTGACCGGAGGCACGGCCTATGTGCCAACCCCAAGGCAACGGTCTGAGGTCTAATGTGGTACGGATTTAGGGGAGGTGCTGTGTCCCCCAATGAAGACTCCAAGAAAGAGATTTTACGGTAAGTACCAAAAATCCTTCTTTATCGCTTCATTGGGGGACACAGGTTACTATGGGACGTCCAAAAGCAGTCCCAAGGGTGGGGATTCTAGGTATATTAGAGAGAGAGAGAGAGAAACTTAGGTCGGTCGGTGGGAAACCGCCGCCTGTAGTATCCTTCTACCCAAGCCTGCGTCCGCCGAGGCGTGGGTATTAACTTTGTAGAACTTCACGAAGGTGTGGAGGGAAGACCAGGTTGCGGCTTTACAGATTTGCGCCGCCGAAGCCTGGTGACGAATGGCCCATGAGGCTCCCACCGCCCGGGTAGAGTGCGCCCTCACTCCGGGAGGGGCTTGTTTGTTCTGGGATCGGTATGCCTCGTGGATCGCTGAACGAACCCACCGGGCGATGGTGGATTTTGAAGCTGCGAGCCCCTTGCGACGGCCCTCATGGAGGATGAACAGGGAATCCGCCTGACGAAAGGTGGTGGTTCTAGAAAGGTAAATTCGGATCGCCCTGACCAGGTCAAGCTTGTGGAGGGATCTTTCTAAGGGATGAGCTGGTGAGGGGCACAGTGACGGGAGGACGATGTCCTCGTTGATGTGAAAGGCCGAGACTACCTTCGGAAGGAAGGAGGGGACGGGTCGGAGGACCACCTTATCCTGATGCAGGATCAGAAAGGGGGGGCGGCAGGACAGGGCCGCCAATTCGGACACCCTTCTGAGAGAGGTGATGGAGACCAGGAAGGCTACCTTCCACGAGAGTAGAGTGAGAGGGATGTCTTTGATCGGCTCAAAGGGGGTACGCTGTAGAGCGCTCAGGACCAGGTTGAGATCCCAGGGATCAATCGAAGGGCGGTAGGGGGGCGCTAGGTGAGCGACCCCCTGCAGGAAGGTCTTCACCTGGGGCGAGGAGGCCAGTTCGGACTGGAAAAGCACGATAGGGCTGAAACCTGACCCTTTAGGGTACTGAGGGAAAGGCCGGAGTCCAGTCCCGACTGCAGAAAGGCGAGGACAGAAGGCAGGGAGAAGGTCATGGGTAAGAGGTTGTTCTTCTCGCACCAGCGGAAGAAAGCCTTCCAGCACCTGTGATAAATGCGGGAAGACGCTGGTTTTCTGGCCCTTATCATAGTTTGGGTGACCCTTTCCGAAAAGCCTGCGCTCTTCAGGACCGCGGCTTCAACGGCCATGCCGTTAAAGTGAGCGACTGAGAATTCGGGTGGAAGAGAGGTCCCTGTGAGAGGAGGTGCGGGCAGTTTGGGAGTCTCCAGGGTACGTCCGAGAGCATGTTTATCAGCTCCGCATACCAGGCCCGACGTGGCCAATCTGGGGCTACGAGCAGGACAGGGACTCCTTCCGCCTTTATCTTCTTTATGACCCGTGGAAGCAGGGGGAGGGGTGGGAAGAGGTAAGGCATCTCGAACTGGGCCCATGGGATGACGAGTGCATCGCAGCCGAGGGCCATCGGGTCCCGGGATCTGGCCACGTACTGGGGGACCTTGTGGTTTGACCGAGATGCCATTAGATCGACGTCTGGGACGCCCCACCTCTGGCAGATTTGGTTGAAGACGGCCGGGTTGAGTGACCACTCGCCGGCTGCCAGTTCCTGGCGACTGAGGAAGTCGGCTTCCCAGTTGTCCACCCCGGGAATGTGTACGGCGGAGATGGCAGGGACGTGGTGTTCCGCCCAATGTAGGATCTTCCCTACCTCGGTCATGATCTGTTTGCTGCGAGTCCCTCCTTGATGATTTATGTATGCCACGGCCGTGGCGTTGTCCGACTGGAGGCGGACTGGTTTGCCCTTGAGGAGGGGCTGCCAGTGGAGTAGGGCCAGGAAGATTGCCCTGATCTCCAGGAGGTTTATCGGCAGGAGGGCCTCGTGTGTCTCCCAGCGGCCCTGTGCTGTGAAATGCTGATAGACCGCGCCCAGCCCTGCAGGCTGGCATCGGTGGTGATGACCTGCCACCGGAGAGGCAGAAATGACCTTCCGCGTAGAATGGAGGAGGCCAGTGTCCACCAAGTAAGGGACTGTTTTACTTTGGGCGGCAGGATCACTGGGCGGTCTAGGGACGCTGGATTCTTGTCCCATGATGACAGAAGGGCAAGCTGGAGGGGACGTGTGTGGAACTGCGCGTATGGTACTGCCTCCATGGAGGCGACCATCTTCCCCAGGACTCTGAGGCCGAAACGAAGTGGAAAGGGCTCCGGTCGTCTTAGGGCTTTGATCCCCTGTCTGATAGAGTAGTATTTCTCCTCCGGGAGAAAGACTCGCGCCTGAACGGTGTCGATTTCCATGCCCAGGAAGAGAATGCGTTGGGTTGGAATCAGGGTGGATTTTTCCCGGTTGATGAGCCACCCGAGGCGGGACAGGGTGCTCAGGGTGATCTGAAGGCTTTGATTGCAGTCCTGGCGAGACGGACCTTTGATTAGGAGATCGTCGAGGTAGGGGATTATGAGAATCCCCTTGGACCGAAGGATGGCCATGACCGCCGCCATGACCTTTGTGAAGACTCTGGGGGCGGAGGCCAGGCCGAACGGAAGGGCTGTGAACTGGTAATGGTGTTCCTGCACCGCAAAGCGGAGGTACCTTTGGTGTTGGATGCAGACCGGAATGTGTAGATAAGCATCCTGTATGTCCACGGAGCAAAGGAATTCCCCCGGCTCCATGGAGGTAATTACCGAGCGCAAGGACTCCATTTTGAAGTGGCGGGTCCGAAGATGGCGGTTCAACCGTTTGAGGTCTAGGATCGGGCGAAGTGACCCGTCTTTTTTCGGGACTACGAAGAGGTTCGAGTAGAACCCGGAGAATCGTTCGTGCCGCGGAACGGGGACGATCACTTCCGCTTCCAGCAGTGAGGCGACTGCGCGGAGAAACCCTGGGCGATGTGATGGTTGTTTTGGTGGGTGGGAGCCGCAGAAGCGTCTCTTTGGGCGGGAGGAAAACTCTATTTTGTATCCGGACGTGATGATCTCCCTTACCCAGGCGTCGTCGACGACTGAGAGCCAGGTGTCCTTGAACCGAAGGAGTCTTCCCCCCACCCTGGAAGGGTTTCCAGGTGGGGGTGACCCGTCATTTAGGGGTGAATCTTTGGTTCCTGTTATTGGTTGGCTTAGGGGGGCGGCTCTTGTTTTTCCAGTGGGGGTGGACTTGAAGGAAGGTTTCCTTCTGTCTCCGTGGAAAGGGGGTCGATCCTGTTGGGTGGAGCCGCCTGGGGCCGTGAAAGTACGGAAGGGGCGAAAGGGCTGTGTTCCCTTCCTGTTGTAGGGCCGTTTTGTTCTGGATTGGGGTAGGGAGGCACCCTTGCCCCCTGTGGTGTCGGAGATGATCTGGTCCAGTCTGGACCCGAAGAGCATAGAGCCCTGGAAGGGCAGGCTAGTTAGGGACTTTTTTGACGCTGGATCCGCGTTCCACGCCCTTAGCCAAAGGACCCGGCGGATTGCGGTGATGTTGCTGTTTGCCCTTGCGGAGCAGGCGGCAGCATCCAAGGAAGCGTTAAGGAGGTATTTGCCTGCTTTAACGATCTGGTCTGCTAGGTCGTAGAGGTCTTCTTTTGGGGCCTCCGAAGCGACGCCCCGCTTGAGAATCTTTGCCCAGGCCGATACGGCCTTGGCCACCCATGTGGAGGCGAAGTTGGGGCAGAGTGATGCGCCTGATGCCTCAAAGGCGGACTTTGTCAGGGCTTCAATCTGTCTGTCTGTGGCGTCCTTGAGGGCCGCGGCGTCCGGGATGGACAGAACCGTATGGGAGGACAGGCGGGAGATAGGTGGTCCACCTTGGGGGGCTCGGACCATTTGGTTACCAGATCAGAGCTGAAAGGGTATAGGACGTCTAGCCGTCTCCTTCCCAGGAAGCGCTTTCCGGGGTTATCCCAGTGTCGGGCTGTAGTAGCCTCGAACTCCTTGTGATTGGGGAAAACCCTTGAGGGTCGTTTGACTTTTTTGAATATGACGGGGTCGTCCTGGGTGACTGCCTCATCCTCCTTAATTTCGAGGGTTTGTACGATAGCCGAGATGAGGCTATCAACCATGTCCCGTGTCCCTGAGGGCTGATCGTCCTCAGAGTCAGACCCTGCCTGGGATGTTACGTCCGACCCGGTGTCTGTCTCCGGGGAGGGAGACCGGGTAGCTCTGGGCGGGCTGGGGGCCGCTGATGGCCCGGTGAGCTGGACGGGGAACTAGCACGAACCCGCTTTCTGGTTCTGTTCCTTGCTCTGCCTCTGTGAGGGTCGTGGTCAGGTGCAGGCGAATCGCCGTAGGTGGCGTTCGTAGCACTGGTGGCGACAGAGGGCTGTGGCATACGCTCCAGGAACTGTATGAGGGACTGCGATATTTTTGTCCAGTCCGAGAAGGACTGGGACATGGCGACGGCCCACTCCGGGGGCGTGTGGGCGCTCTCCTCCCGAGCGTTGGTGGCATCCTGATGGGCAGACATGGTGGTGGTAGGGACGCAGGACGAGCAGAGGGGGACGCTTGGCCTGAGGCCCACTTTTTCTTACAAAGGGCACAAGCGTAGTGGGTCACCGTGGGGGTCTGAGCGTGTGCAGCGGGGTTGAGCATAGGTAGGCCCTGGTAAAGCGTGCGCTATTGTCAGCTGCTGCGCGATTAAGGCCTAGCGCTGTGGGCTATACTGCTGAGTGGGGGCTGCCTGGGGTTTTGGTAGGGTCTGCCGGTGCAGAGCCTACCAGTGCCCCGCTTACCGGTACCCAGCGATCGCGGTGGGAGCTGTGGTTGCTGTGTCCCCCTGAGGCCGGCGGGCGGGTGAAGCCGGGACGGATCCTCCTGTGCTGGCGCTGTGGACGCGTGCAGAGTCTGGAGGCTGTTGCAGCGTCCACGTGGTGTGCAGGAAGCGCCGGAAGGAGGTGTGTCCGGCCAGGGGGCGGGGAACGCTTGTCCCTGGTTGGCTCGCCTTACGGGCGGTGAGTTGGCTTCCTGTGGGGTGGAGCCGGCGCTGGCAGGACCGCCCTCCTAGCGCTGAGGACGCGACGCTGAGGTGTTTCTCCGTGGGGGGGGCGTGTCCGGGCCGGCGTCTGACGTCAGGGCGTCAGCCGGGGAAGCCCTGCGCGTCACAGGAAGGGGGAGTGGTCTGGCCGAGAACAATGAGGCGAGGGAGGGCCAAGATGGCGGCGCCCTGTTGTAGCGCGAACTAGCGTGGGGCAAATGCGTGGCCCTGCGCCCGTGGTTATCGGGGGGCTGTCTACCCTGTCCCCCTCTGGTGGGTCCCGGAGCGATCGCGCAGCGGTGGCGTTGGGTCAGGTTGGGCTGGGGGGGGGGGGTACCTCTGTCTGCTGTCCGGTGTTCGATGCTGGAGCCGAGGATGTCAGGATCCCTCGTGGGTGCAGAGGGTCCTGTTGATGATCCTCCTTCCCGCACCGTCTCCTGACGGTGCAGAAGGCGGCATCGACCCCTTTAGTCAGGGGGAAAGGCCACAGCTGGTGGCCGCCGTCTTCCTCTCAGCCCTCTCCTGGGAGAGGGTGAGGAGGGGCGAAGCAAGGACTAGTCGCCCGGGATCCTCTGAAGCACCCTGCTAGCGGGTCTGAGAGTGGGCAGTGTGGATTATTCGCACGCTGCTCTCTCAGTCGCTAAAGTGTGGGTAGGACAGGGTGAGTGATCTGCACCCTGTTACCCGAAGAAATGAATCTGGAAAACAAAGGGAAAGCGTTAATAAAACACAAAAAACCTGTATGGGAATAAAGACTGCGGATCTGGTGTTAGATCCAGGTCCGCCTCCTACAGACACTAAGCAAAAACTGGGTTGCTCTGTGCCTGTCGGTGGGTGTATACTGCTGGGGAGGAGTCAGTTTTTGCCAAATTTGCATAGTGTCAGCCTCCTAGTGACAGCACCATACACCCATAGTAACCTGTGTCCCCCAATGAAGCGATAAAGAAATCATTTTTTCCACAATCAGGATCTTTTAGTCCCCAATTTTTTTATTTTCCCAAGGGTAACATGAGAAATTAGACCCCAAAAGTTGTTGTCCAATTTGTCCTGAGTATGCTGATATCCCATATGTGGGAGAAAACTACTGTATGGGCACACGTCGGGGCTCGGATGGGAAGTAGTGACGTTTTGAAATGCCCACTTGATGGAATGGTCTTCGGGCGTCATGTTACGTTTGCAGAGTCTCTGATGTGCCTAAACAGTAGAAACTCCCCACAAGTGACCCCATTTTGGAAACTAGATCCCCCAAGGAACTCCTATAGATGTGTGATAAGCACTTTGAATCTCCAAGTCCTTCACAGAAGTTTATAACGCAGAGCCGTGAAAATATAAAATAATTTTTTTTCCACAAAAAATTTTTAGTCCCCAATTTTTTTTCCCAATGTTAACAGGAGAAATTAGAACCCCCAAAGTTGTTGTGCAATTTTTCCCGAGTACGCTGATACCTCATATGTGGGGATAAACCACTGTTTGGGCATACGTCGGGGCTTGGAATAAAGGGAGCACTGTTTGACTTTTTGCAGGAATCAATGGTGGCGCCATGTCGCGTATGGAGACCCCCTGATGTGCCTAAATAGTGGAAACCCCTCAATTCTAACTCCAACCCTAACCCCAACACACCCCTAACCCCAACCCCTACACACACCTAACCCTAATACAAACCCTAATCATAACCCTAACCCCAACACACCCCTAACCCTAATCCCAACTCTAACCATAAACCTAACTACAAGCCTAACCCTAATTCCAACCCTAAATCCGCCGCGGATCAGCAGCGAAATCAGCCGCGGATCAGCAGCGAAATCAGCCGCGGATCCGCAGCGAAATCAGCCGCGGGTCCGCAGCGAAATCCGCCGAGGATCAGCAGTGAAATCAGCCGCGGATCAGCAGCGAAATCAGCCGCGGATCAGCAGCGAAATCAGCAGCGAATCAGCAGCGAAATCAGCCGCGGATCCGCAGCGAAATCCGCCGAGGATCAGCAGCGAAATCAGCCGCGGTTCCGCAGCGAAATCCGCCGAGGATCAGCAGCGAAATCAGCCGCGGATCAGCAGCGAAATCAGCCGCGAAATCAGCAGCAAAATCAGTCGCGGATCAGAAGCGAAATCCGCCGCGGATCAGCAGCGAAATCAGCCGCGGATCCGCAGCGAAATCAACCGCGGATCCGCAGCGAAATCCGCCGCGGATCAGCAGCGAAATCAACCGCGGATCCGCAGCGAAATCCGTCGCGGATCAGCAGCGAAATCAGCCGCGGATCAGCAGCGAAATCAGCAGCGAGATCAGCCGCGGATCAGCAGCGAAATCAGCCGCGGATCAGCAGCGAAATCAGCTGCGGATCTGCAGCGAATCAGCAGCAAAATCAGTCGCGGATCAGCAGAGAAATCCGCCGCGGATCCGCAGCAAATCAGCCGCGGATCCGCAGCGAAATCAGCCGCGGATCCGCAGCGAAATCCGCCGAGGATCAGCAGCGAAATCAGCAGCGGATCAGCAGCGAAATCAGCTGCGGATCTGCAGCAAATCAGCAGCAAAATCAGTCGCGGATCAGCAGCGAAATCAGCCGCGGATCCGCAGCGAAATCAGCCGCGGATCCGCAGCGAAATCAGCCGCGGATCCGCAGCGAAATCCGAGGATCAGCAGCGAAATCAGCCGCGGATCAGCAGCGAAATCAGCCGCGGATCAGCAACGAAATCCGCTGCGGATCCGCAGCGAATCAGCAGCAAAATCAGTCGCGGATCAGCAGCGAAATCAGCCGCGGATCAGCAGCGAAATCCGCTGCGGATCTGCAGCAAATCAGCAGCAAATCAGTCGCGGATCAGCAGCGAAATCAGCCGCGGATCCGCAGCGAAATCCGAGGATCAGCAGCGAAATCAGCCGCGGATCAGCAGCGAAATCAGCCGCGGATCAGCAACGAAATCCGCTGCGGATCCGCAGCGAATCAGCAGCAAAATCAGTCGCGGATCAGCAGCGAAATCAGCCGCGGATCAGCAGCGAAATCCGCTGCGGATCTGCAGCAAATCAGCAGCAAAATCAGTCGCGGATCAGCAGCGAAATCAGCCGCGGATCCGCAGCGAAATCAGCCGCGGATCCGCAGCGAAATCAGCCGCGGATCCGCAGCGAAATCGAGGATCAGCAGCGAAATCAGCCGCGGATCAGCAGCGAAATCAGCCGGGATCAGCAACGAAATCCGCTGCGGATCCGCAGCGAATCAGCAGCAAAATCAGTCGCGGATCAGCAGCGAAATCAGCCGCGGATCAGCAGCGAAATCAGCCGCGGATCAGCAGCGAAATCCGCTGCAAATCAGCAGCAAAATCAGTCGCGGATCAGCAGAGAAATCCGCCGCGGATCAGCAGCGAAATCAGCCGCGGATCCGCAGCGAATCAGCAGCAAAATCAGTCGCGGATCAGCAGCGAAATCCGCCGAGGATCAGCAGCGAAATCCGCCGCAGATCAGCAGCGAAATCAGCCGCGGATCAGCAGCGAAATCAGCCGCGGATCAGCAGCGAAATCCGCCGAGGATCAGCAGCAAAATCAGCAGCGGATCAGCAGCGAAATCAGCCGCGGATCAGCAGCGAAATCCGCTGCGGATCTGCAGCAAATCAGCAGCAAAATCAGTCGCGGATCAGCAGCGAAATCAGCCGCGGATCCGCAGCGAAATCAGCCGCGGATCCGCAGCGAAATCAGCCGCGGATCCGCAGCGAAATCCGAGGATCAGCAGCGAAATCAGCCGCGGATCAGCAGCGAAATCAGCCGCGGATCAGCAACGAAATCCGCTGCGGATCCGCAGCGAATCAGCAGCAAAATCAGTCGCGGATCAGCAGCGAAATCAGCCGCGGATCAGCAGCGAAATCCGCTGCGGATCTGCAGCAAATCAGCAGCAAAATCAGTCGCGGATCAGCAGCGAAATCAGCCGCGGATCCGCAGCGAAATCCGAGGATCAGCAGCGAAATCAGCCGCGGATCAGCAGCGAAATCAGCCGCGGATCAGCAACGAAATCCGCTGCGGATCCGCAGCGAATCAGCAGCAAAATCAGTCGCGGATCAGCAGCGAAATCAGCCGCGGATCAGCAGCGAAATCCGCTGCGGATCTGCAGCAAATCAGCAGCAAAATCAGTCGCGGATCAGCAGCGAAATCAGCCGCGGATCCGCAGCGAAATCAGCCGCGGATCCGCAGCGAAATCAGCCGCGGATCCGCAGCGAAATCCGAGGATCAGCAGCGAAATCAGCCGCGGATCAGCAGCGAAATCAGCCGCGGATCAGCAACGAAATCCGCTGCGGATCCGCAGCGAATCAGCAGCAAAATCAGTCGCGGATCAGCAGCGAAATCAGCCGCGGATCAGCAGCGAAATCCGCTGCGGATCTGCAGCAAATCAGCAGCAAAATCAGTCGCGGATCAGCAGCGAAATCAGCCGCGGATCCGCAGCGAAATCAGCCGCGGATCCGCAGCGAAATCAGCCGCGGATCCGCAGCGAAATCCGAGGATCAGCAGCGAAATCAGCCGCGGATCAGCAGCGAAATCAGCCGCGGATCAGCAACGAAATCCGCTGCGGATCCGCAGCGAATCAGCAGCAAAATCAGTCGCGGATCAGCAGCGAAATCAGCCGCGGATCAGCAGCGAAATCAGCCGCGGATCAGCAGCGAAATCCGCTGCAAATCAGCAGCAAAATCAGTCGCGGATCAGCAGAGAAATCCGCCGCGGATCAGCAGCGAAATCAGCCGCGGATCCGCAGCGAATCAGCAGCAAAATCAGTCGCGGATCAGCAGCGAAATCCGCCGAGGATCAGCAGCGAAATCCGCCGCGGATCAGCAGCGAAATCAGCCGCGGATCAGCAGCGAAATCAGCCGCGGATCAGCAGCGAAATCCGCCGAGGATCAGCAGCAAAATCAGTCGCGGATCAGCAGCGAAATCCGCCGAGGATCAGCAGCAAAATCAGTCGCGGATCAGCAGCGAAATCCGCCGAGGATCAGCAGCGAAATCCGCCGCGGATCCGCAGCGAAATCAGCCGCGGATCCGCAGCGAAATCAGCCGCGGATCCGCAGCGAAATCAGCCGCGGATCCGCAGCGAAATCAGCCGCGGATCCGCAGCGAAATCAGCCGCGGATCCGCAGCGAAATCAGCCGTGGATCCGCAGCGAAATCAGCCGCGGATCAGCAGCGAAATCAGCCGCGGATCAGCAGCGAAATCAGCCGCGATCAGCAGCGAAATCAGCCGCGGATCAGCAGCGAAATCCGCTGCGGATCCGCAGCGAATCAGCAGCAAAATCAGTCGCGGATCCGCAGCAAAATCAGTCGCGGATCAGCAGCGAAATCCGCCGCGGATCAGCAGCGAAATCAGCCGCGAAATGAGCCGCGGATCCGCAGCGAAATCAGCCGCGAATCCGCAGCGAAATCCGCCGAGGATCAGCAGCGAAATCAGCAGCGAAATCAGCCGCGGATCAGCAGCGAAATCAGCCGCGGATCAGCAGCGAAATCCGCTGCGGATCTGCAGCAAATCAGCAGCAAAATCAGCCGCGGATCAGCAGCGAAATCAGCCGCGGATCCGCAGCGAAATCAGCCGCGGATCCGCAGCGAAATCAGCCGCGGATCCGCAGCGAAATCCGAGGATCAGCAGCGAAATCAGCCGCGGATCAGCAGCGAAATCAGCCGCGGATCAGCAACGAAATCCGCTGCGGATCCGCAGCGAATCAGCAGCAAAATCAGTCGCGGATCAGCAGCAAAATCAGCCGCGGATCAGCAGCGAAATCAGCCGCGGATCAGCAGCGAAATCAGCAGCAAAATCAGTCGCGGATCAGCAGAGAAATCAGCCGCGGATCAGCAGCGAATCAGCAGCAAAATCAGTCGCGGATCAGCAGCAAAATCAGCCGCGGATCAGCAGCGAAATCAGCCGCGGATCAGCAGCGAAATCAGCCGCGGATCAGCAGCGAAATCAGCCGCGGATCAGCAGCGAAATCAGCAGCAAATCAGTCGCGGATCAGCAGCGAAATCAGCCGCGGATCAGCAGCGAAATCAGCAGCAAAATCAGTCGCGGATCAGCAGAGAAATCCGCCGCGGATCAGCAGCGAAATCAGCCGCGGATCCGCAGCGAAATCAGCCGCGGATCCGCAGCGAAATCAGCCGCGGATCCACAGCGAAATCAGCCGCGGATCCGCAGCGAAATCAGCCGCGGATCCGCAGCGAAATCCGAGGATCAGCAGCGAAATCAGCCGCGGATCAGCAGCGAAATCAGCCGCGGATCAGCAACGAAATCCGCTGCGGATCCGCAGCGAATCAGCAGCAAAATCAGTCGCGGATCAGCAGCGAAATCAGCCGCGGATCAGCAGCGAAATCAGCCGCGGATCAGCAGCGAAATCAGCCGCGGATCCGCAGCGAAATCAGCAGCAAATCAGCAGCGAAATCCGCCGAGGATCAGCAGCGAAATCCGCCGCGGATCAGCAGCGAAATCCGCCGCGGATCAGCAGCGAAATCCGCCGCGGATCAGCAGCGAAATCCGCTGCGGATCCGCAGCGAATCAGCAGCAAAATCAGTCGCGGATCAGCAGAGAAATCCGCCGCGGATCAGCAGCGAAATCAGCCGCGGATCCGCAGCGAAATCAGCCGCGGATCAGCAGCGAAATCAGCCGCGGATCAGCAGCGAAATCAGCCGCGGATCAGCAGCGAAATCCGCTGCGGATCTGCAGCAAAATCAGTCGCGGATCAGCAGAGAAATCCGCCGCGGATCAGCAGCGAAATCAGCCGCGGATCCGCAGCGAAATCAGCCGCGGATCCGCAGCGAAATCCGAGGATCAGCAGCGAAATCAGCCGCGGATCAGCAGCGAAATCAGCCGCGGATCAGCAGCGAAATCCGCTGCGGATCCGCAGCGAATCAGCAGCAAAATCAGTCGCGGATCAGCAGCGAAATCAGCCGCGGATCAGCAGCGAAATCAGCCGCGGATCAGCAGCGAAATCAGCCGCGGATCCGCAGCGAAATCAGCCGCGGATCCGCAGCGAAATCCGAGGATCAGCAGCGAAATCAGCCGCGGATCAGCAGCGAAATCCGCTGCGGATCCGCAGCGAATCAGCAGCAAAATCAGTCGCGGATCAGCAGCGAAATCCGCCGCGGATCAGCAGCGAAATCCGCCGCGGATCAGCAGCGAAATCCGCCGCGGATCAGCAGCGAAATCCGCCGCGGATCAGCAGCGAAATCCGCCGCGGATCCGCAGCGAAATCCGCCGAGGATCAGCAGCGAAATCCGCAGCGAATCAGCAGCAAAATCAGTCGCGGTTCAGCAGCGAAATCCGCCGCGGATCAGCAGCGAAATCCGCTGCGGATCTGCAGCGAATCAGCAGCAAAATCAGTCGCGGATCAGCAGCGAAATCCGCCGAGAATCAGCAGCGAAATCCGCCGCGGATCAGCAGCGAAATCCGCCGCGGATCAGCAGCAAAATCCGCTAGGAAAAAAAAAAAATTCTTTATTTTATTATTTGTCCCTACCTATGACAGAGTGGGGGGGGGGGGGGGGGGGTTCATTTACTTTTTTTTTATTTTGATCACTGTGACAGTTTATCACAGTGATCAAAATAAATTTTTGTACAATGGAGGGCGCACTGCGCATGCGCCGGCCGGTGCACTGCGCCCGCCATTTTCCAAGATGGCGGCGCCCATGAAGAATCCCGGGCAGCCGCCGGGACGGATCCAGGGACATCGGTGGACCGGGAGAGGTGAGTAGGGGACGTCGGAAGGTGAGGGGGGGGATCGGAAGGTGAGGGGTGTGATCGCAGGAGCAGGGGAGCAGACAGTGACAGCGGCGGCCGATCACCGCCGTGACATGGTGTGGGGGGTCTGATCGCGTTCTCCAGCCATGGCAGATGCTATTGCAGCATCGGTCATGGCTGAATTGTAATATTTCACCAGTTTCATTGGTGAAATATTACAAATCGCTCTGATTGGCTGTTAAAAGTGAAACAGCCAAAGAAGAGCGATCGTGGCCACGTGGGGGTTAAGCCAACCCCCCTGTGGTGATGCAGTAAGGGTCCTGTTACTGCGGGTCGGGTGACCTTTCAGTGACCCCGGTCCCCCGACCTGCAGGAACATGATTTATAGCATGACGCCTACGTTGGCGTCATGGGTCGGGATGGCACAGGTTTTCATGACGCCAACGTAGGCGTCATGGGTCGGGAAGGGGTTAAACGCACTCTAATGCCCCTCCATACAGATTGATTTTTGCCAAATCCGCCCTTATCAACAGTGTATTGGAGCCCTAGACAATTTGTTGAGGGAGGGAAAGAATATGAATCCAGGATGTCAGATTTCAGAGCGCCGATTGTATTATCTCCTGGAGATACGCTGCACAACACAACTGGCGGCAGCTCTCAGAACATAGGAGGCCTCGGCTGACTGTCATTTAATGTATGCGGCAGGCTTAACCAACAAACCAGAGAACATTACACAAATGTGGGTTTTATGGAAAAAAAAAAAAGCCTTAAGAATAAATATCCAATAGCATAATAACAATAAGTTTACCAGAGGAACTTAATGTTGGGTCATGGAAAAAAATAAAATTAAAAAGTATATATATTTGGATGGTATGTCAAAATAGCACAATTAAACCACAAGCAGTAAATATCAGGAGCATATATTGTGTCAGACATTAAATTTGTCAATACTGACAAATTTCTATAACAATATGTTGCTGGTTAGACAGTTTTGTATCAGGAAGTCAATACTGGAATTTTTAAGCTCCATAGTTCTTGAAAACCAAAATATGCAGTCTCAGTAATAACTCACTGCTGAGGAAATATAAAAAGCCAGTTCTGTTCATAAAACATAATATACACTTACACCTTAGTCCAACCACCTCTTGCTCATCTTCAGTCTCTGCTTCCTCCTCATCCTCCTCCTCTTCAACGTCGTCCTCTTCTTCCTCCTCCTCCTCGTCATCATCAGTGGTATCTTCAGCATAGTTCCTTTACCCAAAGTAAAAAGTTTTCTTTTATTTTATGGATTTAAAAAAAAAAACAAAAAAAAAAAAACACAACACATCCCAGAAGATACAGTTAGCGTATGACTTGTCTAACCTAGTATTCAGAGTTAAAAATGACATGGGATATGCTTTGTTCACACACAAAGCGGTTCTCGCTGTGGAGGCACATTATGTTTATCCACGAGGCTGTTGATTCAGGTTAGGAGACCAACATTGGGTCGGGAACCAAAAATGTGTCACAGACCACAAAATACAGCCGCTACACAACTGATGAAAGTACTGTAGTGCTAAGCTCCTACAGGGCTTACATGCTGTAAATGTTCCGTTTCAGCGCTGTAAAAGTACTAGTGAATGATATAGTGCCAAACAGTATTCACACACCATGTGGGGGAGACGACAAAAAGCAAACACCTACACATATTTAGAAGCCTGCACTTACTTGGAAGGCTTTATTACCTAGAGGGGTATTCTCAGGTTCTTAAATTGCATTAGATAGCATGAAGAGCAGCAAGTTAGCAGATAGAAACAGCAGGTCAACTGCAATCATTCTGTTGCATTGAGTGTTTTCATCTTTTACAGTGTACAGCTTATTTACATGGCGCATGGTGTAGAGATCCTGGAGAGTGTTTAGCCTTCTCAAGCCCACAGATTTCTATGCAGCAGTCAGCCCGCCATCTCCCTTCCCTTCTGAAAATACAAATTTATTAATCTTGCAAAGTCACCATCCCGCAGCTTTCACAGCATGTCTTAGGGTCCCGTTACACTCTTCAATGTCCCAGCGATCCCACCAACGATCCGACATGGATGGGATCGCTGGGACATCGTTAGCTGATCGCTGGTGAGCTGTCACATAGGCAGACTCACCAGCGATCAGGACCAGCGAGCACGCTTGTATCCAGTGTACACATCGGGTAACTACTTAGTTACCCGATGTGTACCCTAGATACCAGCTCCTAGCTTCTGCTGTGCTGGGAGCTGGTATCCAATGTACACATCGGGTAACTAAGCACTGCGCTGCTTTTAGTTACCCAATGTGTACCCTAGATACCAGCTCCCAGCTTCTGGTGTACAGCGCTGGGAGCTCGCTGATCGTTGGTCTCCCGCTGTCACACGCAGCGATGTGCATGGGCCAGCGGGAGACCAACGATGATAAAATGGTCCAGGCCATTCGACTACGATCAGCGTTACCCAGTAGGGGGGCTGGTCGTCGCTGCATGTCACACTAAGCGAGTTCACTGGCTAGGTTGCTGTTGCGTCACAAAATCGGTGACGCTTCAGCGAACTTGCCTAGTGTGACGGGGGCTTTAGTCACGGCTCACTGTCTGGAGCTTTGCGCTTGTTCAAATGCCCAGTTATCTATGTGTAAATACAGTGATAGCAGTGAACACTCCAGGACAAAACCTGTAAAAGCTGAATGTGTTACAGCAGAACTTGTGCTGAGCTTTATAGTTGTAATACTACAGATAAGCTACTCACCAGACCTGTCACTCAAGGACGAGAATCCAGCCTGCTAGAAACGAGGACATAAGGAAACTAAGGAGACTGCATAGGTCTCAGCTGCACAAGAGAACTTGAGAATACCCCTTTAAGGGATTTACTGCAATTGCTAGGAAATGTGAGAACTTTGGTCATCTGTAGGTAAATTACCTGCCCCGAGAGCTGCGCCTAAATGTAGCTGGTTGACAAGCGGGGCACAGCCATTCTCCATCAGGTAAGTTTAGCAGCACAGGTCGCAGACAGAAGAGATGGAATGCCTTATTACACTCATCACAGAGGATCAGCTTGTCATCCTCACCTGGGCACAGCAAAACGCAAAATTTAAATATTAAAAGGTAAAAACTCACAAAATGCAAAATTATTTTAAAATGCATATGCTAGGGAATAACTTCTTGATTGCTTGGGGTCTCACAAGTGGACAATCCCAGACCCCAAGAATAAGCTCTGCAGAGCTCAATCTTAACTGGAGCTGAGGAACACATACTCTACCTCTGCTTCTTTCATTGTTAAAGAGCCTTTTGGAGAAGTAAAGCGTTCCGACTGCAGAGAGTAGAGGAGCGCAGTGACATTGGATGGCACGCAGGCCGAGCATGTGTGCCTTAGCTCCACAATACCATGGTCTCAAGATCAAGAGAACTGTTCTTAGGATCACTGTAGGTCCCAGGGCCAGACCAAAAAAATCAAAAAAATCAGTATGTTATCCAATCCTATGAATAAGCAAGACCTTCTCATTCTGGAAAAACATCTAACGCATCAAAAAAAAAAAAAAAAAAAAAAAAGTGTTACCCAAAGCAATTTAAATTATACCAAAGTCTGTTACAATACCTTTCTTGCGACAAACTTTACACCGGGCATTTGCAGAGGACATGTCCCATTTGATGCACGCATCTAACATCCCAAGCAGCACGTGCATGCGTGAGAAGGTTTGGGCCTCTCGAATTGCAGTTTTCCATTTCTCCACTGCTGATGCCACCTGTAAGACAAAACACATGGGCACAAATCAGTCACATGTCATGAAATACACATCAGAAACATAAAAAGATCAAGACATAATCCCTCTGTCATAAGGATGGCATATTTGAGTAGCGAGTGCTGACTACACAGCTCTCATGGCTGGTCCGCTACACTTCTAGTACATTATAAACCAAAAAGAATGTACAAATATAAGATTTACAGTGAAACCTCAGGGGACAAGAGATGTGATAAATATGTAGATTTAAAACAGAAAAACAAAATTAAGATATGTGCACAAATATCTGAACAGACATGGGCAGCATGGTTCGATACACCAGGTCTACCACCCAACATTCTACTTTGGGATCATTCGGCTATATTTGCTTCATTTAGGAACATCATTTTGTCTGGTTCACTGCAAGTTGCTTTACACTTGCCCAAGCGATCTCTATGAAAGGCAGAATAATGGAGTATCATATAGCGCCTTCACTCATTTCAGTTGTTTGGTGTTCGTCCAGCATCTCTATGGTAGAGGCAACAAATGCAGACGAGAACCTTCCCGTTGTTACTGGATGTCTGCTGTACACAGGTTTGTTACCCTTTTTATGTGGTACCCCATTTAACCACATCGCCCCTTAGTCAGTTTTCACCTTCCTGACGAGGCCATTTTTTTCAATTATCACCAGAGTCACAATATGTGGTAACCAACGCTAAGTAAATTTTGGTTGATATTTTTCAAGTTTAGGAAAATATCAAAAGTGTGACAGTGAAAATTTTACAATATATTTTCATGTCCTTTAAACCAGAACGTTATACCACACAATACACTTTTTTTTTTAAAGTGATTGAGGGCCTTGTGTGACAGAAAATACCCAAAAGTGACAATTTAAAAACTACACCTCTGTAAGGGCTCCAAACCACATTCTAGCAGTTTAACCATTTAGGGGCTTCACAATTACGGCAAATTTTTTTAGCCCCAAAATTTGCATTTTCAAAAGGGTAATAGGAAAAAATGGACAATACAATTTGTTGAGCAGTTCCTCTCAAGAATGCCTATACCCAATAAATGGTGGAAAACTGGGAGCACGGCAGGGCTTTTAAGGGAAGTTGCACCCTTCAACTTTGGGAATGCAAAATTGTCTGGAATAGATATCGGACGCCATGTTGCATTTGGAGAGCATTTGATGTGCCTTAACAGTGGAAAACCCCCACAAGTGACCATATTTTGGAAACTAGACCAATCAAGGAACATATCTAAACATGTTTCAGAACTGAAGTCTCATCTCCTGAGAGCTTGGTGCTGAGATCTCAATCTGCGCATGCGCAGCCCCCGGCAGCCATTTTCCTGGAGTCCACCACACAGAAAACCATGGAACTACCGGGGCTCTGGCCTTTCACAAAATGTCGGCAGAGCCCCGGCAACACAAGAGACACACGCAGCAGCACCGGACAGAAGAGCCGGACACCCCTGTAGCACCCGCAGCAGCACCGGCGCGCCGCACATGGGAACACCCCCTCATCCCAGCATCACCCCACTCATGCCTCCTCCAGCAGCGACCCTGGGACCCCACTTCACCGCAGCCACCACCCCCGGTAAGCAATAATACGCATGATTCGTGGATAGCACCATTTTATTTAAAAAAAAACACGGATTTTGGTAAGAACTTACCTGTAAAATCCTTTTCAGCGAAGAAGGAAGGGAGACACACTAGTTATTACTAGTGGGTAGGCGGAGCCCAGATGGGATAGACACCTCAGATTAAAAAGAGTGTTGACCTGGCCCCTCCAGCTCGGGCTCCTCCTACTCCAGCTCTCCAGTCGTACACAAGCTAAGGAAGAGCAAATATCACCAGCGGAGCAACATAACCCTTCTGAAGGACTTCAGAGAAAAGACAAGAATACAGGTTATGCATGTAACAGGAAAAAACCACACAGTTCCAGGTACTACTCACTGAACCTGACTACTGCGATGAGCTGGCGATGCTGGAACAGAGCCTTAGCGCGCCGACCTCAGCCCAGATAATCGCTATCAGAGAAGGGTCACGCCGCATCTGAAAACACAACACACTTCTGCCATGGGAGGGATGTGTGTCTCCCTTCCTTCTTCGCTGAAAAGGATTTTACAGGTAAGGTCTTACCAAAATCCGTGTTTCAGCAGCAGATGAAGGAAGGGAGACACACTAGTCATTACTAGTGGGACGTCCCAAAGCAGTCCAAAAATAAGGGTGGGCAAAAAACCAACAGAGGCAGAAACCCAACAACCTAAGTAAATGCGCAACTAGCGCTAAATACAAGTTCACAAGAACTTTAAACTACAGCCGCCTGCAGGACCCTACGTCCTAAGGCCGCATCAGCAGAAGCACTGACGTCCACCTTATAAAATTTCGTAAAAGTGTGGACGGAGCGCCAGGTCGCCGCCCGGCAGAGCTGAGCTGCCGAGGCTCCTTGATGAAAAGCCCACGATGAACCCACAGCCCTCGTGGAGTGAGCTTGAATCTTAATCGGGCAAGGTTTGCCCTTAAGACAGGTAAGCCTCCAAAATGGCCGACCGAATCCAACGAGCTATAGAATCCTTGGAAGCTCGTTGACCACGTCGACGACCTGCTGGGATCACAAACAGAGAATCCGACTTCCGAAAACTTTGAGTAATAGACAAATAGAACTTCAAAGCCCGCACTAAATCCAATGTGTGCAAGGCCCGTTCTTTCGCATTCCTCGGCCCCGGACAAAGCGAGGGCAACACAATATCCTGGTTAACATGAAATTGTGACACCACTTTAGGCAGAAAATCACCCCGAGTGCGAAGCACTACACGATCCGGGTGAAACTCCAGAAAAGGGGGCGAGCAAGAAAGAGCCGCCAACTCAGAAACCCTTCTCAAAGAAGTGACCGCCACTAGGAAGGCAACCTTCCAAGAGAGCAGAGAAAGACTAACAGAGTCCATAGGTTCAAAAGGCCCATGTTGAAGAGCCTCCAAAACAAGATTGAGCCGCCAAGGAGACACAAGTGCCTTCCGCGGTGGAAACTGATGGGTTACTCCGTGAAAAAAGGAACGTACGTCCCTACGCGAAGCGATAGCCTTCCGAAATAGCAGGGACAGAGCAGAAACCTGACCCTTCAGAGTGCTAACTGCCAAACCCTTGTCCAGCCCGTACTGCAAAAAGGCCAACAAATTGGAATGGAAAAAATCCTCGGGTTCCTAGAACAACTCGAACACCACGAAAAGAAGGCTTCCCAAGTCTTGTGATAAATCCTAGTAGTAGCCGGACCTCTGGCAGCTCGTAGAGTGGCAATGACTTCGGCTGAAAAACCTCAACGGGTCAAGATTTCGGTCTCAAGAGCCACGCCGTCAAACGCAGAGACTTCAGGTCCGGGTGACGAACGGGCCCTTGGGTTAACAGGTCCGGGCGAAGAGGGAGTGGAAATGGAGGCGCTGTCAGAAGCGACACCAGTGTCGAGAACCACGTCCTCCTTGGCCAATCTGGGGCTATCAACATAGCCGGGACTCCCTCCAGTCTGATCCGACACAACACCAGAGGAAGTAAGGATATCGGCGGAACACATAGATTAGCTCGAATTGGTCCCAAGGAGCCACCAGAGCATCCACCGCCACAGCCTTCGGGTCCTTGTACCTGGACATGAACGTCGGTAACTTGGCATTGAACCTGGATGCCATCAAATCCACTTGGGGAGTTCCCCAACGGGAGCACAGCAGTGCAAAAACTTCCGGATGGAGACTCCATTCTCCGGGATCCATCTTTTCGCGACTGAGGAAGTCCGCTGTGGTATTCCGAACTCCTGGAATGTGAATCGCAGAGATGGCCGGCACCCTGGCCTCGGCCCATACCAGGATTCGAGACACTTCCGTCATGAGCCTGAAGCTCCTCGTCCCACCTTGATGGTTGATATACGCGACCGCCGTCGCGTTGTCTGTCTGCACTCGGACTGGTAGACCGCTTAAAGGGACCGTCCAGTGTTGGAGGCAAAGGAAAATTGCCCTCAATTCCAGGATGTTGATCGGCAGGAGAGACTCTTCCAACGACCATACTCCCTGAATCCAGAGATCGTTCCAGACGCCCCCCCAGCCCGTCAGGCTGGCATCGGTGGTTATGATCGACCACCTCGGAGGAAGGAAGGACTTCCCCAGGGATAACGCTTCCGGACGTAACCACCATTCTAGAGACTCTCTCACCCTGTGGGAGATGATGACACTGCAATCCAGTGAAAACTGCGATCGATCCCAACGGTTCAAGATGAGCATTTGGAGAGCCCTGGAATGAAATTGGGCAAACGGAATTGCTTCCATTGACGCCACCATCAAACCCAGAAGGCGCATACACCTTCGAAGGGACATTGCTGTCGCAGACTTCATAACCTGCACATGACGAAGAAGACTCGCTTGCTTGTCTGGAGGCAGGGACACCACTGCTCGTACCGTGTCGAAATGCATTCCCAAAAACAGGATTGACTACGACGGTTCCAGAGACGACTTCTCCCAATTGACCAGCCACCCGAAGTCCTCCAGGAGCTGAAGGGATAGATCGCAAGCCGTCACCGCCTCCTCCTTTGAGGACGCCACAATCAAAAGGTCGTCCAGATAGGGAAGAATCGTAACCCCTGTCTTCGCAGAATCGCCATGAGAGGAGCCAGAATTTTTGTAAAAACTTGGGTGCTGAGGCCAACCCGAATGGCAGGGCCACAAACTGGTAATGGTCCTGACCTATGGCAAAACGAAGGAAGCGTTGGTGGGCCCTTCCGATGGGGACATGCAAATAAGCGTCGCGAATGTCGATTGACACCAAAAAATCGTTCTGCGACAAGGCCGCCACAACGGAGCAAGTGACTCCATGCGGAATTTCCGGGTGCGGACATGCCGATTCAATCTTTTGAGATCCAGAATGGGGCGAAATTTGTCCTCCTTTTTGGGGACCACAAAGAGGTTGGAATAAAACCCTCTTCCCCGGTCCTCCGGTGGAACTGGTACCACCACACCCTTCTGCAGAAGGGAATCGACCTCCCGCAGTAGAGCGGTAAATAGCTCGGGCTCTGACGGAATGCGGGATTAGCAAAAACTGTCTGGGGGTCGAGAAAGAAACTCTATGAAGTAGCCTGTCGACACAACCCGCGTCACCCAGGCGTCCGACACACGGGAGGCCCAAGTCGGCTCGAATTGGAGCAGGCGACCTCCCACTCGAGAGCCCTCGAGTGAGACCCTGGCGTCAGTCCGTCTTAGCGGGCTTTTTGTCAGCTTCCCGCTTGTCTTGGCGGAAGCTCTGTTTCCAGGGAGTGCGGGATTTCTGAGCGTTCTTTTTCCCTGAAAAAGAGGGACGACCCGATCCCCAAGAGGGCTGACCGAACCGTCCCCTGGACCGAAAGGACCGCCGACTACTACCGGCACTATGCCTGCCAGACGCAGAAGTCACAGCTCTTCGCTGCGGTAAAGCCGTTTCTTTTGCCTTGGCAATCAGCTCCGTGAGGTCAGATCCAAATAGCTGACCACCCTTGTAAGCTAAGGATAGCAAACCTTGCTTGGAAACCGCGTCTCCGGTCCACTGTCTAAGCCACAGTGCCCTCCTGACTGTGATGGCCGAGGATTGTGCCCTGGACAGCATTGAGGCAGCATCCAAACCTGCATCACTGCCATATCGGGCTGCATCCTCCAACGACTTGAAAAGCCCCTCTACCTCGGATAGTGGGGATCCATCTTGCTATGCCGTCCGTAGACGGTCTAACCAGCTCAGGTAAGCTTTACAAGCACACATGGATCCTAGCACTGCTCTGAATCCATGACCTGCGGCCTCGTAGATGGATTTCGCTGCCATCTCCGTTTTTCTGTCCAGCGGATCCTGCAGACTCGCCTTCCCTTTAACAGGAAGTAATGAGGATTTGCTAAGCTGGGATAAAGGGACATCCACTTCAGGAGAAGGAATCCAATTATCAATCAACTCCGTTGTACACGGATACAGCGTCTCAAAAAACCGTGTCCCCTGAAAACATTTATCTGGACACAGGCGTTCCTTCTCCACTGCCCCATTAAGCTCATCCAGAGATGGTAAGGCTGATCGTGACCTATGCGGCTCCTGAAACATCCGGGCCGACTTACCAGGACGTCTAGTTACCTCCTCCGTTAACTCTAACGCCTCCCTCATGGCTCCAATAAAAGCCTCTGTACGGCTCAAAAGAGAGGCAGAGTGTCCCTGCCGATCCTCCTTGTCCGAATCGGACATCTCCCCATCCGAGCTTGAAGGGGAACCCTCCATGCCCGAAATCTCCGAGTCGCTACACGGGGAAGATGGCACCGGCCTGTGTCTCTTCCTGCCATGAGAGGCTCTAGCTGACACCCAATGACCTAGAAGGTCAGACAGGCCATCAATAGAACGAGCGAGGGCATCTATTTTGACCTCACTGACACCTCCGACCGCTGCGCTTGACGCCGTCGAGGTCTGCGTGTCAGATACGCGAGACTGATCCTGTAGCGGATCTGGGAGACAGTCCGCACCTCCTGGACCCTGATCTGACATGCCCTCACACAGTATATGGCAGGTAAAAACCTGGCAGCAACTAGAACAGTGTGGTTTTCAAGGGCAAAATGAACGCTGAAGGTTTAAAGCTCTTAAAGAGAGAGCTACCCCAGCTGTCTCCCAATAAAGGGTTAACTGCCAAAGAAGGGTTAATGTCGCAGACTCCCCACAACCCTTGTTTAATGAAAAGGTGTGCGAGCCCCAGGTGCCTCTTATGAGGTAGCAGCTGCAGGACAATGTTAAACAAGAACGCCAACGAGATTGCTAAAATATTGCGCTGATTTGTACATCGCAATGACCGCCAAAGTCGCTAAATAGATCGCTAACCACTTATGCGTCGTCATTGAGATCGCCCACTGTGGCAGCTACTAGCGACATTAAAAAAGATCACAAAACAAAAACAAACAAAAAAAAAAAAAACGATCGCACTAGTATGCGTCGTAATTGTGATCGTTAGCAGGAGCGTTCAGTTGGCAGCACCTTCAAAAAGGTGCCCTGCGCTGTGGGGGTGAATGGGTCAAGCTTCTGCCCTCAGGAAGGTAGAAGCGACTCACCCAGCTGGCCGCGGTGCTGTTCTCTTCGGTTATTACGGGAGGAGCGGAGAGTGAGGAGCCCGAGGCTAGCAATGGCCGCCGCGCTGAAGGAGAGAGCCGGAAGAGAAGAGGCAGAGGAAATCTTGCGCTCAGAGCGCTTCCTGCCCGGGAAAACGCGAAGCCACGCCCCCCGCCGGCTTCAAAAAAAGGCGCGGGACTCCTCCGTTCTCCGTTCCGTTCCCATGTCCTGCAGGCATCCACCTGCGGACAAAAAAACACAGTCACCAGCATGTACATGTAGCAGCGGCTGCTGCAGCAGTCGCTGAAGCACTCATACACATCAAAAAATGCAGAGTACTCACCCAGCCGAGCGCTACAGGGACCCCCAGGGATTTGTGGCGCTATGCCCATCGCTTCCCCCCAGGGCGGGGAACACAGTGACCCCAGAAGCGCGGTTTGCGTCCCCGCCAGGGAAGCCATCCTCATCCCCCAGGGCCGGCAGGGTTCTGCAGGGACCACCTTAAAGGGTAATACAGATCCGCCAAGGGAGAGGTGGGGGTCCAGCAGCGCTGAGACCCCTGAGACCTCAAGACCCGAGTCCAAGTCTCTGTCCGATAAAAATAAAAAAATCTTCTGAGGAGCTGCTTCAGCAGCGACTATCCTCTGAGACCTCAAATTTTAGACTGGAGAGCTGGAGTAGGAGGAGCCCGAGCTGGAGGGGCCGGTCAACACTCTTTTTAATCTGAGGTGTCTATCCCATCTGGGCTCCGCCTACCCACTAGTAATGACTAGTGTGTCTCCCTTCCTTCATCTGCTGCTGAAAAATAAATCCTATTTTTCTCAAAATTTGGGGTGCGTCTTATAATCCGGAGCGTCTTAAAATCCGAAAAATACAGTACCTTGAACCCGCAGGTGCCATGCAGAATTTTATAATGTTGAGCAGTGTAAATGGAAAAAAAATATATATTAATTTTCCCTGCAAAAACATTGCTTCAGCCCAAATTTTTCATTTTCACAAGGGTAACATGAGAAAATAGTCCCCAAAATAATTGGTTGCGATACCCCATACATGATGGCAAACCACCGTTTGGGCACATGGCAGGGTTCGGAAAGGAAGGCGCGCCAACTGAATTCTGGAGAGCAATTTTGACTGCAATATATTGCCGATGCTATGTCACATTTGGGGAGGCGATGACATGCCAAAATAGCAGAACCTCCCCCCACGTGACCCCATCTTGGAAACTAAACCTTGAGGAATTCATCTAGGAGTGTAGTGAGCATTTTTACCCTCAAGCGATTCACAGAATTGTATATAACATTGGGCTGAGTCAATAGAAAGTTATTTTTTCCACTAAAATGTTGCTTTAGCCCCAAGTTTTTAATTTTCAAAAAGGATAATAGGAGTAAATGAACAGTACAATTTGTTGTGCAGTTTCTTTTGAGTTCACCAACACTCCATATGTGGTAGAAAACGGCTTCTGAGGCACAGTGCAAAGCTTAGTAGTGAAGGAGCGCCATATTGGAGTACAGATTTTACTGTTATGGTTTGCGGTTGCCATGACCCACTGCGAGAGCCCCTGAGGTGACAGAATACCAGAACCCCCCCTTCACCCAATAAGTGACCTCATTTTACAAAATTACACCTCGATAAAGCAATAAAATAGAGATATACCCCAAAATGTATTTCAATGTATAGCAGCAAAAAAATGGGGATGTAAAACTTAACATTTAATGACCTAATGTTAAAAAGGGGACACACAGACAATTACCATCCTCCAAACAAACAGTGAGGATACATGATATAATCAGAGAGTAAAGTCCAATAGGGACTACAAAATATAGGAGATATAAATATAAACCAGACAACTTATAGTTTGCTCTGCACCGCAAGAGCAAAAAATTGACTAACTAAATGCAAATGTATGCATCGCTTATTTGTAAGTCATTTGTCTGGAACGCAATCAAACGTGTGTGAGACAGTATGTATAAAAGGAATGATCTCACCCATTTGAATGGAGATATGCGCTCCAAAATTCATCTCCTAATAAAGTATGCATCTGGTCATTTCCAGAGTAGATAAGGCCCTTTCCCAACGCGTTTCCTCCTTTCAGGATTCATCAGGGGATATGGCGACTAGAGACATCTATATCAAATGCATTGCTCTCATGGGGAGAAAAATCCTATAACTCCTCCTTATATCAATTAATAAGACACTCCCACCACCATTCAAACCAATCAGTGCAAAACAAAATAATGAATCACCAATCAAACGTGATGTGCATGGTTTAAAAATACATGCCTGTTTAATGAGCTCATAATCTTGTTGAAACGCACGCCACATATTACGAAATGCATATAGCGATCCACCGTTTGCCAAATAGTGATCGCGCGCCCTATATTAGTGGCGCATGCGCATTTAGTGACTTCCGGTAATCGCATTCATTGGACATCCGGTCTACTGAGACTACGTCATTGGCGTCCCACTCTGTGATGTAAAAACCACCGCACGCATGCGTGATACAAATTAAGTGGCTTATGGTGTATAAATTCAGATCGCACATTTCAAAAAACAACACAGAACGCACAATTGTGTTGTGTCCTATATTGGGACGTTAAATTAAATCGCAAATTGCGACGAAGGTATAACGCTAATATAAAAGTTATGTCACTGCACAACAGAAGCATCAAAATACAAATATATTGCGTCCCTAATGGCGTCATTAAATATTATTTAAACCAGCATCACTTATTGCGACCAAAATCATGCCATCTTAGGTGACATTCGATAGTTCACCAAAATCTGACATTAACCATATAGAAACTTAAGAAAGGACGCGCAAGATCATTTTAGCTCATTTTAACTCATTCAATGCCGTTATTAACACAGACATAGTATACAAATCCCCAAACGAAGAAAATTGGAGATAAATCCTCTCGCACTAAGAGGTAAATCGAAAAAATATATTAAAGGAGCATCCACATAAGGTGTCCCATGATACTCCAATCCAGAATATAGATATGGAGAAGAAGGAATATCCTTCTATGTAGAAAAAATAATTGGCGCTTCGGCTGGCTTACCACACTATGGAACGATACTTAAATGATTTCATTGATGTATTTGAAGAAGTTGTAAAGGATATAAAATACATAATCAAATATGGAGACCAGCATCCATAGGTCATAATAAAATAACATTTCAATTTTGGAAGGGAAAAAAGGAAAAAGAAAAGCCTGACAGATCCCTATCAGGTACCTATTTCCATCCGACCCTACCTAGCAGCGGAGGTTGGAGCCCTAAATTCCTGCGCAAGTGGCCCCCCCGGTCCACGGCGGCTGACCCTAACTAAATCACCCTGCACAACCCTATACTAGAGAAAGCAGGAGTAAGAAAGTTGTTCATTTAAACCATATGGAGAGACAGTTTTTAGTCGAAAAATCCATTTTGTCTCTCGTTGTAATATTAAATTGTCCCAGTCACCACCACGAATCGGTCTGGGTACTTTATCAATGCCCATGAATTTTATTGCATTAGGGTCTCCCCCATGCTTGAGATTGATATGTCTGGCCACAGGTGTATCCATCTTCCTCGCTATATCTCTCATGTGCTCACCAATTCTCCTCCTAAACTCTCTAATGGTCTTTCCCACATAGATCATACCACATATACAAATAGCCCTGTAAATGACACCTTCACTCCTGCAGTTGATAAAAGAGGTGATCTCAAATTTTCTTGAGTTGTCAGATGCAAAAAATTGTTTGCCAACTTCCATATTTTTACAGGCAATACAACCACTACATTTGAAACACCCCACAACGTTAGATTTAAGCCATGTTGTTTTTTCAGCATTTACAAAGTGGCTCTTAACCAGTCTGTCCTTTAAGGACCTTCCTTTGCGAAAGGTAATTTGGGGATGACTAGGCAAAAGATCGCCAATGTCCTGATCCATTTTCAGGATAGGCCAATGGTTTTTCAAGATCCGCCTTAGATCATCGGCCCCGTTATTATACGTGGTAATAAATCTAAGACCCAGAAATTCATCTTCTTGTTTAGGGGATTGAGTCAGTAATTCCATCCTGTTTTTTATTTTGATGTCATTATAGGCTCCTTTCAACACATGATCAGGATAACCTCTATCCAAAAATCTATTTCGTAGATCATTTGCTTGATGTCTGAAATTATTATCATCTGAGCAATTTCTACGTATCCTTGTATATTGGCCCTTAGGTATACCTTTCTTCTGGGCCAAAGGATGACTGCTCTCCCATCTCAGAAGAGAATTAGTGGCCGTAGGTTTTCTATGAATGCTGGTACTCAGGGTTCCATCATGGTTCTTCTCAATAACCACATCGAGAAATGGCAGTTTTGATGGATTCCATTCATATGTGAAACTCAAACCAATGTCATTCACATTTAGACTCCTGACAAATTCAGCAAAAGATTCTCCTGTACCTTTCCAAATGATAAAAACGTTGTCAATAAATCTCAACCATAAAAGAGCCTTTTCAGCTCCGACGACACCATTTTCACCGAAAATCACTGTCTCCTCCCACCAGCCCAGGAGTAAATTAGCATACGAGGGGGCACAAGGGCTCCCCATCGCAGTACCCCTGAGCTGGTGGTAAAATTTGCGATCAAACACAAAAAAATTATGTGTCAATAGGTAATGTAGACAATCGCAGACAAAGATGTTATGTGCCTTAAACTGTGAACCTCTACTCTTTAAAAAGTATTCAGTTGCCTCAATCCCTTTAACATGGGGAATAGATGAATAAAGTGCCTCCACATCGATACTTGCAAGAATAGTATCGGGTTCCATAACCACTCCATCGATTTTACTCAATAAATCTGTTGTGTCCCTCGTGTATGAGCTAAGGGCAAGAACAAATGGATTTAAAATTTTATCAAGATAAATGCCCAGATTTTTCGTAAGACTGCTCACACATGACACAATTGGTCTCCCCTTGAGGGATCGACCCCTTTGTGTACCTTGGGGAGACAGTAGAATGTAGCCAATGTAGGAAACTTAGGTATAATAAATTCACTCTCATTTTTGTCTATAACCCCTATTGTGAGGCCATTCAATATAATTTGTCTTAACTCCTTAGTGAATACCATAGTAGGGTCAGAAGAAAGAACACAGTAACACTCTCTGTTGTTCAAAATGTTAAGGCACATTTTCTTATACTCTGAAGAATTAAGTACCACTAAATTACCACCTTTATCAGAACTTTTAATGGTAATGTCTTGATCTTTTTCCAGATCTCAAGAAAAGATCTGGAAAAAGATCAAGACATTACCATTAAAAGTTCTGATAAAGGTGGTAATTTAGTGGTACTTAATTCTTCAGAGTATAAGAAAATGTGCCTTAACATTTTGAACAACAGAGAGTGTTACTGTGTTCTTTCTTCTGACCCTACTATGGTATTCACTAAGGAGTTAAGACAAATTATATTGAATGGCCTCACAATAGGGGTTATAGACAAAAATGAGAGTGAATTTATTATACCTAAGTTTCCTACATTGGCTACATTCTACTGTCTCCCCAAGGTACACAAAGGGGTCGATCCCCTCAAGGGAGACCAATTGTGTCAGGTGTGAGCAGTCTTACGAAAAATCTGGGCATTTATCTTGATAAAATTTTAAATCCATTTGTTCTTGCCCTTAGCTCATACACGAGGGACACAACAGATTTATTGAGTAAAATCGATGGAGTGGTTATGGAACCCGATACTATTCTTGCAAGTATCGATGTGGAGGCACTTTATTCATCTATTCCCCATGTTAAAGGGATTTAGGCAACTGAATACTTTTTAAAGAGTAGAGGTTCACAGTTTAAGGCACATAACATCTTTGTCTGCGATTGTCTACATTACCTATTGACACATAATTTTTTTGTGTTTGATCGCAAATTTTACCACCAGCTCAGGGTACTGCGATGGGAGCCCTTGTGCCCCCTCGTATGCTAATTTACTCCTGGGCTGGTGGGAGGAGACAGTGATTTCGGTGAAAATGGTGTCGTCGGAGCTGAAAAGGCTCTTTTATGGTTGAGATTTATTGACGACGTTTTTATCATTTGGAAAGGTACAGGAGAATCTTTTGCTGAATTTGTCAGGAGTCTAAATGTGAATGACATTGGTTTGAGTTTCACATATGAATGGAATCCATCAAAACTGCCATTTCTCGATGTGGTTATTGAGAAGAACCATGATGGAACCCTGAGTACCAGCATTCATAGAAAACCTACGGCCACTAATTCTCTTCTGAGATGGGAGAGCAGTCATCCTTTGGCCCAGAAGAAAGGTATACCTAAGGGCCAATATACAAGGATACGTAGAAATTGCTCAGATGATAATAATTTCAGACATCAAGCAAATGATCTACGAAATAGATTTTTGGATAGAGGTTATCCTGATCATGTGTTGAAAGGAGCCTATAATGACATCAAAATAAAAAACAGGATGGAATTACTGACTCAATCCCCTAAACAAGAAGATGAATTTCTGGGTCTTAGATTTATTACCACGTATAATAACGGGGCCGATGATCTAAGGCGGATCTTGAAAAACCATTGGCCTATCCTGAAAATGGATCAGGACATTGGCGATCTTTTGCCTAGTCATCCCCAAATTACCTTTCGCAAAGGAAGGTCCTTAAAGGACAGACTGGTTAAGAGCCACTTTGTAAATGCTGAAAAAACAACATGGCTTAAATCTAACGTTGTGGGGTGTTTCAAATGTAGTGGTTGTATTGCCTGTAAAAATATGGAAGTTGGCAAACAATTTTTTGCATCTGACAACTCAAGAAAATTTGAGATCACCTCTTTTATCAACTGCAGGAGTGAAGGTGTCATTTACAGGGCTATTTGTATATGTGGTATGATCTATGTGGGAAAGACCATTAGAGAGTTTAGGAGGAGAATTGGTGAGCACATGAGAGATATAGCGAGGAAGATGGATACACCTGTGGCCAGACATATCAATCTCAAGCATGGGGAGACCCTAATGCAATAAAATTCATGGGCATTGATAAAGTACCCAGACCGATTCGTGGTGGTGACTGGGACAATTTAATATTACAACGAGAGACAAAGTGGATTTTTCGACTAAAAACTGTCTCTCCATATGGTTTAAATGAACAACTTTTTACTCCTGCTTTCTCTAGTATAGGGTTGTGCAGGTGATTTAGTTAGGGTCAGCCGCCGTGGACCGGGGGGCCACTTGCGCAGGAATTTAGGGCTCCAACCTCCGCTGCTAGGTAGGGTCGGATGGAAATAGGTACCTGATAGGGATCTGTCAGGCTTTTCTTTTTCCTTTTTTCCCTTCCAAAATTGAAATGTTATTTTATTATGACCTATGGATGCTGGTCTCCATATTTGATTATGTATTTTATATCCTTTACAACTTCTTCAAATACATCAATGAAATCATTAAGTATCGTTCCATAGTGTGGTAAGCCAGCCGAAGCTCCAATTATTTTTTCTACATAGAAGGATATTCCTTCTTCTCCATATCTATATTCTGGATTGGAGTATCATGGACACCTTATGTGGATGCTCCTTTAATATATTTTTTCGATTTACCTCTTAGTGCGAGAGGATTTATCTCCAATTTTCTTCGTTTGGGGATTTGTATACTATGTCTGTGTTAATAACGGCATTGAATGAGTTAAAATGAGCTAAAATGATCTTGCGCGTCCTTTCTTAAGTTTCTATATGGTTAATGTCAGATTTTGGTGAACTATCGAATGTCACCTAAGATGGCATGATTTTGGTCGCAATAAGTGATGCTGGTTTAAATAATATTTAATGACGCCATTAGGGACGCAATATATTTGTATTTTGATGCTTCTGTTGTGCAGTGACATAACTTTTATATTAGCGTTATACCTTCGTCGCAATTTGCGATTTAATTTAACGTCCCAATATAGGACACAACACAATTGTGCGTTCTGTGTTGTTTTTTGAAATGTGCGATCTGAATTTATACACCATAAGCCACTTAATTTGTATCACGCATGCGTGCGGTGGTTTTTACATCACAGAGTGGGACGCCAATGACGTAGTCTCAGTAGACCGGATGTCCAATGAATGCGATTACCGGAAGTCACTAAATGCGCATGCGCCACTAATATAGGGCGCGCGATCACTATTTGGCAAACGGTGAGATCGCTATATGCATTTCGTAATATGTGGCGTGCGTTTCAACAAGATTATGAGCTCATTAAACAGGCATGTATTTTTAAACCATGCACATCACGTTTGATTGGTGATTCATTATTTTGTTTTGCACTGATTGGTTTGAATGGTGGTGGGAGTGTCTTATTAATTGATATAAGGAGGAGTTATAGGATTTTTCTCCCCATGAGAGCAATGCATTTGATATAGATGTCTCTAGTCGCCATATCCCCTGATGAATCCTGAAAGGAGGAAACGCGTTGGGAAAGGGCCTTATCTACTCTGGAAATGACCAGATGCATACTTTATTAGGAGATGAATTTTGGAGCGCATATCTCCATTCAAATGGGTGAGATCATTCCTTTTATACATACTGTCTCACACACGTTTGATTGCGTTCCAGACAAATGACTTACAAATAAGCGATGCATACATTTGCATTTAGTTAGTCAATTTTTTGCTCTTGCGGTGCAGAGCAAACTATAAGTTGTCTGGTTTATATTTATATCTCCTATATTTTGTAGTCCCTATTGGACTTTACTCTCTGATTATATCATGTATCCTCACTGTTTGTTTGGAGGATGGTAATTGTCTGTGTGTCCCCTTTTTAACATTAGGTCATTAAATGTTAAGTTTTACATCCCCATTTTTTTGCTGCTATACATTAAAATTACACCTCGCAATGAATTCATCTTAGGGTGCAGTTATAGTGACACCACAGGTGTGCCAGAGAGTTTTATACCATTGGTCTGCAAAGAAAAGTATTTTTACCACAAAACCACCACACTAAGGCTAAGTGCACACGTTCAGGATTATTTGCGTTTTTTTCGTGGAAAAAACGCGTCAAAAACGCATGTATTAAGCATCCTATCATTTAGAATGAATTCCGTAATTTTTGTGGAAAATCTAGCAACATGTTCATTAATTTCGCGGAATTCTAGCGTTTTTTCCCGCTATATTATTGACCTAGAAAGTTCAGGGAAAAATCGCGGTAAAAACGCATCAAATCCGCGCAAAAAAATGTGCGTTTTTACCGCGAAAAAAGTCCGTTTTTGCTCAGGAATATTCTGCAAACATTCCTGAACGTGTGCACTTAGCCTAAAGCTGCTGTTTATTGCAAAAACAAGTTTTTTGTGTACTCATTTTGACAACTATAATTTTTCTATATTTCTGCCGTCATTTGAAGGTTTTTTGCGGGACAAGTTGACGTTTTTTATTGGTACCATTATCGGACACCTGACTTCGCTTTCTAGTCGGATTTTTGAGAGGCAGAATGAATATAAACCAGCAATTCAGGAATATTTTTAAAATGCCGTTCAGTGTAGTAAAATTGATAAGGCAGCTTTATGCTTCGGGTCAGTACGATTATAGCCATATCACATTCATATTTTTAATGTTTTTCCACTATTGCACAATGAAAACTATTTTAGAGAGAAAAAATTGTTTTGCATCGCTTTTTTCTGAGAGCTACAACTTATTTCTATGCTGACAGAGCTGTATGGCAGCTTGTTTTTTGTGGGACAAGACTGTTTTCAGGGATACCATTTCTATTTTCATTCGACTGATTGCGTTTTTTTTCCACTTTGTTCAGGGGTATAATGAAAGCATATTTTTTGCCACGTTTAACTTTTATGGTGTTCACTGAAGGGGGATTAACTAGTGTGACTTAGAGGTAGATCGGGTCCTTCGGATATTGATACCAAATGTGCATTTTTTTTTTTTTACATACCGTATATACTAATGTATAAGCCGAGAAAGTCCCCCTCTCAGCTTATACGCGAGTCATATACGGGGGTCGGCGGGGGAGGGGAGTGTCGGATCATACTCACCCCTCCGCCGGCGCGTCTCTGCAGCCCCCGCTTCTCCCACGATCTCCGGCTCCTTCCTGCAGCGGTCACATGGTACCGCTCATTAAAGTCATGAATATACACATATTCATGACTTTAATGAGCGGTACCACGTGACCGCTGTAGGAGGAAGAGCTGCGGAGACTGCCGGGAGAAGAGGAGAGGCTGCAGAGACGCGCCGGCGGAGGGAAGTATAGCGATATTTACCTGTCCTCTCTCCACCGCTGCGCGCTGCTCCCTCGTCAGACTCCTCTAGCTGTGAATGTTCAGGCAGAGGGCACGATGACGTCGTTAGTGAGCGTCGCGCCCTCTGCCTGATCATTCACTGCCGAGGACCCGGAAGAGGGAGCAGCGCAGCGGTGGACCGGTCTGGTGACATGTAAATATCTCAGGTGCCGGGGTCCTGAGCGAGCGGTGACACCGGCACCTGTCTCCCATAGCGCGCCGGTGTCACCGCCTGCTCAGGACACCGGCATCTGGCCCCCAGCGACGAGAGGTATGTCAGTTTTTTTTTTTGCAGTAGCGCGGCAGCATAAGGGACATACTATGGGGCATAATCTATGGGGCATAATCTGTGCAGCAGCATATGGGGGCATAATCTGTGCAGCAGCATATGGGGCATAATCTGTGGAGCAGCATATGGGGGCATAATCTGTGGAGCAGCATATGGGGGCATAATCTGTGGAGCAGCATATGGGGGCATAATCTGTGGAGCAGCATATGGGGGCATAATCTGTGGAGCAGCATATGGGGGCATAATCTGTGGAGCAGCATATGGGGGCATAATCTGTGGAGCAGCATATGGGGGCATAATCTGTGGAGCAGCATATGGGGGCATAATCTGTGGAGCAGCATATGGGGGCATAATCTGTGGAGCAGCATATGGGGGCATAATCTGTGGAGCAGCATATGGGGCATAATCTGTGGAGCAGCATATGGGGGCATAATCTGTGGAGCAGCATATGGGGGCATAATCTGTGGAGCAGCATATGGGGGCATAATCTGTGGAGCAGCATATGGGGGCATAATCTGTGGAGCAGCATATGGGGGCATAATCTGTGGAGCAGCATATGGGGGCATAATCTGTGGAGCAGCATATGGGGCATAATCTGTGGAGCAGCATATGGGGGCATAATCTGTGGAGCAGCATATGGGGGCATAATCTGTGGAGCAGCATATGGGGGCATAATCTGTGGAGCAGCATATGGGGGCATAATCTGTGGAGCAGCATATGGGGGCATAATCTGTGGAGCAGCATATGGGGGCATAATCTGTGGAGCAGCATATGGGGCATAATCTGTGGAGCAGCATATGGGGGCATAATCTGTGGAGCAGCATATGGTGGCATAATCTGTGGAGCAGCATATGGGGCATAATCTGTGGAGCAGCATATGGGGGCATAATCTGTGGAGCAGCATATGGGGGCATAATCTGTGGAGCAGCATATGGGGGCATAATCTGTGGAGCAGCATATGGGGGCATAATCTGTGGAGCAGCATATGGGGGCATAATCTGTGGAGCAGCATATGGGGGCATAATCTGTGGAGCATCATATGGGGGCATAATCATTTTTCACCCTAGGCTTATACGCGAATCAATAAGTATTCCAATTTTTTTTGTGGCAAAATTAGGGGGGTCGGCTTATACACAGGTCGGCTTATATATGAGTATATACAGTAAGTATTTTATGGTATAATTTTTTTCATCCTTTGTTCTTTCTTTTTTTTTTTTTTTTTTTAAAGTATTGTTACAATTTTTCACTTTTATTTCCTTTACTTAGTCCCTGTATGGGATTTTACTTTAATCTCTGGTACGTCAAAGGTTGTAAAGGGGTTAATATTTACTTTTTCCACCATGTTTGAAAATGGAAAATTATTGTTTACAGGAAAGATATATTTTTGTACTGTGTTAGTTTTTTGTTTTTAAATAAATACTCTGGCTATCAGATTTTAAAAAGGAAAAGTGTCCTTTAAAAGACAAGCATTATACAGTGGAACTGAAAACCTGGTCTCGATATGGACAGGATGGTCTTTTGGAAAGGTCCCATGTCTTAGTGCTGCAATATATACAGTACCCATAGATTTCTATATTACTGAATGTATAATTATTCTTCCTTCTTATTACAAGCAACAATTAAATGGAATTACTCGACAGGGTTAAGGTGAAATACCCAGAGTATGGACTTATTTTGTCACGGTCTGTCAAGTTCAACCATGCAAGCAATGCACATGGACACTACACTAAAATAACAGATCCAAGAAAGAAAAAAGCCTGTTCAGCCTCTCAAATCTCTTCCTGTAAAGTGATAGCCAGTTAATACCACCTCAACCAAAAGCCTGTAGTAAGCATTGTGCTCAGACTTCACAATGAATCATATCTGCAGTTTCTGCATTTCCCCCTTTAGTAGAAAAGGCGTCACTCTCCATGGCCAAAGACAAGATGCAATACCCATGTACTGCCACCTTGTGGACATTCCAAGAATACACCAACCATGAGAAATTTACAGCTTTAAAGGCGGACTTTGGGATGGCCATAAAAGGGGAACTCCCATCCAAAACTTACACAAACGTTATTTTCACCTTCACAAGGATACTGATGTTAGAATGGAAAAATGTTTGGAGCAAAATCAAAGGGGCTCAGAAAGTGTCCTACAAGAAAGAATGTAAACTAAGCAGCAGCAGCATCCTGACAAGTATATAACCCGACAGCTTCCAAACTGTATGGCCCATGACATTCATACAGAAGTATTCAGCCCAATGGACTCCAGCAGATAATGATTAACATCACACAATCTGAATGTCAGACAAAGGTTCCTGGTGAGCAGGAATGTCTACAGAATGATGAGTTTCCTCTTACAGAATGATGAGAGTTTCCTCGTACAGAATGATGAGAGTTTCCTCTTACAGAATGATGAGAGTTTCCTCTTACAGAATGATGAGAGTTTCCTCTTACAGAATGATGAGAGTTTCCTCTTACAGAATGATGAGAGTTTCCTCTTACAGAATGATGAGAGTTTCCTCTTACAGATGATGAGAGTTTCCTCTTACAGAATGATGAGAGTTTCCTCTTACAGAATGATGAGAGTTTCCTCTTACAGAATGATGAGAGTTTCCTCTTACAGAATGATGAGAGTTCCTCTTACAGAAGGCACCTTTCAATAAGAAAAGAAATTCTTGGGAATTTTAGACTTGTTTATGTCTGTTACATGTGTTCATTGATAAACTGCTCATCATGGAAGAAAAAGGGGCACCGATGGAAGACCTACCAATTCTGGTGTTTAACAAATGCCAATCATGATGCATGGTGTTGAGCTGTAAGTCGTGTACTCATGAAGTGTTTCTGAAAGTGCACTAGCTCACTGGTCCCCAACCTTTTTTGCACCATGGCCCGGCAGGATGGAGGAGGGGCATGGGCGGGGCTATGGACGGAGTTGTAGTATGTATAGCAAGATGGTCCCACACAAATAATCCCCCCCGTCCTGTCCAGCTCGGTGTGGCTCCCCCTGCTCTATGCATGGCTCCCCCTGTCCCATCCTTGTATACATGGCTCCGCTCCCCCCTCCCATCGTTGTATACATGGCTCCCCTGTCCCATCCTGTATACATGGCTCCGCTCCCACCCTTGTATGCATGGCTCCGCTCCCACCCTCCCATCCAGTATACATGGCTCCGCTCCCACCCTAGTATACATGGCTCCGCTACCCCCTCCCATCCTTGTATGCATGCTCCGACCCCACCCTCCCATCCTTGTATGCATAGCTCCGCTCCCCCCTCCCATCCTAGTATACATGGCTCCGCTCCCCCCTCCCATCCTTGTATGCATGCTCCGACCCCACCCTCCCATCCTTGTATGCATAGCTCCGCTCCCCCCTACCCATCATAGTATACATGGCTCCGCTTCCCCCTCCCATCCTAGTATACATGGCTCCGATCCCCCCTCCCATCCTAGTATACATGGCTCCGCTCCCCCTTCCCATCCTAGTATACATGACTCTGCTCCCCCCTCCCATCCTAGTATACATGGCTCCGCTCCCCTCCCATCCTAGTATACATGGCTCCGCTCCCCCCTCCCATCCTAGTATACATGGCTCCGCTCCACCCTCCCATCCTGTATGCATGCTCGGCTCCCACCCTCCCATCCTTGTATGCATGGCTCCGCTCCCACCCTCCCATCCTTGTATGTATGGCTCCGCTCTCACCCTCCCATACTGTATACATGGCTCCGCTCTCACCCTGTATACATGGCTCCGCTCCCCCTCCAATCCTTGTAAGCATGGCTCCGCTCCCACCCTGTATACATGGCTCCGCTCCCCCCTCCAATCTTTGTATGCATGGCTCCGCTCCCACCCTGTATACATGGCTCCGCTCCCACCCTGTATACATGGCTCTGCTCCCCCTCCCATCCTTGTATGCATGGCTCTGCTCCCACCCTGTATACATGGCTCCGCTCCCACCCTCCCATCCTGTATACATGGCTCGGCTCCCACCCTGCATACATGGCTCGGCTCCCTCCCTCCCATCTTGTATACATGGCTCCGCTCCCCCCCCTCCAATCCTTGTATGCATGGCTCCGCTCCCACCCTCCCATCCAGTATACATGGCTCCGCTCCCACCCTAGTATACATGGCTCTGCTCCCCCCTCCCATCCTTGTATGCATGCTCCGACCCCACCCTCCCATCCTTGTATGCATGCTCCGACCCCACCCTCCCATCCTTGTATGCATAGCTCCGCTCCACCCTCCCATCCTGTATACATGGCTCTGCTCCCACCCTCCCATCCTTGTATGCATGGCTCCGCTCCCACCCTAGTATACATGGCTCTGCTCCCCCCTCCCATCCTTGTATGCATGCTCCGACCCCACCCTCCCATCCTTGTATGCATAGCTCCGCTCCACCTCCATCCTTGTATTGTCAAGGTAAAATATAAATTTTCTATCTTATATTTTATATATATGTGTTTTGCTATTTTTATACCTTTATAAAAATATGTTTATATGTACTTTGTTACTTTGATATGTCAAGATAAACACAAAGTTTTCCTTGAATATGTATTATTCAGATTGAAACTTATTCTAAGATGACGTCAGTACCAGCTAGTCTGTCTCCAAGAAATTCACTGATGACTGCCCCCACCTTTGGGGAACTGAGGATTGCACCAGCAAGTCTGCTGGATACAAGACCTATGGAATGTGAACCAATAGAGATGGCCAGATGCTGGACATGTCCATATATGGACATATATAGCTTACCTCCCCCCTCCATCCACCCTTAACTCCACCCTGACATCCTGTGTAGATAATCCCATGCTTGCAGAAATAAAGATCAGTACTTTGCTGAGATTGGTGCCTGCATACAGCCCTCTAAGCATGCTCTGAAGTTTGAACCAGCCTATTGTCTGACTCATTCTTTAAACGGTTAACCCATGCTTATAATCTAATCTGGAGTGACTGGAGGACGAGTGTTTGTCGTTTCGACCCCGACAGTATGTATGCTCCGCTCCCACCCTCCCATCCTTTTATGCATGGCTCTGCTCCCACCCTACCATCCTGTATACATGGCTCTGCTCCCACCCTACCATCCTGTATACATGGCTCCGCTCCCCCCGCCAATCCTTGCATGCATGGCTCCGCTCCCACTCTCCCATCCTGTATACATGGCTCCGCTCCCCCCTCCCATCCTGTATACATGGCTCCGCTCCCCCCCTCCCATCCTGTATACATGGCTCCGCTCCCCCCCTGCCATCCTTGTATGCATGGCTGGGCTCCCCCATCATACTTACCCTCCGTCGCTGAACTTCCCTACATCTGTATCCCGGCGCGTCAGCTTCTTGTGCAGTGCGGTCACGTGGTACTGCTCATTAAGGTCATGAATATGGATGCCACGCCTATGGGAGTGGAGTCACATTCATATTCATAACCTTAATGAGCGGTACTAAGTGACCGCTCAGCAGAGGATGAAGCTGCCGCGCCGGGACATGGATGCAGCGACAGAAGAGGAGTATCAATGACTTCTGGTTCTGGAAGCCGGCGGTTGCAGCTGTCACTACAGTGCTACAGCCGCCAGCTCCCAGTGTGTCCAGCATTTGAGCCGTGGCTCCGCGGACCGGCAACAGCACTGCAACGGCCCGGTCCTGGGCCACGGACCCGTGGTTGGGGACCCCTGCACTAGATGACCGACTGAGGCCATCTTGTAGTGCACCTGCTGTTTTTCTGGGGTAGCTTTAGGGTTGTTTCATGATTTTGAGATTAGGCAACCCTTCATCCAACACCACGTATGGATGTGACATCCTGGAGCCAGGCTATGGGCTTCAGGTGCCACCTCATGCTGCAGATGTGGCCAAGACACTCATTTGACCGATTAGTCTCCACTTTTGTAAAGCGTGATAGTCTGTGGCCACCATATACAAACACTCTCTGGTTATTATCTGCAGATGGCTCTCCAGTGAACTTGTCACTTTCATTTGCACCACAGCAAGTAAAACAGATTCACTTTCACTTTTGCCTCCTAACTAGACAGATTGACATCCTTCAACTTTAATGGACTTAGGGTTATTCTGTGATGTGCAAGAGTTCACTTCATTTTTTTTTACCAGGTTAAAAACCAGGAAATGTTTCATTTAAATTACAAATTAAAATTAAAAAAAAAAAAACACCTAGTTTTTGTTCTCTCGAGCCAGCGATCACCTACATCAGGGATAGGGAACCTCAGGCTCACGGGCTGTTTACAGACCTTGATGACCTTTTATTCGGCCCCCGGGCAGATTCCTGAGAATGTCAGTGCTTGATACTTTGCTGGCTTTTTCATTTCTTCTTGCTCTTAGCATGCGCACACAATTTTCACTACTGAACGCTGAGGTGCGTGCAATGAAAGATTATGTCCTGGCACCAGTGCCAGCACGTACTTTGCAGATGGAGTTAGCATGCAATTTGTACAGCCCTCTAAGGATGGTACAAATATCCAAATAACCCTTGGCAGAAAAGAAAGAAATAGATTCCCCACCCCTTACACTATAGATAATACCAAGATGGTGTTATCATGAAGGACGACTGAATTCTTCTAACTCATTGGTGCCCTGTGATCACATCAAGGGGAGGCCAAAGGAAGTCAATGAGCTTAAGCTAAGCGCTGCTGCTCAAACCATTTAGATGACAGTCAGAACCTGACAGCACCATATAAATAGTTAATAGCAGCTGCTAGAGCTCAGCCCTGGCAGTGGCTGTTATCAGCCCTGCGTAGAGGACGCTCAGATCCTGAGCCCCTGCAAAACATACTGAACCCTATCCAAGACAAATTCACATCCTAATGCAGGTCAGGGTTAATCACTTCCTTCAGGGCCCCAATTAAAATAGAAACAGTGGATATTCACCTCCCGAAGCAGCGCCAATAACAGCAACTGTGCATTCTGAGCGGCTCAGGAGACGGTGTGGTGTCACTGATCGGATGCAGCCTTTATCATTTTGTGAACGTGAGCGTCAGCTGACAGAAAACTTACTGTTATCACAGGTCTTCTGCAGCCAATGCCACCTGCTACGAATAGAGGCACCAGCATATGCAGGAGGAGCATACATTGCTTTTATTTTAAGTAGGGGCGGGCTTGAATTAATTAATTTAACGTTCCTTTTGACAAAGTTAGAAATAAGCAGTCTATCCTACCTTTGCTGCCTCAGCCATTTTCTTCTCCTCACTCTGTTCTTCAGCTTTGGCACCAGTGTCCTCTGATTTACGTTTATTTTTTTCCTTTGGAGCCATAAAACCCTGTAAGAACTTCTTGAGAACAGCTGCTTGTAGAGAGATGATACACTCCCCAAAGTCTTTGAGGTTTTCTAATGTACGAATCTGTGTGTAAAAAAAAGAAAAAGAAAAAAGAGAACTTAAAAGGATCAGTCAAGTTCTTGAAGTGCATAGGAACAAAAGTTTGCTTCTTACCTTCTCTTCAAGTTCTGTGGTATCATCCAGATAGCCTAATCCTCCCTTCTGTAGTCTTGTCGCTACTTCTATTATATCACTGCGCAAAAAGTTTAGCAGTTCCTGGTGTCCGTCACATGTCTTTAAACCCAAGTTCTGCTTACGAGCCAGATGAAGAGAGTGCAAAATGTCCTGATACCTGAACACAGGAGAGAATGGATATCCATCTTAAAGCATAGCATGAACGGAGACACCACAAAGCCGATGCAGAGTGTATACACAGCATTTTTATTATTTTTTTTACAATAATCGCACACACAGACGTCCTGAAACAGGATGCCATACTTTGGGAGGGAGAGGACAGGTGCACGACATCTTTTTCATGCTGGTACGCTTCAAAAAACAGGATTTTGGTTGCTTACCGTAAAATCTGTTTCTCGGAAGCCTTCATAGGGGGACACAGATAACCATGGGTGTATGCTGCTGCCACTAGGAGGCGCTGACACTATGCATATGCAAAAATAAAGGTTGGCTCCTCCTCTGCAGTATACACCCCACCGACTGCAGGAAGCTAATCAGTTAGTGAGAAAGCAGTAGGAGAACAACATGATAGAATAACAATCGGACAACTCAACTGTAACAATAGCACATCGAAGAAGAAACAGGAGTTGTAGAAAAAAAAACACGGGAGGGTGCTGTGTCCTCAATGAAGGCTTCCGAGAAACAGATTTTACGGTAAGCAACCAAAATCCTGTTTTCTCTATCGCTTCATTGGGGGACACAGATAACCATGGGACGTCCCAAAGCAGTCCATGGGGAGGGAAACAGCAGAAAACTCTATTGCGCTCAAAGAGCTTACCACTGCCGCCTGCAAGATACCTCTGCATAGGCTGGCGTCCACCGAAGCGTAGGTATGGACCCGGAACAACTTGGCAAACTTGTGGATGGAAGACCGGGTTGCCACTTTGAAGAGTTATAGGGCGGATGCCCCATGTGTACCGGCCAGGAGGCACCCACTGCCCGGGAAGAGTGAGCCTCTTCTTAACCAGTGAGCCTCCAAACTTGCGGACCTGATCCAGCGCGCAATGGTAGCCTTGCAGGCGTGTCATCTGGATGACGAATAGGAGATCCGACTTCCTAAGGAAGCGGTCTTAGTGAGATAGATCCTCACTGCCCTGACCAGGTCTAGCTTGTTTAGTGAATGCTCCGAAGAATGAGTCGGAGCTGGGCAGACGGAAGGGATGACAAAGTCCTCAATCAGGTGAAAAAGAGTGGATACCACTTTGGGAAGGAAGAAGGCGGAAGATCTGGCCCGTCTGGTAGCTTCCAGGAGTGTCCGCGAGGAGATTGACGAACCCAGAACTACTGGGCCAATGTGGTGCGATCAAAGAGACCAGCACCTCTTCCGCTTTGAACTACTTCAAAGGCCTGGGAAGAAAGGTAATGAAAAACGCGAAGTGTGACCAGGCAATGGCCGTAGCATCGGCGACCCCGTGAGGGGGACGCGGGACCTGGAGACGAACCGTGGAACCTTCCTGTACAGCTGGGAAGGGCGTGACATCCACGTCCGGAGTTCTCCCTAGAAGACAGATCAGATGGAAGACGCCCCGAGACAGGGACCAGTCTCCTGCAACGAGAAGCTCACGGCTGAGAAAAAACGGCCGTCTAGTTGACCCGCCAGAAATGTGCGCTGTGGATATTGTCGGAAACGTTGTTTTCGCTCAGTGAGGGATCCTGGATATCTGACAGTCGCCAGGGGACTCCTGGACCCTCCTTGGTGATTGACGGATACCACCGCTGTGGCGTTGTCTGACTGAATTCACGGACGAACGTCCCTGATGATGTCGAGGTACGGGATAAGTACTAGGTCTCTATCCTCAAAAAAAAAAACTATGAATGCCGCCATGATCTTTATGAAAGACCCTGGGAGCGGTCGCAAGATCGAACGGCAGGACAAGAAACTGGAAGAGATTTTGCTGTACTGCGAAACACGAGAACCTCTGATGAGTGGGCAGAGGATTCTGCGTCCCATGGAAGCAAATACTGAGCGGAAGGACTCCATCCTGAAGAGGATCCAGGAGGACTCTTGAGATCAGAAAACTAGAGATCCAGAGTGAGTCGAACCACGCCGCCCTTCCTTGGCACAACCAACAGGTTCTGAATCAAAAACCTGTAAGGCATTCTTGTGCCGAGGAGGACCTGGCAGGTCCGGTCCTGGTGGGGCTACCGTGGGAGCTATGAGGATGCCAGGTAGAGAGCCAGAAGGAAGCCTTCTTCCTAACCTGACAGGTCTGCGGCATGCACTGACCGGAGGGATCCTCTGTCACCGTCACACGGTGAAAAGGGCCGAAAGGAGCGGAACTGCCGCTTCAGAGGAGGCCTGCGAGGTTTGGAATGAGGAAGGAGAGTACTAGTGGCTCCAGGTGCCTCCTTTAATGATCTAGTCCAATTGTGGAACCAAACCAGCATTCTCCCTGGAAGGGGAGACAGGTAAGCGACCTCTTTTTGATGAAAGGTCCACTTGCCATGCTTTGAGCCAAATGTTCCTACAGATGGCCTTCATATTGCCAAATATGTCCCTGCATAGGGAATCTGGTCTGCAAGGACGGCAAGCTCACTCGGCAGGGCTCGCGCATGCCCTCACAAAGTTGTTTTGGCCCATCTGGCTATGGCCTTTGGTAGAGGCCGTGGCAAAATGTAGAAGCCGTTGTTCCCAAGGCTGATTTTTCCAGCAATTCTATAATCTTTTCGTTGGAATCCTTGCAAGGAAGCTGTATTAGAAGGCAGGGGACTGTGTTGGTGGCCAGTCTGGGTACTGGCGGAACCCCAGCCGGGGAAGGCGTCCAGATAGCGGTGAGCTCAGGGGAGGAGGGTATAAGATGCCGAGGCGCTTCCCTGTTTGAAAGCGTCTGGTCGAATTGTCCCTTTCCCTCTTGAGTGTCTCCACAAATTCAGCTTGTGGGCATAAGACCCTGGAAGTTAGTTATACAGTCTAAACCAAACTGCCTGATCTGCGAGTTTCGAAGAGGTATCTTAGATGCCTAGGGTCTGATGGACAGCAGTAATCAGGCTCTGCACCATGTTTGAATGCTGGAGGCCTGTCTGGATCCAGGTCTGACTCATGTTCTAGAAGCGCGTCCGAAGATGCCTCGGCTGGGTGCTCCTGTCTGGGCCTCTTGCGGCCTGAGATGGAAGGGCCCCGTGAAGAACCCTATGATCCACTGTCAACTGCGGGAGGTGGAAGAGGCAAGCTGTCATTTATGGACGCTGGGGTCTGCCACCCTGGTGACAAACCCGCAACAGACTGCGACCGAGAGAGACCGACCCGGGATAGGGTCTTAGACTAGCCCGTGGCAGAAAAACACGGATTTTGGTAAGAACTTACCTGTAAAATCCTTTTCAGCGAAGGAAGGAAGAGAGACACAGGAATTCATTACTGATGGGTAGGCGGAGCCCCAGATCAGGATGTCACCTCAGATCAAAAGAGTGCTGACTGGCTGGCCCCTCCAGCTCGGCTCCTCCTACTCAGCTCCAGTCGTACCAAAGCTTTTAGGAAAGAACCAAGATCACCAGCGGAGCAACATAACCCCTTCTGAAGGAACTTCAGAGAAAAAACACAAGGATACAGGTTATGCAAGCAAAGAAAGCCAAAAACCACAGAGTTCCAGGTACTACTCACGGAACCTGACTACTGCGATGAGCTGGCGATGCTGGAACAGAGCCTTAGCGCGCTGACCTCAGTCCAGATAATCGCTATCAGATAAGGGTCGCGCTGCATCTGAAAACATCAACACACTTCTGCCTTGGGAGGGTGCTGTGTCTCTCTTCCTTCCTTCGCTGAAAAGGATTTTACAGGTAAGTTCTTACCAAAATCCGTGTTTCAGCTGCAGATGGAAGGAAGAGAGACACAGGAATTCATTACTGATGGGACGTCCCAAAGCAGTTCAAAAATAAGGGTGGGAAAAAACCAACAAAAGGCAGAAACCCAACAACCTTAACAGAAAAAATGCGCTAACAGCGCTAAACACAAGTTCATCTAGAACTTTAAACTACAGCTGCCTGCAGGACCCTACGTCCGAGGGCTGCATCAGCGGAAGCACTGACGTCCACTTTATAAAACTTTGTAAATGTGTAGACAGAGTGCCAAGTTGCCGCCCGGCAAAGCTGCACTGCCGAAGCACCTTGATGAAAAGCCCACGATGAAGCCACAGCTCTCGTGGAATGGGCTCGAAACTTAATCGGGCAAAATTCACCCTGAAGACGGTAAGCTTCCAATATAGCTGACCGGATCCAACGAGCTATGGAATCCTTGGAAGCTCGTTGACCACATCGAAGACCAGCTGGAACCACAAATAGGGAGTCCGTCTTACGAAAACCTTGAGTAATAGATAGATAAAACTTCAAGGCCCGCACTAAAGCTAATGTGTGCAAAGCTCGCTCTTTCGCATTCTTCGGATCTGGACAGAATGAGGGCAACACAATATCCTGGTTAACATGAAAATGTGACACCACTTTAGGTAAAAAAATCACCCCATGTGCGAAGCACTACACGATCCGGAAAAAACCCCAGAAAAGGAGGCGAACAAGAAAGAGCTGCCAACTCAGAAACTCTCCTCAAAGAGGTGACTGCTACAAGGAAGGCCACCTTCCAAGAAAGCAAAGAAAGGCTAGCAGAACCCATAGGCTCAAAAGGTTTATGCTGAAAAACTTGCAAAACAAGGTTGAGCCGCCAAGGAGACACGGGTGCCTTCCGCGGCGGAAACTTACGAGCTATACCGCGGAAAAAAGGAGAGCACGTCCCTATTCGAAGCAATGGTTTCTCCGAAACAATAAGGGACAGAGCAGAAATCTGACCTTTCAGGGTGCTAACTGCCAAACCCTTGTCTAGCCCATGCTGCAGAAAAGCCAACAGATTGGGAATGGAAAATTTTCTCGGGTTCCGAGAAGACCCCAAACACCACGAAAATAAGGTTTCCCAAGTTTGTGGTAAATCCTAGTAGTAGCCGGACTTCTCGCAGCACGAAGAGTAGCAATGACCTCGGCTGAAAAACCTCAACGGGTTAAAATTTCGGTCTCAAGAGCCACGCCGTCAAACGCAGAGACATCAAGTCCGGATGACAAACGGGCCCCTGAGTCAACCAGTCCGGTTGAAGAGGAAGCGGAAAAGGAGGTGCCGCCAACCGCGACATTATTGTCGAGAACCACACCCTCCTTGGCCAATCTGGAGCTATCAAAATAGCTGAAATTCTCTCTAGTCTGATCCGACGCAGTACTAGAGGAAGTAAGGATATCGGGGAATACATAGATCAGCTCGAACTGATCCCACTGAGCCACTAGAGCATCCACCGCCACAGCCTTCGGTCCTTGTACCTGGACATGAACGTCGGTAACTTGGCATTGGACCTGGATGCCATCAAACCACTTGGGGAGTCCCCCAACGGGAGCACAGTAGTGCAAAAAAACTTCCGGGTGGAGGCTCCATTCCCCGGGATCCATCTTCCTGCGACTGAGGAAGTCCACTGTAATATTCTGAACCCCTGGAATGTGAATCGCCGAAATGGCTGGTAAACTGCCCTCGGCCCAAATCAGAATTCGGGACACCTCCACCATGAGTCTGGAACTCCTTGTCCCGCCTTGGTGATTGATAAACGCGACAGCTGTCGCATTGTCTGTCTGCACTCGGACCGGCAGACCGCTCAAAAGGACCGTCCAATGCTGGAGGCAAAGGAAAATCGCCCTCAATTCCAGGATGTTGATCGAAAGGACAGACTCTTCCGATGACCATATCCCCTAAATCCAGAGATTGTTCCAAACACCCCCCCCAGCCCGTCAGGCTGGCATTGGTGGTTATGACCGACCACTTCGGAGGGAGGAAAAGCTTTCCCAGGGATAACGCTCCTGGACATAACCACCATCCTCGGGATTCTCGCACCCTGTGAAAGATGGTGACGCTGCAATCCAGCGAACCTTGCGATTGATCCCAACGACTCAGAATGAGCCTATGGAGAGCTCTGGAATGAAATTGGACAAACGGAAAAAACCTCATGACGCCACCGTCAGACCCAGAAAGCGCATACCTTCGAAGGGACACTGCTGTCGCAGACTTCATAGTCTGTACATGCTGGAGCAGACATGCCTGCTTGTCTGGAGGTAGGGACAACACCGCCCCTACCGTGTCGAAATGCATCCTCAAAAACAGGATTGCCTGCGACGATTCCAGAGACGACTTCTCCTTTGAGGCCCAAACCGAAAAGGCCGTCCAAATAGGGACGAATCGTAAGTCCCGTCTTCGAAGAATTGCCATGAGTTTTTTGGCGTCAGAATCGTTGTAAAAATTCTGGGCGTTAAGGCCAAGCCGAATGGTCAGCCACACCTGGGTGAGGTCTTCCGACGGGAACATGCCAAAAAGCGTCGCGAATGTCGATTGATCGTTCTGCAACAGGGCTGCCATAACTGAGCGAAGCGACTTCATGCTCGGCTCTGACGGAATGTCAGAAGTCAGTCCGCCTTAGCGGATTTTTTTTTTTTTTTTTGCCAGCTTCTGCCTTAACAAAGTTCTGTTTCCAGGGTATGCGGAATCTCTGAGAATTCCCCCTCTTTTTTTTTTTTTTTTAAAAAAGAGAGAGACGACACAAACCCCCGAGGGTTGGTCAGATCATCCCTTGAACCGAAAAGGACTGCCGATAACTATCGGCACTAGTCCTGCCAGACGCAGAAGTCACACAGCTCTGCGCTGCGGTAAAGCTGCTTCTTTTGCCTTGGCATCAGCTCCGTGAGGGTCAGTCAAATAGCTGACCACTTTCTAAGCTAAAGATAGCAAACCCTGTTGGAAAACTGCGTTCCATCCAAGTCACAGTGCTCTTCTGACTGTTAACTGCCGAGGATTGCTCCCTGGATAGCAGTGACGCATTATCCTTCAACTAGAAAAGCCCATCTACCTTGATAGAGGGAAACTTGCCACGCCGTCCTTAGACGTCCAACCGGCTCAGGGGAACTTAACAAGTACACCTAGACCCTTAATACCGAATCATAGATCCACGGCTACACAGATGGAAATTGTTGCCATCTCCGTTCTTCTGTCCAGCGTGTCCTGCAGACTCGTCTTCCTTTTACCAGAAGATTTGCAAGCTGGAATAAAGGACATTCACTTCAGGAAAAGGGGGTTTCCAATTAACAAAATAACTCCGTAGAAAAACGGATACAGTTTGTAAGGTCGTCGCGACCCATGCGACCCTTGCAACATCCGGGCCGACTTCCAGGACACTAGTTACCTCCTCCGGTAACTAACGTCCACATGGTTTTCACAGAAATTTTAGTACGGCCCCTGAGAGAGGCAGGTGTCCCTGCCGATCCTCCTTGACCGAATCGGACTTCTTCGCTAAGCGAGAAGGAAAGCCCGATTTGTGTCGCTTCCTTGAGAGGATCTAGTTGACACTCCATAACCTAAAAGGTCATCAATAGAAACCAGTGAAGGCCTCCATTTTGACACCATTGGAACCTCTGACCGTGCATGAGTCGAGGTCTGCGTGTCAATACGCGAGGCTGATCCGTAGCGGATCTGGGAGAGGGTCTTGACATGCCCTTGCATAGTATTATGGCAGGATAAACCTGTCAGTAACCAGAGCATAAATTAAAATAAAAAACAAACGCTGAAGGTTAAAGCTCTAAAGCGAGAGCTACCCCAGCTGTCTCCCATTAAGAGTTAACCTCCTAAGAAGGGGTTAAAGTAGCTGACTCCCACAACCTTGATAATGAAAAAGGGGGTGCGAATCTCAGGCGCCTCTTATAAGGTCGCAGCTGCAGGACAGCCATGCCACACTAAACAAAAAGTTCCACAAGATCGCTAAAAATTGCGCTGTTTTTTATAACGCAATGACCGCCAAAGTTGTCAAGGAGATCGCTAATCGCCTATGCGATGCCAGATTGGCAGCCACCAGCGACACTAAAAAATGACACAAAAAAACGATCGCAATATTATCACGCCATCAGGATCGTCAGCGGAAACGTATAGTGGCAGCAATAATGTCGCAGACTCCCCACGCCTCTTTATTAATATTAAAAGAGTGTGCGAGCCCCTTATGCGAGAAACAGCCGCAGGACAGCTCAATCTGTCACTCAGAAGTGCCCCAGACGGCGCCCGCGCTGTGGAGGTGAAGGGGTTAAGCTTCTGCCCGGCGGGCTAGAAGCGACTCACCAAGCTGGTCACGTATTCTTGCCGGGAGGGGAGGAGAACGATCCGGGAGCTTTCAACCTGCAGCGCTTTATCAGCAAAGCCCTGTGGAGAAGGGTAGCTCTGTCGGCCGCTCGTTGTCAGCAATGCGCGCGCTCTGCTCCGTGTGCTCCATGTAGAGAGCCGGAAATGGAGGCTGCAGTAAAGCGCGCGCTCAGAAGCGGCGCGAAATTCAAAAAATACAAAGAGCGCGTACCCCCTCCTTTCCCTCGTCCTGCAGGCATCCTCCTGCGGACATAGAAAAACTAGCACCGGTATATATATAGTACAGCGGCTGCCGCAGCAGTCGCTAAAACACTCACACACATTTTACAAATGTGGAGTACTCACCAGCCGAAAACGCCACAGGGACCCCAGGGGTTTCTGGCGCTATGCCCATGCTTCCCCCCAGGGCGGGAAGCGCAGTGACCCCAGTGTGTGGTTTGCGCCCCCGCCAGGGAAACTTCCTCACCCCCGGGGCCGCAAGTTTCTGAAAGGGCCCATTATTTTTTTACAGATCCGCCAAGGGAGAGGCGGGTGAAATACACTGAAAAACATGAAATAGCGTGTCCCCGCCCCCTGAAGCATACTGATATACATGAAATAGCGCTGCATCAGACAAAAAAAGCACCCCACACATTAAAAATAAAATTTTGTGTGGATACTCACCAGTTTTAGCGCCGGGGGGACCCCCGGGGTTTTTTTGGGTTTTTGGGGTGCCCTTTTGCTTCCCCCCAGGGGGGGGAAAACCAGGACCGCACGTGTGGTTTGCGTCCCCCCGGGGAAGCACCCTTTTTTTCCCCCAGGGGGGGCAAGGATTGGGGGGGGATTTTTGAGTAAATACACCCCCCCAAAAGGGGGGGGTTTGGGGGGTCCCCCCCCAGCGGGGTTTTACCCTGAGCCCAAAAACCCAAAAACGGGGCCCCCCAAAATTCCCCGTCCCAAAATAAAAAAAATTTTAAAATCTTCGGGGGAAAAGTTTTTTAGCGGGGGCCCACCCTCGGGCCCCCCAAAAATTTTTTAACTGGAGCTGAGTAGGAGGAGCCCAGCTGGAGGGGCCACCCGTCAGCACGCTTTTGATAAAAAGGGGGAACACCCTTTTTTTGGGGGGCTCCCCCCCCCCCCCTTCAAAAAAAAATTTTTCCTGTGTCTCTCTTCCTTCCATCTCCCCCCCAAAAAAAAAGGCCCCGGGGGGATGGGAAACCGGTGAGTGCGGGGGGCCCTTTTGCAGAGGAAAAAGGGGGCAAGCCCCCCCCCCAAAACTGATGCAAAAGGGGTTGGGAGTAAAAAGATTATCACATAAAGGGGGTGAATTAGAAGTCACCACTAGTGTCTAAAACCCCCACAAAGCTATCAAAAAAAATTTGTCAGGGGTTGGGTTTTTCAGAAACAAAAGTATTACTCAACTGCCGTCCACAGGTGTGACGGGGGAGAAGGCGAGCGACTTGTCCCCCCCCGAAGATGGCGTCACGGGAAACCCCCACAGTAGCAAAAGCGCGCCCCCGCAAAAAACCCTCTAAAAACAAGCCCTTTGGGTTTGGGGGAATATGAATTGGCTCCAGCCCAGTAATGCGGGGGGGGTGGGCCCAAAACCTAGGCAGCACGGGGGGGAAATAAGACGGGTGGGGGGAAAAGCCCCCCCGGAAATGGGGAAAGGGGGGGGGAGCCGGCCGAGAATTTTGGCCCGAATTAAAAACCGGGAAAAATTTTTTGGAAAACGCGGCCCCCAGGGAAAAGGGGAAGGGGGCGCGGAGGGGGGGGTCCCCCAAAACCCTTCCCAAAAGGGCCCCCCCAAAAAAAACGCAAATAAAGCCCCCATTTTAAAGGAAAAGCCCCCGCGGCGGACTAAGACCTGGGGTAAAAGGGTTTGGGCCCCAAAAAGGGGGGGAAAAAAATTTTGGGGCCCCAAAGGCTGTCACAATGCCCTGTGGGGATTTTTAGAGCGGGGAAGGGCCCCCCGACCGCTAACTTCCCCCTTTCCCCCTGAAATTTTGAAAGGGAAAAAAACTCCTTTTGCCTTTTTTTTTTTTTTTTTTTTTTTTTTTTTTTTAAGTTTTTCTTTTTTTTTTATCTTCTGCCCTTCTTTCCTGGAAAAAGCAAAAAACAGTACCTTCAGGAAAGGGGGGGACCCCCAAGTCTCCTCCACCGACAGGCTCTGGGGGGGCAGTGGTGGGGGGACAGGGGCAGGCCCCGGGGGTTTCCCCCCCTTTTCGAGATCACCTTTAAAAACAGTCCGTGTTGGTATTTCCCTTTGGGGCCTCCCGGGGGAAACCGCATATGGGGGTAAGGGGGGCATTAAAACGCCCTACTCAGTCTCTTTTGGGGGGTACAGTAGTGACTGTTCAAAATGTTCCCCCGGGGAAAAAACCAAAAAAACCCACTTTGGGGATAGGGGGGTTTTAAAAAGGGACCCTTTCCCACCCCCTGACCAAAAAAAAAGGGGTTTGTTTCCCCGCAGTCGGGGGGGGTATACTGCAGAGGAGGAGCCAAAACCTTTTTTTTTGGGATATATGGGCAGCACCTCCTAGTGGGGGGGAGCATACACCCCTGGTTTCTGTGTCCCCCCAAAGAAGCGATAGAGAAAGCCCTTTCTGCCCAAATCTTTTTCCAAATGTAAGCATGTTTAGTCTTGAGTTTTTTTTTTTTTTTTTTTTTCGCTTTAGGTTTCCAAAGGGTAAGCGGTTTTTAAAAAACCCGCCATTCTTTTAGGGGGTTCTGCTTCCACCCCTTTTAAAGGGAAAAAGTCAGCAGAATCTGTCAGTTGAACTTTTTACTAATGGGAGGTTTTTCACCTTTGATTTTTTTTTTCTGAAATTATGAAATCCGACCACGCTCCCTGATGTGGTAAGCAGCGACTTTCCAAAGACATTACATTTAAAGGAAATCGGGGGGGGGGGGTTAGCTTTCTCAAACTTGGGTAACGCTAAAAACTAAAAACCGGGAGGGAAAGGCTGCCCAAAAACTTTTAACTTTATAACAAAATCCCCTCAATCCCTTTTTAAAATTTCAATAAAAAAAAAAAAAACTAACCAAAAAAAAAGTAAGAAACTTTTCCAAAAAAACCCGGGGCCCCATTAAATTTTTTCCCACTTAAAAAAAAACAGGGTTTTCAGCTTTTTTGAAGACTCATTGAAAAACCCCCTAGCATTCCCCAAATAATAAAATCCAGTTTGCTGTAGAGAATGCACTCACCAAAAAAGGGTTTCCCCAAATACGGAAAAAAAGCGGATTTTCTGGAAGATTTTTTGTCTACTTTTTTGAATGCAGCTCTAAGAATCTTTTACTTTAAATTCAATTTAATAAAAGCTACAAAAGCTCCCTACTCAAGTGCACTAATAAAACCCCAAATGCGGGGGGAAAAAAACTAAAGATGTAGAAAAAAAAAAAGTAAACAACCTAAAAAACAGATCCCAAAACCATCGCAAAATTTTTTTTAAATTTTTGTTTTCCCCAAGAAATAAGTCCTAACAAAAAATTTTTAAAGGGGTTTTTGGGGGGGGAAACGCTTTTAAAAAACAGGTCCAAACTTCCAAAAAAAAACCCCTATTTTAGTTTTTTTACTGGACAAAGTGGAATTTGCACTTTTTGGGGGGCCCCCGAATTTCCCCCTTCCCCCGGTTAATTTCTGTTTAGGCCCTTTTTTTGGGGTTTTTACCGTAATTGATCATGAGTCCCTTTTAAAATGCAGAAATCTAGAGAAACCGAAAAGAGCAGGCATTATGCAGGGCCCCAAAAATCGGGGGGGGGGCAAACGGGGGCAATTTCTTACCCCCCCCCATTTGGCTCCAACGTTTCTTTTTAGGGGTTTTAAAGGGGCCTTTAAAGAATAAAGGGGCCAAGTGCCCCCTGAAATCCCCCAAATCCAAAAAAATGCGGGGTCTAGGGAATGAAAATCAATTTTTTTAAAACCAAATAAAATGTACGGGAAAAAAATTTAAAAAGCGCGTTTTAAAAAAAAACCTCTAGCCCCCCTTTTTGAAGTTTTTTAAAAAATTGGTTTTTTAACAGAAAAAATTTTTTAAAAAAAAAAAAAAAAAATTTTTTAAATTTTTATATTTTAAAAGTTGCAATTTTTCCCTTTTAAAGATGACGCACCCTTTTTATTTTTTTCATTGATGGGGGGTAACTTACAAAACTTTGAAAAATACCCATTCCCCAAAATCGAAATTTTGGGGAAGCGGTCCGACTTTTGGGAAAATGCTAAGAAAAAAGGGGAAAATTCAGGTCCCCCCCTTGTAAACTTAAAAAAGGGAAATTAAACCGGGCACCCCCAAATAAAATTACTTTTTCTGTGGGTTTTTCCTTCAGTGATTTCCCCCCCGAAAACCCTGGGAAAAAACCCCCGTCCATGAGCTCATCAAACTTTTTGAAAATCACAAAAAAAACCTAAAAGGAAAAAAAGGGGAAAAATCTTGAACAAAAAAAAGTAGAGATTAAGGGGGCAAAGCCTTTAAAAAAAAGTCCAAAATGGGGAAAAAAAAAAAAAAAAAAAAAAACCTTGTACGCCCCCCAAAGGGTTTTCTGGCCCTTTTGGGGGGAAAAGTGTTTTCCCTACGTGTCTTCTTCCTTTGGAGGGAAAACATCTGGGGCCGAAACCCACTGCTTTTGGGAAATTTTTGTCCCCACGTTAAACCCGGCAAAATTCAGAGAAAAATTTTCCCCTAAGCATTTTAGAAATTATACCTTTCTACATCACAGTTAAACCTTTTTTTTTGCTTTAAGGGTTTTTTACACATTGTGTAGAAAGAAAAAAATTTTGATTTTTTTTTTTTAATTTTTTAAACCACTTGTGTTGTTTGGGCAGTGAAAGGAAATTTTTCTTTTTTAAAACCAGAATTGAAAAACTGGAGCCTTTAAAAAATTAAAAACCCCCTTTTGACGCCCTACTCCTTTAAAAGCGGAGTTAAAAGGGATTTTTTTTCCGCCCTTAAAAAGGGGGGATGGAAATAAAAGTATCACCCCCCAATATTGGGGAAAAAAACCGGGGTCTTGCAAAAAAAAGTCGACGAGCCCCAGGGAAAAAAAATTTGGGGTTTGGTTTTTTTTTCCGTCCCATGTTGTGGGTTGCCCCCCTTTTTAAACCCAAAAAAGGCGATCAAAAAAAAAAAAAAATTTAAAAAAAAGAAGGGGTTTTTGGTACTTTTTTAAAAATTTTTTTCCCTTTGGGGCTTTTTTTGGGGGGGCAAGGTTACTAGGGTGATGTGCTGTCACTAGGAGGGGACATAAACAAATTTTTGGGGGAAAACTGATCCTCCCCAGCGAAAACCCCACCGACAGGG